>CM055404.1:28330886-28343926 GCA_029228625.1 Pseudolycoriella hygida
TGTGCATGACGTGGAGGTGTCAGATATGAGGGTTCTTAGGAGCATAGCAAAAGTGAATCGGAGGGAACAGTGGGACAATCATATCAGGAACGACGACATCAGAGAAAATTTAGGGGTTAGGTCAGTGGAGGAGGCGGCAAGGGTTAGTCGTCTGAGATGGTACGGGCACGTTCAAAGGATGGGGAATAGTAGGCTCCCAAAGAGGATATTGAATGCACAGGTCCCGGGTGTACGTCCTAGGGGTAGGCCAAGGAGAAGGTTCATAGACTCAATTAAATCAGAATTAGAAGTTAGGGGGCTTTCACTGGGCGAGCAAACCATCTCCTTGGCAGAGGATAGAAGGGTATGGAGGGGGGTGGTCAATGACCACCGGGTTGCGGCTTAAAGACCCCACACCGGAAGGTATAAACGGTCTATAAAGTTTGATGATGATGATGATGATGATGATTTATTCAGTATCACCATGTACAATATTGTACGTAGGTGCCTCCAAATATTTGTTTTGAATCGTTGGATTACAGCATTCGCCTTCGTCTCATGCGGCAAACTTCTTACGAGTCAAAACAATCAACTTGGAAGCACATATTATGCAATGTACTATTAGAACGAACATATGAATTTTATGGAGGTTCAATAGACATTTTTGATCGTTTCGAAAATCGCATAAAAAATTGAGTTAAAAGTTGGAGTGATAAAGAGACATTGATTGATTGATCAACCGAGAAAATGAACATTAAAAAGGAGTTATATGTTACGTGCGTTACTCTGTCATATAACAGAGGATACAACAAACCGTTACCTCATTTGTAAACCCTCATGCAACAGCTGACATGCACACAAAGAATATGAAAATGTGTGTTGACTCACTACATTAACAGAACCATCATATGTTACAATAAAAAAGTAATCACACCGTAAAAAACGGAAAAAGCTTAAAAAAACATCTGATTGCATATCTGAAGGCGTTAGTATATTGTTTGTGCCACACCACCGAATTTAGACCTCCCGAAATTAAATTGGATGTTTTGATTCATGAACCTTAAAAAAGTTCTCTTTTACGTTAGTAAATAATAATATGAAGCATCGGCACATGTGATGAAAATTTTATCACGTGGAAATATATGCCAACATTCTCTCAAGTTCATTGTTTTGGTGCAACCTCTCTGAAATCCTATTCGCGGGTAAATTTGTATGCCAACGTTTTCATGTGGTATGAAGACCGTTGTTATCTGGTTCACGTATCTGGAAGTGTTGTATTCATATTATCATATTAGGGTAAAGTCACCGAGCAGGTATGTATGTACGAGCAGGTATGTATTAGCAAGGTTGGGTTAGCGACGCTACCAGCGAAGCTATTTTGTCAGTAGCGACTAGCGGTCCGCTAATCAGTCAACTAGCGGACCCATTTCGCTAGTCGCTACTTCGCAATTGTACGAATTCGAATTATTTGGAATTCAAATTTCAGCATTTTATTAGTACAGCCAAAATTCTACTAGCAAAAATCTTCGATATATTCGGTCATACATATGTAACTCCACAGCCTGCTAAAGTTGTCTCTTGATGTGCTGCCGTGTAATGCCTAAACTACACAGCATCGCACTTTATTGTCAACTGTAAAGAGCTCGTAGAATCTTTGCGCTTCTATTCCAATTGCAATACAAATTTCCCAAAAAATCTGTGAGGCGGTAGTGCACAGTCAAAAGGAGATGACCCTTTTCCACGACGACAACGTAAGTGAAAATCCTCGTAAGTGCACGTTGACTTAGGCAAATATATGAATAGAGAGTTTGACTAACTTTTCCGATACAGGGTATTGTAAAGTACAGCACAGTGTACTGTGTAGCAGTGAAAGATAGTTCAGCTTTTCTGAATATATTTTTCGGTCAGACGATTTCCGTAAACATTTTCTTATTTTTATAATTATTTCAATGTAATGGAAACTTTGTACAATCTGGTCATTTGAAAGAGACCTGACTGGCAATACTGAGGTAGATTTACATACATTTACCTCAGTGCTGCTAGCCAGGTCTCTTTCAAATGACCAGATTGTACCTACCATTAGCGAAGATTAGCGGTCGCTACTAGTGACCGCTACTAGCGCGCTAGTTTTTGAAAAGCCTCGCTACTAGCGTCGCTAATATTTTTCGATTTTAGCGTTAGCGTTAACGTCGCTAGAAAAAATGACTAGGGACCCCAATCTTGTGCATTAGTTACGAGCTCCCCAAAATTCGTTTGTTCAGGAGCTCATAACATATACAGCAACGTTGCAAATTGTATGAAATTTCTCAAATAACAGGGCTCGTAATCGGTGCGCCTATCATATAATTTATTATATTCATATTATTATAAGGGTTAGTAATGGTTAGCCGATTGCGATGGTTTGGGAACATTCAAGAGGTGACAAAGAGGATCTTAAAGTTATGCTACAGGCAAAGAGAAAGTTTACTGTATTTTCTAAAAATGAATTTTAATAAGTCTGTTGTGGAATTCCAAATTCCAATGTTTTGTTTTTCCCGTCATCATTATCAACAGGGGGTGGCGAACCAAATGAAAGACGATTGTATGAATGAATGACTGAATGCTTTTTTATTTAGAATAAATTCCATCATAATAACTTTTACAAAAAATATTTAAAACTAAGACTTTGTCTTTCATCCGCCACATATGTTTTTTGTAATTTTTCAAATTTATGCAGAGATGCTTCTCTTTGGTAACGAGTTGTACATTTTTATTCTTTTATAAAATAATGCGTTTTGACGACTCTAAGTTTCGCTAGTGCTGAAACCTTAATTCCAACTTTTTTGCAGACGTAATTTATATTTTATCAAAAACAATCTTATCCTAAAGCTCGGAACAGGTCAGGTCAGACCTGTTTTTTTGCAGATTGATCTGAACCCTCAAGTCAACCTGAACCTGATCTTTCAAATTTCAGGTTCAACCTGATTGAAGCTGAAAGTTAAACTTCAGGTTCGGTAAATACAGGTCAGTTCAGGCTTCCTGTATTTTCCGAACCTGGAATTATAAATTTCAGTTTCAGATTCAATTAGGTTGAATCTGAACCTGACCTGTATTAAATCAGGTTCTTTCAGTTCAGGTTGCGAGCCTTTTATTACACCTAAATACTTCACCTGGTCAACTTTTGATAAGTCAAAGAAATTTTCACCTCTTTCTTATTGATCAGTTTGTTAGTAATCAGCCTTGCTTTAGTTCTGTCAACATTCAACTTAAGTTTATTGTGGCATATTTTGTTGAATAGAACTGCAAGGTCATTGTTTATCTGAGATTCCGCATCCTTAATGTCGTCAGATATCATTTACGGTAAAGTGTAATCGGCAAATAATTTCATTTTACTGTTGCTGAGCTTATTTCCAAGGTCATTAATGTACAATATGAAGAGAATAGGTCCGAGGATAGATCCTTGCGGTACGCTGAACTGATTTATTAGATCTTCAGAGATGATTTCACTAATTTTAAATACTTGCACCATATCTCTGCGAGGTAGCTTTTAATCCATTCGAGAGCTGTTCCTCGTGTACCCAATTCATGCAGTTTGCTCAAAAGGCACATTAGATCTTAAAATGCTCTTGGATTATCGTTATTATTTCATTTTTTGGAGTAAAGTTTAGACCATGGTGCGAGCTTCTTTTTAGGCTACAGGGTGGCTAAGGTCGACGGGTAGAGTAGTGATAGCACGCCGCAGAGTAGTGGTAACACGGTGCGTGTAAGTCGAGATCCGAGCGGGAAAGCTTTGCGGTTTATGGTGTGAAGTTAGACCTAGATTGGACTCGCCACCAGCCTTGTGGCGAGGACTAGTTACTCGAATAGGGTAGCATCTGATTTCATATGAACGTGAAGTAGCAGCTCGGGTCATATGCCAGGCGTGCAACTGTGCAAGAGGTGTCCGATCGATTGCTGGTTCTTGGGGATGGGGACAGGGTTTTCGTATGGAGGAAAGGTCAGCCTTAACTGAGAAATCTAAATCGTCTTTCATTTGATTCGCCACCCCCTGTTGATAATGATGACAAGAAAAACAAAACATCGGAATTTGGAATTCCACAACTGACTCCAAGTACTCTTTAAAACTCCTAAATTATCGAAGTTCGTGCTATTTTCAAAAAATTTCATTGCTGAAGCTTACAAATAAAATTTACAATTACAATTTACAAATGCCCAGAAATCGAAGTCGAAAACAATCTGGTCACAGCTGTTGCTAAATTTACATATTAGAAAATTTGCCAGCTGTTTCATTACTGCAAAGCAGGCGGAAAATATTTCGACGACGTGAGCAACGTTAAAGTTCAAATAGCTGAAAATATGAGAAAACAGAGGAAAAATCGAACTTACGCTCTTCATCTTTTTTAATTTCAAAAGCTCTTCTCGAGATCATTGAGTCTACTAGGAATATTAAATATTGATGTAGCAAAGTAAAGTAAAGTCTAGAGCGATAGAGAAAAATGGACGGACGTGTTTTTATTTCGTCCTCTCAGAAGGGACAGTACTTGCACCGACACTGTTCTTCATGCTTGTGAATGATTTGTCAGGCGTATTGCGTAATTGTAGATGCCACATGTTTGCGGATAAATTTCAATTCTGTTTATTGGACAAGGCTAATGAATGAAGCAATTTATCTCATAAACAGTGATCTGGTCTGTGCGAAATCGCTTATTACTTAATGCGTCGAAATCAAAGGTGCTATTGACATCTGGGTCTGACTTGTACCTTGTCCCGATATTCAAGCTGGGGGAAGAAGAGGTACCTGCGGTGGATAAGGTTAAAGTGTTGCGCGTTTGGGAAGATCATTGGAGTGAGGCTAGAAAGAAAGTGTATCGAGGGCTCTATGCATTATGGAGTAGTTTATCCGATTATAGAACTTTCGTGACTAATTTGCGCTACACAATCTTTCTAGCTGAAGTAGCGTTCTTTCTTCGAGCTCTCTCTTCTTGCGTCGGTGCAAACGTTTTTCCTCCTTCCTCAGTTCTTTGTATCTCGCATCTGCAGTCACTTTCTGTTCTCTCGTTCTTGCAGTTTCCTTTCTTAATCGCGCAGCGCTTTTACGTTCTGTAACATCAGAACACTCCGCATCAAACCAGGTATTGAAGGCATTAAGGCTCTGATGTCCTAAGGTGTTGGTCGCTTCTTGTTTGGTTACTTCACTCACCGATTGCCAGTCGAGAGGAGTATCATCTGGTTGAGCTTGTTGTAGGTATTGAAGCTTTGTGCTAATGTTTTCAGCACATGTCGCCGCTGTCTGTGGATCTCTTGGTTTGTCCACTGCAAAACGCCTCACAGTTTCTCGTTGGCCATTATGAAACCGGGACCCGGCAAGATGTGATCGCAGTGTTGACACCACAAGATAGTGATCAGAATCGACATTTGCTCTCCAACATGTTTTGACGTCAATAACATCAATGAGGTGTCTTCCGCTAATCAATAGGTGGTCGATTTGATTAGGTGACAAGTTCGTAAGCTCATAACAGTATTCCAATCGGAGATAGTAGGAATTATAGGATGCGTTAACATAATGTTACATATACTCTGGAAAACTCGCTCGGGGTCTAAGAATCTTCATATGTACAGCCAACTATCAAATCATTAGGGGATACAAATTTACGTCATCCCTCGTTCTAGAGTGCAGAGATTTAATCTAAACATTCTCTACTCTACACCTGCAGGACATAGTGGAATCGCTGGCAACGAACAAGCAGACGAGCTGGCAAGAACAGCTTCTTCTTCCCCTTTCGTGGGTCCGGAACCCAGCATACCTGTTTTTGCATCTAGGCTGTTTATAGCTCTATGGAAGTCCAACTCCTTCTCTTCCCACTGGGAATCACTTAACTATACTAGACATGCCAAAAACTGTATTCGAATAAACGAAAAGCACACCAAGGAATTACTATCATTTTCCAAGCGTGACGGTAAAAGAATCACTGACAGAGGCGCCGACTTTCATTTATTTTACTGGGGGCTGGTCTAATAGAATTTTTTTAGCTTACCGTAAAGTCGGCTAACTTCGTCCGGTTTTCGCTGTTTTTAGTGTATTTTTGCATTTTTAAGACTGCCAAAGAAATGAAATCGTAACGAAATGACGATAACAGACCCGATTGTGAAAGCATGAACCTTTCAACTAAACTTTAAATGTGACATTTTGTATGGAACTTTTTAAAACCTATGAACACATGTGGCCACTCATTTTTAGTTAGTGACTCTAACCTGTCGCACCTTTTTTATAAATGAATGTAAAGTTTCAAGCTTTCATAATCGAAACTGCATTCGTCATTTCGTTTCAATTTCTATTTTTCACAGCAGTCTTGACCGAAAAAACGGTCAAATTTAGGGTACCTCTTACAGAGGAGGTGTGACGCAAGTCTTTATTTCTGCTTACAAAAGTTCTGAAATCAGAAAAGGGTGACGCATTGAGCATCTGAGGTAAAACTATTTTCTTCCAGTTACAAAAGTTCTGAAATCAGAGGGGGGTGACGCATTAGGCTTCGATTCGCAAAGATAATTTTTAAACAAAATTACGTTGAGTTCAAAAAATTGCGCCACAAATGCCAGACCCAACGACGAATGTGTACTCTGTTAACACTCTCCGTCTCGGCATCCCCCGATGGCACCAGCGTCGGCACCCATTTTCGGAACCCTTTGTTGGCACCATTTTCGGGTGTTTAAGAAAATATGAACCTTCAAAGTTTTGATTCCGAATGCGATACTGTGCTTTTATTATATTTTACTTGGGAAGTTACTTTCTCAGACGGGATATGCTAAGACGACTAGGTCTTATTGGGACTGCCTCGATTCGTTTTTTAGGTAATTCGAAGATTTTGCAAAATTACCGTAGGCGAAATTTTCTGATTTTAGGGTTCGTTGTAAGTAAGAAGCTTAGTATGGACTAAGCGAGTATAGCGCCGCAGGCGAAAATTTTTAAGATCTTTGCTAGTTATTTACACTCACGGAAATGTGAAAACCGACACATTTTTGTGTTTTGTGGTTTACTGACTTTATTGATTTCTCCATATAAAAATTCACAAACTCAAGTAAAACACGAAGGCAAAATGTGTCGGTTTTCACTTTTCCGTGAGTGTAATTAAATCATGATATTCACTTGAGCGCTGCAGGTCAAGATGTAAATATGTATCTTCTAATTCTCATCCGGTTTCCGAAATGTAAAAATTTAAGAAAAAATTGAAAGTCTGCTGGGGGCTGAGCCCCTCTTTAATATTTTTACTGGGGGCCACAGCCCCGCGACGACCGTTAAGTCAGCGCCTCTGATCACTGATATCCTAACCGGTCATTGCTCTCTCAATGCATGCATACGATTGGGCTAACTAGCAGCCCTCTGTGCAATCGTTGCGGAGACATCAAAACAACCGAACATCTTCTCTGTAATTGTCCCGCCTTTATTATGGCTCGAGCAAAGTACTTTGGATCATTCACAGTGAATCCAAAAACGATCAAAAATCACCCGCCTAGAACGATACTAGACTACCTCAATCGAATTAAATGGGATAACCTCTAAAATCTGTGGGAATGCACAACAGGCCCATTTGGCGGCCTAGGTGCCAGGAATAATCTATCAGTGTTCCTACCCGCTTTATCCTATCCTATTCCATTGAAACTGGATGACACAGTTGTTCATTGAATCACTTTACATTTTTTAGGAAGGTGGGCCTTTAAATTAACAATTTCGACCATTCGCTTTTCAACAAACTAAAATTCTTATTTTAAATATTGTACAATGTATGAATTGTGAGAACATTAAAAATGTTTCTCTGACCTCTATACACCTCATGTCTTGATAAGTAACTGTTGTTTGCGTAAATATCCAATTCAGTAAAATTTAAAACTATTAATTCTTTGTATACCACATATTGTAGCAATGTGTACCCAAGTAAAAATTGAAATAGGAAAAAAAAACCAAAACATTGTTTTATAATCCGCTATTTTTGATAACTGGCGAATAGACCTACCGACTATGCGGGATATCATAACACGATATGCATAGCACTTCAAAATCGAGCCAGACTCTCCAAACATTCTCTTGAACCTCTCGTCTCGAACTTCTCGAACACACCTGGATAGCTTTGCTGATACACAACACAATGTGTTTACTTCAAATATTTTCGCTTTATTGAGAGCCATAATTTTTGTTCAATTTTTTTTTTTTTTGTTATTTTTAATAAAAAGCTAATGTAAAATGAATGAGAGAGTAGTTTGATTTTGACCGCAAGTTCGTTCGGATATTACGTGCTGTATAGCGTGGTCGACGATGGTAATATACGCGACAATATAATTAACAAAGTGTAAAGCGTGTATGGTTTTTTTCGACGATTTCTCAAAAAATGTATAACAAAAAGGTTCGTCGCTTGAATTTTAATTTGTAATTAATGATTTGTGTAATTTAATTAAACTTTTAATGCAGTGATTTATGCTTTTTGTATCATTGCTTAATGGCGCTGTGAATTTAATTACAGACAATAAAAAACAATGCAAAAATATAAGTCGTAGAGTCGTAGGAATTATGAATTTTGTGGACCTCGAATTAAGTTTGTAAAATCTTGTTTGTGTGACTGCATTGAAAATGAGAAATGTACCATAATTTTGTTTCAATCACACAATGGAGCAAAATTGCGCAAATTGTTTTTGTGTGACTCATTTTGTAAAAATATTTAATTTATTCCTCGTCGGATATAAATAATAAAAAATTACTATATATTTATATCGTAAATTTTGATGTGTTCATCTTTTGGTGTAATTTATTCGGCAAATCCCAACGTTTGGGTTGTCCGTTTACATAAGATCGACAGCATATTTGTCTACGATTTCGATTATTTTTTATTAAATAAACATTTTGAAATCGATTAGCATCTTCCATTATATAATTCTCTGCTTCCGTGATGTTGCTCTTATCAATTACTATCAACTGTACTGACTTTAATTGTCTTTTGTAAATACTCGCTTGTTGTTAAAAAACTCTAGAAGATTTTTATTTTCTATTTGCTGTCAGAAATCGGGTAAAAATTCACTTATTACGTACCGTACACTTGTTCTGTCTTTATATCTCTTACAAGGAGAACTTGTTCATAAAAGTGACCAGTTTATGTTTAAAAATATTAACGAAACAAAAAGAAAGGATGCTCATAATCACGTAATGGTCGTAAACAAATTGTATGTAAATATCCAAAACGATGATATAGACGAACTTGATGCAATAACAGAAAGATTCATTTAAAAAAGACAAAGTGAACAAATACAACGGTTATTTCTCAGTGAAAATAGTAACAAATAGAAAAAAAGTAGTAGGCGAAACGAAATAGTAACGGCTTATCGGAAAGTAACTGGACTAATTTTGAAATGTCAAGAACAGTTATGAAATATTAATGAACTTGTAATTTTTTATTTGAAATACGTTGTACTGTGTCTACATTATCATTTCTAATTAAAAAATTCCCAGTTTTGAAGATGAAAGTCACCGAAATGGAACACCTTCGAAAGCGAATATATTCGATGTTAGAATTAAGGCCAAAAAAAGACGTCGTCAAGCATTTTTTGAACGAAAAGATACCTCGATCAACTATCTATGCAGTTATCAAACGATTCGGGGCTAACCTCACATTCGAAAGAAAACCAAAAAGTGGCCGGCCATCTAAATTCAATCGAGATTCGTTACGAAAATTGAAGAAAAACCATGTTGACAAGATTGGTGTTTCTCAAAATCAATTGGCACGTAATTTTAACGTTGCTCAATCAACAATTTGTGCAAATTTGAAAAAGGTTGGCATCAAATATCGTAAACGAATAAAAGCACCCAAATATACCAAAAAACAGCTCGAGCAAATTCCAAAAAAGTGCGAAGAACTTAGAAAGTTTTTGAATGGTCGCCAGAAAATGTTGGTGATTGACGACGAAAAGTATTTCACTTTCTCCAATTCGTCTATGGCTGGAAATCGAGGTTTTTATACTGAAAACATTCAGAACACGCCAGATAACGTCAAGTATGCTGGAAAAAAGAAGTTTGAGGAGAAGGTCCTTGTTTGGTTGGCCATTTCGAAGATTGGCTTTTCAAAGCTCTTCATCACACCCACCAAGGGTTTTGCTGTCAATGCAGACATATACATCAAAAAATGTTTGCCAAAAGTGAAAAAACTAATTGACAGCAGCCGTAAAAAGTACGTTTGGATCTTTTGGCCAGATCTTGCAAGTGCCCATTATGCAAAAAAGTCCATTGAATGGTTGGGAGCTCAAAACATCCGTTTCGTGCCAAAAGAGTTGAACCCTCCCAACGTTCCCAAAGCTCGTCCCATCGAAGACTTTTGGGGTATTTTAGCTGGTAAGGTATATGAAAGTGGATGGGAAGCTAAATCAGTGGACAATTTGATTCGCAGAATTAAAATAAAGGTTAAGGAGATTGACATGTCCTTAATTTGTAGGATGATGAACGGCGTTGAAGAAAAACTAAAAACAATCGCTGAAAATGGACCATTCGCTGTAATTTAAAAGACATTTCTGTTGTATTTGAAGAACATTTCCATAATCCAAAGCATTGAACAAAATTCATTTCAATCAAAAATCAAAATTGGCATTTTAAAATTTGTCCAGTTACTTTCCGATAAGCCGTTAGATTACAGTGGGGGTTGCGGAAATGATCCAGAATGCATGACTTACTAAGCACCCCCCACTGTGTACTGTTTTAATCGGTGTCCCATCCGTTTGGGAAGCAAGGTTTGTGAACCACACATTGGCGTTTGTGGAAGCCTGGTCAAATCTAACGGTAACCATGGGCTATCTTGCAACAAAATGATCGGAAAATACGCCAAACACGCCGAAATAAACAAAATTATGTGGATGGCCTTTGCCTCTGCTGGCTTTCCGAACACCCTCGAACCTCCGGGCTTGTCTCGGCTGGACGGTAAACGACCTGATGGATTGACCTGCTACCTGTGGAGCAGAGGAAGATCCTTGATTTGGGACTCGACAGCAGTGGACACAGTGGCATCATCCTACATTAAACTAACAGCTACTAAATGGGGTGCTGCGGCTGATTTAGCAGAGTGCGACAAGCACAATCATTACACTGCCCTTAAGTGCCGATACCACTTCACGCGTATTGCGTTCGAATCATTGGAATCAGTCGGACCAGAAACCGAATTATTCCTATCAAAATTGGGCAAACTAATAAAACGCCAGACTGGCGAACCGCGAAGCTTGGATTTCTTGCTCCAACTTATTTCCATTGCCATCCATAGGGGCAATGCAATAAGCATTCGCAATACTTTTAGTGATAGTAGTGATAAAAACTTTTTTCTGTGATACCTGCCACCATGTTGTGATATTTATACAAATTTCTTCTTCCCTTTTTATATATGTTTTAATTTTGCTTTTGTGCTAGTTAATTGTTATTTAGTCTAAATGGTGATATTTACCTGAAAATTTACCTAAGTTTATTTTACTAGTTGCTAATCATTGAAAAGATCTTGGGTTTACAGGCGGTTAATTCCACCTTTTCCCAAGCTAATTTTGATAAATAAATTTATTTTTTGAACCCCTTAAAAAATCCGAAAACGCGTCATTATATGCAGATATACATGTAATGAGAAGTTTCCGTGGGGTGCACATATGCATGTAATGACAAGTTTTCGGTAGGACATCGATTAAAAACATATTCAAGGGACCCGTACGTATCAAAATAGAACAGGGCAAACACACGCAGCAAAAAAAAATTTGTTGTCAAGAGCCTAACTTAGGACCGATCTAAGGCCTCGGACACATACTTCCATAGGCAAATATGTTTCCCTCAATTCGTTCTGCAACATTGCAAAAAAAATTATTTTTGGTTAGGGCCGACCTAAGGACTGATCTTAGGTCCACTTGCCTCTCAAATAGAAAAGGAATTAACACAATCGGATAGGATTTACCCGATTGATGTAAACAAACTCGCTGGGCCCTAGTATAAACTCAGTTTTAGGACCTTCAAGGGCCTCATCTCAAAAACGTTTCTTCTACAAATTGTTGGGCTTTCATAGACCTGTGAATTAAAAAAATAATTATGAAAATCGGAAAAGATTTACTCGAGGTATGTACCAAAAATACCAAAAACCATTTAAGCTGCCCTAGCTCGGCGGCCCTTGAGCCGACAGTTCCCAGATTCAATCCCATGAAAGATTTTTGGATTACCTTTCAGGTAAATCGGTTGAGTTTTACTCGAGGTATCGTGTTTACGGACGGACGGACATTTTTTTATTGCTGATTTGTCATCTGAGGACCATGATCGATGCTCCCCCCTCCTCTACTCCCGAAATTCGATTAGTTACAAACGTCGTGGTGAACTTCGTTCTTCACACGTGTCTAAAAATGTTGGACAAAATGATACTTTAAAGGTCCTCACTCAATTCACATGTGCAAAAATTCCCAAATTAATTCTCTATATTGAAGTGATCATAAGATTTGAGTTTTAAGATTGAACACTGGATTCTTCCAAACTTAGAAATTTGAATTTTTAACATTATCCCATTTTAAAAAAGGAGGATGTCAAAAAGCGTGAAATGGCTGACAAAAGAGATTGAAAATCCTAGCTGTCAGTACTTGTGCTAGATTTTCCTAAAAACACAGATGTAGCTTTCTTACATTACAGGGAAAGAATTGCAAGATTATGCAAATACGTCAAGTGACGAAAAATAGAGTGAAAAAAAATTTTGACATACAGAGACGAATTCTTAGATTGTGCAATTTTTCCTTTTACCAGCTGGTCTGCAAATACCATGATCTCAAATAGTCGTTGTACATACCAATACTTATACAAAATGGCAGAACGTCAAAAATCCTTTGTGTGCGTTCAACGACTTTTGAGATTGAAAATGAGAGGTCATAAATACAAAACATTCTTAACAAGATAACGCCGTTAGCGCGAGGGGTGACGCTCTTCTGCGGTTTATGGAATAAATGGAATAAATGGAAATAAATGGAATAAATGATAATTTTTTCAAATTCGTCAAAACCTCAAATAGACTTGATTTTGATGGCAACGCACACAACAAACCATACTA
>CM055404.1:28344426-28494343 GCA_029228625.1 Pseudolycoriella hygida
AAATGGAATAAATAAATTTATTCCATTTATTCCCAAAAAAATAAAATTTAATCTCAAGATGGTTTAAATGCTTTATAATTTGTGCAAACCTGTTTTTGAACTTATTTGTCTAACTTGTGATGTGTTTGGTTCAGATATTTCGCAAAAACAACAAAACAAATTTTGGGAATAAATGGAATAAAAGAATAAATGGAATAAATGAAGTGCGCCACCCCTCGCGTTAGCGTCATCTACTTTGGATTTTTGCCACGAAATCAATTTTTAATTCTGGCGAGACTCTTCTAGACGTGTTGGAAAAAAGCCTCACGCCGACATCCCACCACTGCCGACAAAATGCTGACCTAGATCCTATAATGAAAGAAATATATGCAAGGGACCCCTACGCATCAGAATAGATTTGGAAAAGAGAATTCATGTTGAGAAGACTCGAACGTATTTTAAGTAAATATTGCCTCAGCCATCAAGTGTATAAAATTACTTCCACGTTAAATTGTATTGGAAATTCTCGAAAGAGCAATATTGAAAAACCCGTCCGAAGCAACAACAACAGTGTAAAAAAACCCTTCCGAAAGCACAAAATTGACCCCCAAATATATAAAAAATGATCTAGGATCAGTGCGTTTGCCTATTGTTGTAAGGTGTTTCTTAAATTCAAAATGGCCGGTCATCACCCCAGTGAAAGTTTTTAGTCTTGTTCTGCTAACATTGATAATTATTTCAAGTTGCTATCGTTTATTCTTATGCAGTTTTTCGCTTGATGACAGCCTTTTATATTGTTCCAGTAGGAGAATTTTGGTTTTAATGTACGTATGAGGTTCTGGTCCTTTAAATGTACCTTTAGCTTCTTGTCTTGCTAATTCGTCTACTCTGTCATTGCCCACTATGCCGGAGTGACTTGGAACCCAGTGTGTGTAGTTGTTTAATGTGATATCCTTTTGCTTTTTGTTTTGTTTGAAACGGATTCCCAAAAATTACTAAAGTTTCCCAAAATTTTCCAAAAAAAAAATGTACAAAATTTCCAAATAATAATTCAATAGTAAACTTTATGATGATGGGCATATCTTTCCAGACAAGATGAAAATTCGAAATTTTGGATAGTCTGTTCAGCAAAATTTTTATTTTTAAATTTCAATCTTTATTAGGCTCCAGTACCTTGGCACTACTTTGTATTTTCTGCGAAGTGTGATGGCTGAAATATGCACTAGGGCTACCCTCGCAAAGGCCCTCCTAGCGCTCAACAAGGAGTAGAATAAATCTATCTATCTATATCTATCTATCTATCTATCTATCTATATCTATCTAAATCTATCTATCGGATAATGTAACACAATGGCATTTATTGAAATCAAAATTTCCCAAAATTTCCCAAAAAAGTATAAAAAAATTCCCAAATAATAGACTCTGCTCAGACCCTTCCTAACCTACCTAGATACAGCCCTGCTTTAATCGTGAAAACTATTACAGTTTCATTATGGTACACTAGCAATGGAAAGAAGCTCTACAGTTACAGCGTTAATTTCCCAATGAACAGTAACAATAAATTCGTTTTATTTTAATCAATTTTTCTTTCAAATATCTTAATCGTTTACTGATTGAGGATTGAGCCGTCACGGTTCTGCAAAGTCAAGGTAATGTTATACAGGAAGAACATGATCGCCTACCACTCACTCAATGATTATGGTGTAAGTTATGTACTCAACATGCAATCTGAATTCAAACAGTTGTTGGAGTGAAACTTTTATTTTCTGAAAAGTGAATAATATTGACATAAAAACGTGTATTAATGCAATTTATGTCTATTTCCCTTTATTATTATTTTTTTATTAGTGAAATTGGATTTTATATTGTTTACCGAATGTCTTTACAATTCTATGTAGTATCCCACGCGCGCTTACTTTCTTACTCCTATCAACATAATTATGGTTAACACAACATTAACACAATGAGACATTATTAATTATAATTATGTAAGATTTGGTTGAGATTTGGTTGCTTTATAACATACCACAGCGACCACAGAACAACGCGAAAAATTAATGGATATTTACATATTTTGAAATTATTTGGTCAATCCTAAGAATGTAATTGAAAATTTTATGGTATTTTTAAGTAAATTTTTGGAAACACAATCAACACACAAAGATCAATTACATGGCCGGTGTGGATTCATTGAACTTTTTATGCTTTTAATAGATTCAATTGTAATGGGTTCAGCATCGAGAGATGCTCCCACATTCCATTGCAAATTTATTCTTTATTTTTCCAGTGTGGGTCTTATACATTTAAATTTTGTTTAAATGTTTACAAAACACCAATTCATGTAACTTCAAGGTGCTGCTAATTACATTTTTGTTTTGAATCTAAAAAAACACTTTTTCCTGATTCCGTCACTCCTTTACTACATTCAGACACGAATCTGGAAAAATTTTGCTGACATTTTTTCATTCTTTAAGAATTATTGATGGAAATTCGAGGAAAATTACTCATTTAGTACAACATAATGTAATGTGTAGACTGTCGAGAGATAATTTTTCTTTGCAATTTTCAGTGGATCGGGTTTCTCAATTAAAATGTGGTTACATTTTACGACATGGATATCGACAGTTTACCGGAAAAGCGTAGTGAAAAGTCGTCATCAGGATGCGTTGACGCACATGGTCTCTTTGAGTTCATTTCGAAGCCTAATCTATTCATTCTAAGTTGCATAGCTGCAGCATTTTCTTTGGTAAGTAAAAACATATTTTTATTTCTCGTAAATAGAAGGAAAACATACAGTAGGCGACTAGAAGTTAACTTGGGGAGTTGACTATACGAAATAATTACTGCTATTGAAAAATGAGGCTGAATGTTCAAGGAATAATTTTTTTTTAAATCATTGATACAAAGCGGCGTCAGTTTATGTCAAATACATATTTCATTATATATGTGAAGTGACGAAAATTGGTGTGCTTTTCACTTCATCATAAAATCCACGCGTCGTCGGCTAATGTCTAAGTGTGCGAAATGTCATGATAAAGCGCACAAGAACGCCATTTTTATATGCTTCACATAACGTGAATTTCGTCATGAAATTTTGTATACTTTGACATAAGCTGAAACCGCATTAAAAGCGTGGATTTGGTATACTTAGACATAAGCCGACGTGTCGCACAAAATGCGTGGACTGTAAGCTTTCACAAAATATCTGATACTGTCTGTTTGCTGGGGTGCCAGCTAAAATATACTGACCATTGAGATTCGACTCAAATTGGAAAAACCTTCAAACCTTTGTGGGAAATTCGTCCCTCCATAAAATGTCACTTATGCGAGGTGATTGCAAAATGAAACAAATATTTTGTTAAAATTTATTTTGCTTGGAAACGACTTAATTTGTTAACCATGCAACGAGAGAACGAAATCACATAAGTAAACATAACCAAAGACCCGTACGTATCAGAATAGATGTGGCAAACAGAGTAGATGTTGCAAAAAGACTCGAACGTATCTCAATATAGAAATGAGCAAACAATCCAATGTTTTATGTTCTTTTATAACTATAAGAACTTCAAAGATCCATAGAAATTACCCAAGGTAATGTCAAAAGCCCTACACAAAGTACGTCTCTGACCTTTAATTTTGATGACCAAAATGTTGAAATCCTGAAAATATTTTCTGTAAAATGTAATTCTCACCAAGTTTGCTTTTAGAAGCAAATTCCTAACTGCCACAATTCTAGAGATATGTGTCATCCCTTCCAACTGTAGAGGTGACTATATTCCAGCATTGGTTCATTTTAGCATAAAACTCTGAAAAACGTGTTCTCTACAATTTTATTCTCTACAACTTTGCCCTTGGAAGCAACTTTCCAACTGTCATAGCTCTAGAGATATGGGTCATCCCGCCCAATTCTAAAAGAGGCCATATTCCAGCATTTGGTCATTTTTCTTTTAAGCTCTGAAACATAAGTTCCCTAAAATTTTATTCGCTACAACTTTGCCTTTGACAGTAAATCTCCATATTGCATAGTTAAGCAAATATAGAAGAAAAACCATCTACTTTCGAATATAGCCAAGAAACTCAGTTTCGCCCATTGATTGATTGATTGATTTTATTTAGGGTACAATGAATTAATAATTTGAAATAATTAAAAAAAACATCGAAGCACTTAGGCCAGCTTCATTGGGCCCATTGTGCTAAACCCTGTTGTGATGCTGGGTTATGTGTGTGTATGTGCGTGTATGTGTGTTTAAATGGTTAATTGATACTATTGTTGCTGTGCAGTGTTGTTTTTGTGTGATGGTGTTGTGTGGTGGTGTTCTTGTAATATCCCCCATGAAGGGGTTAGTCGAGCCAGTTGCTTTCTATGATGAAAGAGGCTATGTTAGTTATCGGTATCTTCCGAAATTCTTCAAGGGTAAGGTAAAAGTCTCCAAACCACTTCACCCTTAAGATCAGGAAGCCTGGACAGTGTAGTAGGAAATGCTTTGCTGTTTCTGGTACGTCGCCGCACCTTCTGCAGTTCGGGTCACTGCTGACCCCCATTTTCTTTAGATGGTATCTCAGTGTGTTGTGGCCCGTAAGCATTCCCAGTGTCGACCTTAAATTTTTCCTATTAAGGTTTAAGAGGTCCTTGGAGGTCTGTGGGTTACATCCATCGAGGAACTCCTTAACCTGCCTGCAGCTGTTTATCCCTTCCCAGAATCTTTGGTGCCTTTCGCGAGTCCGCCCTTTTATGAGTCCCGGTTTTAATACCCAGGACTGGTTCAGGTCCAACGAAGGGGGTTTCGCTACGTTGCCTCGCCAGTTCATCGGCCCTCTCGTTACCTAAAATATCTGAGTGTCCTGGAACCCATACCAGAGATACTTTATTGCTCTCTGAAAGCGCATCCAGTGCCACTCTGGTTTCTAGTGTCAATTTTGCCGAACACTTACAAGATGAAAACGCCTCTATCGTCGACTCGCTATCAGTGCAAATGACAATTCGCTTATTCACCACCTGACTTCCCGTCAGGCACCCACAGCTCCTTCCGACCACTAAGGTTTCTGCTTGGTATACTGTCGGGTAAACTCCAAGAGGTATTGAGACATTGAGCCCTATGTCCTCGCAGAAAATACCCCGTTCCTCCTGTCATTTTTGAACCATCAGTAAAGATGGTAATGTCTCTTGTTACCGGAGCGTTTCCGCTCCGCCACTCCTCCCGACTTGGGAAGATTGCTTCAAAGTTCCTTTCAAACCGAAATACTGTCTCCATCCTGTCTGAAGGCATTGACATCTCCCCAAAGTCTCTCACTAGAGAGTTTAGTATACCCGCGTGACCTATCTTCCTTCCTGTCGCGAGCCATTAGCCACTTTCGTAGAGCCTTGCCACAGTTCGCTCTGCTTCATGCTTCACAAATAGGCCGATGGGCTCTAGTGAAAGTAAGAACTCCAGCGCCGCAGTAGCGGTCGAAGTCATCGCTCCTGTTATGCTCAGGCAAGCAAGTCTCTGTACTTTGGTTCGTTCTTTGGCTACATACGTCGCATTTGTTGTGTGGGACCAACCGCCCATTCCATTGGTCCCTGTGCCCAGACACGATTTCCTCAAAAAAGTGGAGACTAACGGACAGACATTTTTTATATTGCTGATTCGTCATCACTAGACGATAATAAATGTATCCCCCACCTCTCACCTCGATCTACCCCATGTTACAATAAAATTGTTTGTAGTAAACGTACTATGGGTCCAATTATCTACTTCAAAAAAGTTTCATTTGGCTGATTGGGACATTACTTACTTACGTAATTTCTTACGTAAAAATTTATCAGTACGCGCTCTGTAGAGCGTATCGTCCACCTTACAGTTTTAGGCGCTGAAATGAAATTCAAATTTTGAATAAGAAGTCCTGCTAACACTGAATTAATAAAAAGTAAATTCGCAGGCGATTTTTCAGATTAAAAAATCTGGATTTCGAATGTTTTTCGCAAAATAATTCGTACATTTTTCACTTAAAAATTCGGACATTTCGGACAAATTCTCAATATTTCGGACATGTGGGAGCCTCACATTACTTAACGTCTTCCCAGGTCTAGAATTTGAGAAATTGTGGGCCGAAATTTTTGCCTTATCCGATAGGGTCTGTTGAGTTAAATTTTGGTCTCATATTACAGACAGAGATAACAGTTAAAAGAGTTTTAAAGAAAGAACGTACATATCTATGCTATTAAGTCAGTGAGATTAAATTTTCATTTCGAAGAATTTTCCATTGAGAAACCTACCAACTTTCTTTTGGAGTCCAAAGTATGGTGCTTATTAAAATGAGATGCGCAATCGAAACTAATAAAGCCATTAATTTCCGTCTTCAGTGCGGCATTGGCTTCTGACAAAATATGGCGAATTTCGTATAAAGTGCATATCCATAACAATCCATGCTTTACTGGCATTGAGCGCATACATCTAATCATGAAATTAGCTATATTTTGACATAAGCCGATGTCGCACTAAATATGTTGATTCACGACTTTAGCGCGTCAACAACAGCCTGCGTCATAGTGGATTTTATGACTCTTTATAAACTGTTTAGAGTGAATTTGCGAATTCTTCGGCCAACTGAAATTCAAGTGGTCTCAGACTCTTCATCTGTGAATTCAAGAAGTCTTCTTACATACTAACACTAACACACAATGGCTAAATGACAGAACTCCTTTGTTGTATGTTCGACGACTTTTTGAATTCACCATATATGGCTCGTTCGATACTTTAGGAGAAATTCGCAGAGTTTGCCGAAACTTCTCAAGTAGACGAAGAGTTTGGGCACCCATTTGCAGGCAACTATGGGTGGGTTGGTCGCCAGAGCTATCTTTAGGCGATATCAAGTATATCTGAGAGCTCACAGTAGTGGCTTTCAGAAAATGATAAATTGTTGAACGGTTTCCTAAGTAGCATAGGGTCACGAGTTCGAAAAAGCTTCACCACGAGATAATTGCCACATTTTGATTTTTTCTTCATACTGTCTCGTCTTTAAAAATTTCGGACAGAAACACTGCGGCTTTCTGGGACCTTAAACCATTATTCTGTCTGGATTCCAAATTTGTCCATTTTTCATATTTTCGATAACTACAGCTTATATCAGCTTACCGCACGTGATCCATCCATGGTTTTAGAAACTAGAGACTATGACCTTTTCAGTGAAGCGCTGGTATAACTGAAGAATCACATTTTCGACTGTGTCGACCCACCCACCCATAGTTGCCGGCAAAATGGGGCTCAAACTCTTCGTCTACTTAAGGAGTACTTACCTGAAAAGTTTCGGGAAAATCCGTTCAATCAACGATTTTGAGTTATTCCATGCAGAGCTGTTCTTCAGATATTCCACCGCTCAGATCGGATTTTTTTGGAAAAAAGTTTCTTCTACGAATTTCTCCTATAGGTCCAAGGAATCGAATAAATGATACAAATGAAGAATCTGAGACACTTGAATTCGACTTTCATACAACCTGGTCGAAGAATTCACTGATTGACTCTTAAACGGAAGAAATTATTTGCTCTACATCGCGCTAAATCCCTATACTTTGACATAAGTCGTTGACGCACTAAAGTCTTGGACTAGGACTTGGAGACTCGCCAAATTAAGATGAATATTAACGAACTGCATGTCTTTGTTTAAGTCTAAGATCCAACAATTTGTTTTGTATGTCAGTGTTAGTCGTTCTAATTTTTCCTGTTTCTCTTTAACAAACAAAAGCAATCAGATTAGAAACCCAAACGAGAAATTAAATGTAAATCATCTCTTAAGATGGACAAAACATATGGTAATATTGAACAATTTTTTAACGTTTTACATAGCAATTATGTTTTTAGAAATCTAGAAACATACAAAACCATCGAAAAGTATCGTAAATATGCTAAATTTTTCCGGAATACCGGAATAGCACATGACCACTGATCGATGTAAGTTCATTGAAAACGCGTCGAAAATTTGTTGTTTATTCGATTATTAGCTGTTAAAAACCGTATCGGCATTTTAGAAAATAAAAATTAATTTTATTTCCCAAACAATCGCAATAACTAACGTTTTCATTCACCTAATGAATAGAAACGTTTTTAATTGATATTCAAAGTATGACAAACTCGAAATGACACCACACAGTTAGACGAGCTGGATTGGATGCGATTTAAGAATTTTTGTAAAACTCAATTCATATAAAAGCGATATGTGTGATGCCATGTGTTTGTTTAATTTTAATTTGTATTTAGTTAATAACATTTTTCTTGATCAGATTAGAGAGAAGAGATGAATTAAGTAGGTTTTTGTATCGTGATCTGTCGTTGGTTGTTATGATTTATTATAATCCAACAGCAAACGTTATGCATTCCAACATCCCAAAATGAACATTTTAAATTCAAATCATCCAAACAATTTGTTGTTATTCAGTTGTTTATTGAAATTTAACAAGAAACTGTTGCTTCCATTGTTCAACTAGCACATTGAGTCAACTTTATTCTACACAGCAGAAGAATCGTATAAAATGGTTCTTTTATATTTGAAAACCTTCCTTTCGTTTGCAGTGTCTGAGTCACTTGATATAATAACATTTTTGGTTACAAGCGAAATGAGCGTCGTTTGTTTGTTTTCGTTAATGAATATTAATCAGTTTCAGTAAGCTGAAATCATGATCGACGAGTTAGAATAGACATCCACTCGAAGCATATTAATGTGAATGAACCATATTGGGTTAGAGCGAGTAGAACTTTTTAAAAAACTATTTTTTTTTAAAGTTAAGGAACTCCTTGCTCTTTAACCACCAAAAATGTACCTATTGACTACGGGCATGAAACTTCCTGAGGATAGGTGAGTGATGGATGATGTAACTTCGATGAACTTCTTGTAAAAAACATTTGCTTCGCTGACCCGTACGATTCCTTATAAAACCTAAGACGTTGGACGTAAGGTATGAAGACGAATGTAATGAAATGTTTACGTCATTACCGAATTCCCCTCAGTTTTCTCTAAGACATAGGAAAACAAAGTTTTTCATTGAACCCAACTTTTGGGCCAATCTGGGGCCCTAAGGAGAAGTACGGGTAATTTCGCACACTATGGATAATGATGTGTGCGAAATATTCCTCAAGAAGGGAATTTCGCACAGTGTGAAAATCCCTCCCTGGGGGTTTCTTTCGCACAAATTAAATTACATGTCTTCGGAGTATAGATATGGGGTGCGAACTCTGAATTTGGTGTGCGAACTATAGATTTATTGTGCGAACTATAGATTTAAGGTGCAAACTATAGACCTGGCGTGAGGACTATTGATTTCGTGTGCGAACTATAGGCTCAAAGGGCATAAGTTGAATAAAAAGTACACACAGAAAAATACGTGCCGTAAGAGAGATTTTTTGTGCGAACTATAAATTTGGTGTGCGAACTATTGCTTTGGTGTGTGAACTATAGATTTTGTGTGCGAACTATAGATCGTGTGTGCGAACTATATTAAATATAATTTTGAAGTATGGAAATTATGTGTGAACTGTGGAAATCGTGTGCGAAGTATGGAAATAGTGTGAGATCTATGTGAGAAGTATGGGAATAGTGTGCGGGCAATGGAAATCATTTGCGAACTATTTAGTTCGTGTGAGAAATATTGAAATTGTTTATGAGGGGTGTCTAAAATACGAAAGTGTCGAAAAGTTTGGGGCACCAACCGAAAAACAAAAGGTTTTTGATCCCTGATCAGTGAAGAAGTGAGTAACAGAAACAAGAGGTTCTAGGACAAGGATCACAGAGTAAAATGTATGCTATTGGTGACTAAACACTTGAAGTTAGGCTTATTTGTCAGAATTATCTATAGAAATCGTCGCGGCGAGAATTTTTGCGACAGCTTGACCATAACTGGTGAGGAGGGAGGCCTTAAATTTTATGGGGAAATAAAAGTATCGAAAAGTTTGGGCCACCAACCGAAAAACAAAAGGTTTTTGATCCCTGACCGATTAAAGTGGTGCAATTTTCTCATGAATTTCAATCATGTGGGACATATGGACGAAAACACTGCCCGGTCTAATTTTTCTATGTAAATTTCAAGGGTGTCCATAGACCTTGCAAATACACCACAACAACCGATAGATTCACTCGTTACTTGAGTGAATATGTGCCTTTGAAAGTCGTTGAATTTTTTACTTTAACGCTTTTGAGCTACCCCTAAATCGTCTCGGATCAAGTTACGCCCATATATAATCTTGATCAGGGATCAAAAACCTTTTGTCTTTCGGTTGCTGCCCCAAACTTTTCGATACTTTTATTTCCCCATACATTTTTGGACCTGTTGTGTGACCTGTTGTGTGACCTGTTGTGTGTGTTTATAGACTTGCAAAATAAGCTGAGGTAGCTATATCTCGAAGTAGAAGGCAAAACGTCCGTCGCCGTTCCAACCGTTACATTTCCCAACTGCCTCAATTAGTCCGATATTGTATATCCCGAAGGGTAACTTACTTCTGCGAATTATGGATTAAATGGACCGAATCGACTAACTTAATGTGACATTTTGTATGAGGAAAAGCATCGTTAGCCACCTGGTTTTTTGTGGCGTTTCATTAAAGCGCAAAATCCCTAGTTTCGTTAGCCACATAGTTTTGTTACATTTCGTAAAAGGAAAAGTTCCTCAGCTTCGTTAGCCACCTAGTTTTTGTGACATTTTCTAAATGGAGAACCTTCCTAGTTTTGTCAGCTACCTAGAAGGAAGCATCAGAAAATTAAGTATTATTTCGTAAGCTGCAAATGCCTGGGGAATAATTCTCTCAGAGCTGGTTGACAATTCCCATGCGATTATTCGCGTGCGATAATTCCCAGGTGACAATTCCCCGGGCGATAAGCCAATTTTCCCTAGTAATAATTCCCGACCGATAATTCCCGGGTGATAGTTCCCGATCAGCCTAAACTTTTTTCCCCTGAAAGGTACATGCCTCCCATGATTCAAGTTCGAAGATGAGCAAAATCGCCCAAGTAGTTCCGGAGATATGGTCGAAGAAGTGGAGGTCGGTCATGAAATTTTCGAGGGTCGATGAAACCCCCAAAAATATTTTTAAAATTTTTTTGAGTGAAAATTGGCCGATATAAAATTCAAAAATGTGATTTTTCCGCTATTTTTCAAATTTGAAGCGCTCGTAGCGCCATCATATCACCTGTTACGTAAAAATTATATTTTTATAGGAAGCTTATTTTATTGCCTTTAAGGACAGCTCTTTCGATAAATTTGATCAAAAAATCAATTTTATAGAACGATTTTTGTGGACGCATGTCCTAATGAGTTTCCTTGGGGAAATTAATTTTACGGATTTCCCAAAAGAAAAATCCTAAGGAAACCCATTAGGACATAGGTCCATAAAAATCGTTCTATAAAATTCATTGGCTGATCAAATTTATCGGGAGAGGTGCCGTTTGAAAGGTAATAAGATAAGCTTCCTATAAAAAATATATTTTTTACATAACAGGTGATACGATGGCGCTGCGAGCGCTTCGAATTTGAAAAATGGCGGAAAAATCCCATTTTCGAATTTTATAGCGGCCAATTTTCCCTCAAAAAAATGTAAAAAAAATTTTCTGAGGGTTTTGGACTCCTAGAATTTCTTGTGTCGGGTGAAGTGATCAATCTGGGACATTTAATTTTTTTCGGGCATGCCTAATCTTCTTGCTAAGCCGGCAGCATAACTGAATATATTGGACCAGAGCCGGCTCTAAGCTGCAGTTTGAGCATGATTACAGCCTCGTTCAAAGAGGAAACGACGAAGAAGCTCCAGGAATTGTGGGGCGGTTTGATGGAGTCTGAGCAAAGGAAACCTCCGTGAAATAACTGGTATCTTGACAAGTCCCAATACGCTGAAACATCGTTTGAATAAGATGCGTTTGTGAGATTCTCCTGATTGCAGGAGATGCGGATTAGCCCCAGAGACAGCAAAACACTTCTTTTGTTGTTGCCCGAAGTTAAATAATTTGAGGGCTAAGCACCTGGGAGACTATTATCTCTCACCTTAGCCATCACTGAGACAAGTCCTATCCTTTAGTAAGAGTATCGGATGGTTAGAGCCGTGACTACCCCCGAGGTGTAGCACAACTGGCCCAACGAGGATGGTCTGGGTGCTTCATTATATCAACAGGGAGGCAATAAAACATTATACATTGGACCTGCTACATAATTCATTACTTCGGAAACAATTCTGTGAACTTACAAACTCGTGTAGTTGCATATCTCGCCTCCGGCTCAAAAAATTACTAGTGAGTTTGGCTCTTATCACAAAATTGTGTCCTCATGTAACGAATTACTTTCGCAGGGTCCAATGTAATGTACTTTTACTCTTATAATATCTGGTACGTGTAATATACGCGCTGAATGTATCATCAACCTTATTCAAGTATTGCGTAGTATGTCATACGTAACGAACGTGTTATGAGCTCACAGAATACGTGCACGGCGTTCGTAATACTTGCAAGGTGGATAAGTAGTTTACCTCATTTATCAGTCTATTCTGATTCAAAATCAACAAACTTGCCTTAGAATTAGAGACCGAGAGCCGACTGAACTTTTAGAAAAATCGTTTTTCCCGACCTTAGTGGTTTTTTTAGTTTTTAGTTTTTCAGCTGCGCCTGAGTCTCGGATTGCATCGAACGTATAGACATTTTTTCTCAGGGGACCATTATTTGCGACGATATTCTCAGCTAAACTCTAATCTTTTCGGTTACTTAATTTTCCAATACATTTTTGAACACCTCTAGTTCATAACATGCGAAACATGTTGCGGGTCAATGAAATTATTTTTGACTTTTTACAGATTTCATATTTGGTGGCATTTTCGTGCGAAATTTCATGGATACTTGAAGCTCATGGCGACTTACCAACCACAGCGTATTTGTTATGTTCTGGTTATTTTACGCTATTTGTCGCCTCAACTATACTCATCCATGGATTAGCAACTGTGAGCAGCTTATTTACAAAAAACCAATTCCCCTCCATTTGACCTAAAAATTTCTTTCAGGGTCTCTCCTGGGGACTTTTTAGTTGGTCAGTGGTAATTGGATGCTTAGCTATTCCAGAACTTTGTTTGGTTATGATAATTACAACTCAATTCTGGGTAATTTGACGATTAGATGCGGTAAAAGAAAGAAGTGAAAAATGTTTTTTTTATTAGGGGCTCCAATCGACTCATGGACTAACAGAATTGATTGGATACATTATTCGTTTAATAATCAACTGTGCGGCTTTGTTATGCGTCATACCCACAGGATTACGGTGGCGCCGTGAACGTCAAGTTCTAAACCAATTGGAAGGACTAGCATCACGACTTCAACTTAGTACGCCACCACCTACTTCTCCAGATACATCACAGATCGGTCAATTTAATCGAAAGAAAAGTGGCAGTCGATTATCTAAACGCAGCAGAAGAGGAAGTGGTGTAGAGAATGGAGCATACATTGTGCATGAAAATGAATTACCATTTGGATATTCCTACGGCGTTCATGGATCGCAAAATGAATTTAACGCCAGCATATTCGGATTGGATCCTTCTAGTCATATTGATCCGTACGCTCAACAACAAACTCAACCATTTAACAGTATGTTGAAATGAATGTTTTTACAACGTAATTACAGTGCGGGACTTTTGTGCAGTCGTTGCAAGAATTTAAAATTATGTTTGGGCAAACCATCAAATAATTGTGAAAAACACAATATAATAATTACAAACATATAGTTACTTCAAATGCATTATGATAGTTACAAACAAAATATGGTAACCGCAAAAATATTGGTTCAAATCATACATTGGTTTCTTCGGAGCCAAATATGATGTTGTTACGGAAAGCATATTATGTTTGCGGCAAAAGTCCTATGTTTGTAATGACCATTCATTACGGACAGGCTTGGACATTTTTATTTTGACAAGTGTGGTGTTTGCAGCTCAGGCCTAAGTCGAGCGCGATGCATCCACATGAGTCAAAATAACAACTTCCAAGTTTCTTTTACGCGCGAAGACCTCCGAAATCGTTTTTTAACGCTAGTGCCCGTCAAGGAAAGAGAGTTTCCGAGCAAACGTTTGCCGATTGACCTAACGGACTATTGTTTCTCTAAAATTGTCAATTCTTTTGTTTCAGCTAAGCGTACTCAGTCGTTGTTGGATCTGAGGACGGCGTTACCTCCAAAAGAATATCTTTATCAACACAATTTCCACGACCACATAGACAGACGACTAAATCACAACCAAAACTTCACCTCAAATAATCGACAGTATTCCAGCAGTAAATTGGACAAAAATTCAGATCCAATTTACTACACAATTTCAATGGATGGAAAAAGTTCCAAATTGGGTAGAAATTGTGTGTCACTGCAAAATTTGGATGAATTAACGTGCAAAAATGATTTATCTTCGTACGGAAATAATTTGCTACAAAATTATAATGCGCGTCGTATGTACCATCCACAATGTCTTCCCGTCCATACAGGGTATCATCCTGTACATAATTACTTTCCATATTGGTATCCGTTTTCAGGATATGCGCCAGGTGTTAATCAGTTCAATCCGTACATTAGTCGAATGAGTAAACAATCGCTGGGAAATGAATCGGATGATTATCGAAAATATAGAGACGTTGCTCTGTGAAACATGCAACGCCTAATTAGTTATGAGAAAACTGCAATTGCAGTTGTTCAGTATTTGATATTGTGTTAAGTTACATTGAAATGAAAATTTGAAAGAAAAAGTGCTAAATCGTAATCTCTAGTTAATAAATTATTGTTCACAAAGGTTTTCTTATAAATTAAAAAAAATCATTGTTTAAAATCTGCACGCCAAAATACGAGTTTTGAATAAAACGATTTCGTTTTTCATATTATCGTTTTTTTTTCATCCGACAGACTTTCACTAATGACAATGACAAGGAAAATTTCTGAGCTTGAATTCTATTCAGTAATTAAAGGTTTGGGAAGCGTTCAGATTCCGTTATTTTTGAGTCTATTTTCCGGGCACCATAGACAAACTCCCGTCGATTTGACAACAATTTAGGCGACATGAATCATGCTCGGAGCGGTAGCGGAGGGCGTGACGCAGTCCCCACACCCCAAAAAAACGTCCACAAACCCAAAAAACTCCATACAAAAACCTTTGGGACAAGACACGATGTATAGGCGAACTTTTGAGTTTTTTCCCCTCGCCCCCTCCCCCTCCAAATTATTTAAAAAAAACTACGTCGCAGCAGCTTTCCAACGAGCCCACAATCAAAGATGACCAATTTCGATATATTAATGGTAAAATCTGCTTTGAAAGTAATCTCAATTTTATTCCTGTGTTGTGTGTCAACGATCTATGTCTCTATGTCTCTAGGTATCTATCTATCTTTTTATGTATGTATCTATCTACTTTTTTTTTTCTCGAGAACCGCCCGAGCGATTTCCTTAAAATTTTCAGGGAACGTCAGTCTCGGCCCCAAATGAAAAATTTCATATGCCGCTTTTCCGGGAAAATTCTGGAGGAAAAGTGATCAATTTTGAGGGTTTTTTAGGTAATGTTCGGAGTTTTCGAATTTTGCTCCGAAGTGACAATAGCTACAGAGTTGGTTTCTTCGGGAAAGTTATAGAGTTTGGTCAGGAGAATTTTTTGGGATCTTAAGAAAATGGCTGCCAGCAGTCAAACTGGCGCCATCTTGAATTTTCCCAAGCAATAAATTAGGTTTTTTTTGGTTTTCGAATTTAGAGAGTTGGTTTCGTCGGGAAAGTTATAGAGTTTGATCGGCAGAATTTTTTGCGATTTTCAGAAATCTGCCAAAGTGACGCCATCTTGGATTTTTGTTAGGTATAAATTATGCTTCTTTGGGATTTCGAATTTTAGCTCCGGAATGATAACACTTGCAGAGTTGGTTTCTTCTAGAAAGTTATAGAGTTTCATCAGGAGAATGTTTTGGGATCATAGGAAAATGGCTGTCAGCTGTCAAAGTGACACCATCTTGGATTTTTTGCTAAATTCTGAATAAGAATACCTAGATTGTTGATTTCTTCAGGAAAGTTATATAAATAACTGAGAAGAATTGGTGACAAGAAGTGTTCCGAAGGCAGTCGAAGGTGACACGAAGTTTTCCGAAGGCAGCCGAAGGTGACACGAAGTGTTCCGAAGGCAGCCTAAGGTGACACAAAGTCTTCCGAAGGTAGCTGTGTTGGAATATGAGATTTGTCTACACATACGCACACAAATTTGTAGTTAGCACGAAGCATCTATGCACAGTGTGCATACTCTAATTGTTGTAATTAGTTCATAAGTTGACACCGATCAATAAACATCTACAATAAACAATAAACAAGCTGAAGGTAGCCGAAAGTGACACAAAGTATTCGGAAGGTAGCCGAAGGTGATACGAAGTGTTCCGATGGTAGCCGAAGAAAATTTTTTTCGGAGAAAAATTTTTCGGAAAGAACATTTTTTTGTAGAAAAATTTTTTTCGGAGAAAATTTTTTTTAAGGAAAAATTTTTTGAAGAAAATTTTTTTTTGGGGAAAAATTTTTTTGGAGACAAATTTTTTCGGAGAAAAATTTTTTTGGAGAAAATTTTTTTCGGAGAAATCTTTTTGTAGAAAATTTTGTTGAAAGAAAATTTTTTGGAGAAAAATTTTTTTTTAGGAGAAAAATTTTTCAGAAAACTTTTTTGGAGAAACTTTTTTTTGTGAGAAAATTTTTTTCGAAGACAATTTTTTTCGAAAAATTTTTTTTCTAAGAAAAAAAATTTTTTTGAGAAAATTTTTTCAAAGAATAGAAATTTTTTCAACAACTGTAAACTTCCAAAACGACTGATATCAAAACAAAAACCTCTTAAAAGGTAGAGTGTGACGCAGTCCTTGAGTCTGCTTCCAAAATTAGTGATATCGCTTGAGGTGACGCTATCGCTGATAATACGCAGAAGTTTGTTTGAATAGAACCTTGTGTTCAAAGTTTTAATTTCCTGAAAAAATTGCAGCGCTTTTTTTAAAGCAAAATTACGTTGTGTTAAAAAAATTGCGTCACTAATGCCGGACCCACCAGCGGAATAATTTTTCACCACTTTCAGTTTTTACACGAAAAATTTAAATTTAGCCTAAACAAAACTGCGTATTATCAGCGATAGCGTCACCTCAAGCGATATCATTAATTTTGGAAGCAGACTCACGGACTCCGTCACACTCTACCTTTTAAGAGGTTTTTGTTGGGATTATCTACAGGGGAATTATCCTCCAGACTGAAAAAAATGGGAATTATCGCCCAGACAAATAATAATCATGTGAAAATTCATAGAAGTTAATTTCCATTTCTCTGGGTGATAATTGCTTGGGTGATAATTCCTATTTTTGACTCGTACGAAGCAGACATGGGCGCCGCCGAAAATCAGCCGCCGACCTAGCCGCCGCCGACACATTTTGACCCAGCCGAGCCGCCGGTACTTTATACCTGGCTGTAAACGACTGGAAGGAAGAAAAAGCGTTACTTCCGCAAGTTTAAAAAACAACATCAAAAGATTAGAAATTTTTTTAATCGTAATCTATTCCAACCCTTGAAATTAGGTCCAAAAGAGTACCTTTCTTGCAAATTTTGTAAGTTTTGTTTGTTTGTTTTGATACCTCACCTCACTAACACCTTTTTACTATCAATTAAAAGCCCAGTCTGGACGACCGGCTTGACATGAGTTCCGCCTAAATGTAGGCTGGATATGTACTATGTTCAGAAATTCATCGTATATGGGCTACGTCATACGAGTATATCGTTACCACTATGAAGCTTATGTGAAGCTTGAGTGAACTTTAGGACATTACCAATGCGATATACTCCCTGGAAAAATTGCATGCAAAATTTGTGTGATACGGGAATCGAATCCGGATTATTTTGGTGAAAGGCTAGTACGTAACCACTGAGCCGCCCCGTCCTTCAGCCATTGATCTCAAGAAAAAAGTTTCTCAAAATTGGTTCATGGGACTTGTGGTGACGATCCTCAGATTGAGTATTTGTGTAGCTACTCTTCGTATTTAGTACTGCCTTTTTTCGCACATGTATTTCTGCGATGCGATTCGCAATCGCGGAAGTTGTAACAGCACCCTAAAACGTACTAGAGCTGTAAACGCATGAAGGGCACTCACGCTTTCCGACTAAGAATATCATAACACAACTAAAGTTTCTGAATATTTGACATTATGTTCGAAATTTTATTTTAGAAATTGTTGAGTTATCTTTATCTTTGTTATAATTTGAAAAAATTTAAAAAATGTACCCAGCCGCTGTTTTAAGCCAACTTGAGCCCACATCGCCGTCACCGCTTACCGCCTTTTTTCGACTAGCCGCCGCCACCGTTTTTCAATCGGCGCCCATGTCTGGTACGAAGACTCGAACGTATTTAAGTGAATATTGCCCTAACTCTTGAGTGTATGAAATTACGTCCACATTAAATTGTATTGGAAATTGAAGATAGGGCAATATTGAAAAATCCGACCGAAGAAAAGGTGTAAAAAAGGCCTTCCGAAAGTTTAAAATTGAGCCCAAATAGACAAAAATGTTCATCTCACTTTTTTCTACAACATAGGAAAAAACCATTTTTTTGTCAAGGGCAGACCTTAGGACCGACCTAGGACCATAAGGAAATGCCTCGGACACAACCTTCTATAGACAAATATGTTTCCCTCAATTTGCTCTGCAATATAACAAAAAAAAATTTTCTTTTTGGTTAGGGCCGACCTCTTAGGACAGACCTGAGGCCCACTTCAGCCTTAAGCACAGGCACCGGGTCCAAATTTGTTTTTGAATATAATTCGGTACTCGATCACCTCTCAAATAGAAAAAGAATCAACAAAATCAGTTAGGATTTAACCAACTTATGTAAGCAAACACGTTCGGCCCTAGTAGAAACTCAGTTTTAGGGTCCTAACTGAGTCCAAGGGTTTCTAATCAAAGTATTTTCTGCCATAAAACGAGAGACAGTGCTAGACGTTTCGATCAAAAAAAATTTGTAAATCGGAAGAGATTTACTCGAGTTATGTACAAGAAACATGTAGAGCGCTAGCAGAAACTCGTTTTTAGTGCCCTAGCTATATCCTATGGCCCAATCTCAAAAAAGTTTGTTCTACAAATTGCTGGGCTTTCATAGACCTGTCGCCTAAAAAAACAATTACGAAAATGGGAAAAGACTTGCTCGAGTTATGTATAAAAAACACATATGGCCCTAGCAGAGACTCGTTTTTAGTGCCCTAGCTAAGTCCAAGGACTCAAATCCAAAAAAATTTCTTCAATAAATTGTCGGGCATGCCCTGATTTTTCAAACAAAAAAAAGTTTATGACAACCGGAAAAGCGAGAAAAAATCAATAAAATCGAGAAAAAATCACAAAATTAAAAGAAAATCACGTAAAATCACACAAAATCAAAGTCATGGCCCAGCGTTTTTGAGAGTAGTTTCCCCCTCGTTCCCTGGGGGAAAATTCCCGTCACTCGTACTCTACAACAGAGGCGCCGGATTCCATTTGGTTTCCGGTTTTGGGTTCGACGAGGAATACATGTATAAACTTTCGTAAACAGTAACAGAGACAACGGTCACTCAATTGTTTTTTCAATGCTAATACGTTGTCCGGTTTCATAATGGCCAACGAGAAATTGTGAGGCGTTTTGCAGTGGACAAACGAAGAGATCCATAGATAGCGGCGACATATGCTGAAAACATTAGCACAAAGCTTCAACAACTTCAACTAGCTCAACCAGATGATACTCCTCTCGACTGGCAATCGGTGAGTGAAATAATCAAACAAGACGCGACCAACACCTTAGGATATCAGAGCCCTAATGACTTCAATACCTGGTTTGATGCGGAGTGTGCTGATGTTGCAGAATGTAAAAACGCTGCGCGATTAAGAAAGGAAACTTCAAGAACGAGAAAACAGAAAGTGACTGCAGATGCGAGATACAAAGAACTGAGGAAGCAGGAAAAACGTTTGCACAAGAAGAGAGAGCTCGAAGATAGGACGCTACTTCAGCTAGAGAGATTGTGTAGCGCAAATGAGCCACGAAAGTTCTACAAACGTATAAACAATCAAAGGAAAGGATTCATCGCCCGAATAATCGTATGCAAAGCAGTAAACGGAACGTTGCTTACTGCAAAACATGATGTCTTGGAGAGATTCAAAGAGCATTGTACAACGGGGATGATGATGTGACTGATGATAGCGATGTTTCCTTTCTTGACGACGATGGTCGTATCGTAGCAACGCCAACAATGGAGGAAGTCTCAGCAGCAATTATCTCACTCAAGAACAACAAAGCCTCCGGTCCCGATAATATTCCAGCGGAACTGCTGAAGATGGGTGGTGACGAATTGTCAAAAATGATGTATGATTTAGTAAAACGAATATGGAATACAAAAAACTTGCCTGGCGAGTGGTTAGAGGGTGCCATTTTACCTCTACACAAGAAAGGTGATAAAACCGAATGCGAAAACTACCGTGGAATTGCCTTGCTGAACACGGCTTACAAAGTTTTTGCTCGAGTGCTATTTAAAAGACTAAGTCCACGGGCTGAGAGTGTCATTGGGGACTATCAAGGCGGATTCAAACGAGATCGCTCAACAACTGACCAAATATTCACACTTCGTCTGATTCTGCAAAATTGCGGAGAGTTTCAAGTCCTGACTTACCATCTTTTCATCGACTTCAAACAAGCTTACGACAGGACCAAGTGTATGGAATTGTATGCGGCGATGAAGGAGCTAGGCTCGGAAACAAAGTATATTCGTGTTGTGAAAGCGACATTGGATGGCACCAGATGTCGTGTCAAGGTGCAAAACGAGATGTCAGATGTGTTTGCTGTTAGAGAAGGGTTGAAGCAGGGAGACGCGCTATCCTGCTTGCTCTTTAACTTGGCTTCGGAAATCGCAATTAGACGTGCAGACGACTTGGATCTCACCATTTGTACACATACAGCAGCAATTGACACTTTCACAAATCTGAAAATCCAAGCTGAGAGAATGGGTTTGATGATAAATGAATCTAAAACCATAAAACCAAGTACATGAAGACCGTGCCGAATCCGGTAGTCAATCAACAAGGAGACAAAATACGCATAGTGGCAGTTATGAAAGTCCAAAGGTTGAGGTGGGCGGGGATTTAGAACGAATGGATGAAAACAGCCACTTCAAAATTTTTCCGTAAAGATCCAGAAGAGCGAAGAGGAGTTGGTCGCCCAAAAATTAGATGGATCGATCGAACAAGATCTTCGGACGCTCGGAATAAAAAATTGGCAATACGCGGCAATGAACAGACGCAATTGGATCAGAATCCTCGAGGAGACCAAGGCCCACAAATGGATGTTGCGCCGAAAAAGTAAAAGTAAGGAAATCTTCCATTTCATTCAACGTTTTATATGTCTACACCAAAAACTTTAAAGGGGTGGGGGTGGTTTTCCGGGTGGAGCTAATCGTTTTCGGAGCAACTTATGCAAAGGCAACTGTTGTACTATCAAATGCTTTATTTTTCCCCGCTGAAACCAAATAACATGGTTGAGGGACGGCAGGGGAATCAAGCGGTTGAAGGTGGATCCCTAGAGCCATTCAAATAACTTTTCAGTAGAATTAAAACACAACAAGATTTGGTTGATAAATAATTTTAATATTTGTAAACTATCTTCATAACGTCCACAACGGACAATAAATTGCAAAAATATAATAAAAGAGGAAAAAAATAAAAACGTTAACGTATATCACGATCACCGTTATTTCAATAGATCCGCTAGAGGATCGTTTGATGCTGGAATGCTAGCCACTGGTTTTGTAATAGAAGCTTTTTTCTTCGTATCTGCTTGCACAACTCGTTGCTTGTGAGTTTTTGATGAGAAGATATCATCGTCATCGTCATTTTCATCATCAAAAAGGCCTGTTTTCATTGGTTTATTTACTTTCATTTTGCCAATGGTATCGGGTTTCTTCTTCTGCACATTTTTCGATTTGCTTGAACCGAAAAGGTCGTCAGAATCACTGTTCTCGTCATCACTAAAGAGACTCTTTTCCTTTGTCTTAATACTAACATTTTTCGTTGTTTTCACAGCATCGACTTTATTGGACTTTATTTGATTGGCTACCGGCTTAGGCTTACTGATAGACGAGAAGAAATCATCGTCTTCATCATCATCATCGAAAAGTTTGGATTGTAGCGATTTGGGATTAAAAATAGAAGATTCGCGTTTCGGTTGAATTTGTTTCGTAACTTCTTGTTCAGACGCTTTGACAATATTGACTGGCGGTAGTTGTGGTACATCGTCTTCATCTTCGAAAAGTTTGGAATGATCAAATTTTTTAGTTTCGGTATTTGACCTTCCAGAAATCTCAGCAACGACGTCCGATTTTGAATAACTCTGGTCTTCGTCGTCATCGAAAAGGTTTGTCCTTGTTCTAGAATTTGACGCAAAGATATCAGAACTTTCAACCACACCATCATTCGCAGCCTCTGACACAGCAACTTTTAGTGGGTTAGTCTTTGTTGGTTTCATCCAATCATCGCTCTCTTCCTTTGATTTCGTTGCTGGTACCATAGTTGTTTTTAAGAACCAGTCATCATTTTCCTTTTCTATTTCTTGCTCGCTCGCTTTTTCTTTCTCTTTCTGCAACTGTTTCTGTAACTCGTTATCTTTCTGTCTCTGTAACTCTTTCTCTTTTTGTTTGTCCAACTCTTTCTCTTTCTCTTTTCGTCTCTCCAACTCTTTCTCTTTTTGTTTGTCCAACTCTTTCTCTTTCTCTTTTTGTCTCTTCAACTCTTTCTCTTTTTGTTTGTCCAACTCTTTCTCTTTCTCTTTTTGTCTCTTCAACTCTTTCTCCTTCTCTAACTCTTTTTGTTTTTGTTTCTCTAACTCTTTCTCTAACTTTTTTTCTTTCTCCAACTCTTTCTCTTTTTTCTTTTTCTCTAACTCTTGTTCTTTCTCTACCTCTTTCTTCTTCTGTATTTCTCTTTCAACCTCAACATCCTTTGTCGTAGCAACAACTTTGGGTGATTGCTGAACTTCAGCTGAAAACAACCAATCATAGTCATCGTTCGGCAGATCAGCAACAATCGACACTTTCTCTTTCGTTACGTAAGATGAAAGCCAGTCATCATGTTCGTGATCGTCGTCGATTGAATGAGATGGTGGATTAATATCTTCGGGTGGTAGATTGCTCGCAGTTAACCAATCGAAATTCATCACGTGCGATACATTTGACGTCTTCGCCTTCGAATCATCGCTTACTACTTTCGCCGTCAACCAATCGTCATCCTCGTACAAATTCGTTTTACTCGGCGATGGTGGCTTCTCGTCGATATTTTTCAGCCAATCTTCTTCCTCATCGTCACCAATCACATTTTGCGATTCCATTGCTGGTGGTTCATCATGCGAAGAACTGCTGCTAAACCAATCACTGTCTGTGACATCGGTTTTTGGAATCGTTTCATTGGCGGTGGAATCGGTGACTTGTTCCGATGGTTCATTTACGTTGTACACCAAGTCGGTTGTTTCGTTTGATGTTATTACTTCTTGGTTCTCCTCCATCAAAGATTTTGCGAGAAGATTTTTGCGACCACTTCTTGTTGATGGTTTTCGTCGCACTTGAATCTTTGCTCGATCTTTACCTAAGCAAGGGAGTCTTCCGGATGAATCTTCCACATTGTTAGCAGTATTTCGTATCGACGAGATGCTTTGAGTAATAGTTTCTTCACTGACATTTTCAGTATGCTCTGGTTGAGGTTCTTCGATTCTATCTGACTTCTCAATCGTTATCTGTTTCTGGGAAGGCAATTTTGCACCAGGCAATAAGGCCGCTACATTGATATTGAAATTCGTTTTGAGTTTATTTGGCTTTGGTTTGATCTCTTTCTCAACTGCTTGAATCTCCGGGTTCGAGAACAGACTCAAATTCTTCTTGAACGTTAACGACTGATCGGTCTCATCCCGGGTAAGATCATCACGCGAAAGTGTTTCTGTCGAAGGATCTTTTGACTCGGATGAAACAGTCTTGTTGTCATGAGCTATTTTTGGTCGGGGTTTTATTACCGGTCGAGAAATTGAATTATCCTTAAGAGACCCAGATGGATGATTGCTGGAAGTGACTGTTGGTGGTGGAGGCATATCTTTCGGAATCGCTTCTGCAATGTCATCGTAAATTATTTTCGATGAAGATCTTCGGGTCGATGTCTCTGGTTTAACTTCGGAATCATTTGATGAACTTTTTTTGATATCCGGGAGAGGTGGTGACTTGATTTCTTCTTCAAAGTCGTCAAATTTTTCTGTATCATCATCCAAAAAGGAGACGTACGACTTAGGTGGACCGGTGTTTTGCAGAGACCTGTAGGGTGAATTGAATGGAGAGTAACTGACGTTCGATTTCTCCGGCATAATTTTGCTTGTAGTTTCCTTCTCGTTGACCATTGTTTTAGGTTCTGTTTTCCTGGTCGTTCCAATAATTCTACTAAAATCGTCGTCATCGTCATCATCATCACTTCCGAATAAGTTTGCAGTTTTCGTGTGAACTTTTGACTTTTCAGTTTTGTTATTGCTGACTGTTCCATTCTTTTCTCCGATAATGATATCAAAAAAGTCATCTGGTGGCTCGTCGTCAAACAGCTCACCAAAATCATTGGATTTGGGAGTCGGTTTTGGTTTCGTTTCGGTCTTTGACATAACAGGGATGTTGTTGTTATCCATGTCGCCATTTGACGAACTCTTCGACTTTCTTTCCACTGGTGTATTGTCCATTGGCGGAGTCGAAACTTGAAACGAAGGTCCTTTCGTGATGTTATTGTTGAAAATACTTGATGGTTTCGATGTTTGAGTAAACATATCGTCGTCATCTGAGTCCAGAAATAAGTTAGGAGCTTTCCGTTCGTTTTTGAGTGGAGCATCTAACAACGGAGGTTCATCATCAAATAGATTGAGAAATTTCTGTTCCGGCTTTTGTCGGGCGAAAATTGTTTGCTTCGGCTGTTCTGTTGAAGAAGGCACTGACGGTTCAGTTAATTGTGACCTCATAATTGATTGAGTTTCAGGTTCTTTTTGAGTAGACGGCACGATTGTCGGTAAGACTTTAATTCTTTCCTGACGTTCCGTATTTCCAGATACCAACAGCGGCGTTTTATTTTCAGCTTCATCCGACAAACCATGAAATAAATCTTCTCCTAAAAGGATGAAAATATCGTTAACAAATTATTGAACTACAGCGGCTAACTCTCAAGATCCGCAGAATGTTAAATCTTCAATGCATCAGTCCCACACATTTGGGGAAATTTAAGAAAATATTTCCATCTCTTTTTTTTGAGATCAGTTTATTTCTAGTGAGGATTCTAAGTCGACCCGTTCTGATTCCGATGGTTGAGCAGTGAACCTTCTAACTTTTGGGTTTGGTATGTCAGTCTCCTCTGTGAAGTTGGGTAAGTCTGAAGAGATTTGAAAAAACATGTAGTGGTATGCTGAAGAAAAGAACGAAGATGGAGCTTTTCAAAAATCGATGAAATTTTTTCTCATAGATCTCTGCAAGGTAAGCTCTGCAATTGCTAATCGTGGTGTCAGAAGGCATTAAGAAGAATGCTTTTGGGAAAAATCGTTTTAAAATTCTCAAGGCCAAATGTTATGGAGGTTGGCAGACCCCGTGAAGAGGTATCACAACAAAAACCTTTTTAAAAGGGAAACGTGACGCAAGTCCTCGTCCCTTCTTCCAAAACAACTTATATCAATTTGGGCGACGCTTACAGCTTCGGAACGCAAAAAATTCTTTTGAAATATTTTCATTTTCGATTAAAAAATTGCGTCGCAAATGTCGGACCTTCCAATGTTACAGTTTTTCTGTTCTTTCAGATTTTACACGACAAAAATTAAGTTTCGCGTGATGTGTGGAGTACGGGTAGCCAAATTTTTGGCGTGCGAAATCTGAAAGCGCAAAAAATTATTACGTTGGGAGGGTCCGGCATTTGTGACGCATTTTTCAATCAAAACTGAAAATTTTTCAGAAGGGACGAGGACTTGCGTCACTTTTCCCTTTTGAAAAAGGTTTTTTGTAATATCAGTAGTTTTGGAAGAAAAAAATTTCCGACAAAAAAATTTTGAGCGAAAAAAAATATCCGCGATAAAAAATTTGCAGCGAAAAACAAATTTGAGCAAAAAAAGATTTTCAGCGAAAAATTTCAGGCCAAAAAAAAATTTCAAAAATTTTTCGGTGAAAAAAAATTTCCTTTGACACGAAACATCTACATATCTTCAACAAAAAATCTATAAAAAAAATCAATTTTCCCGCTAAATCCGTCCCATACCACCGTCGGCCATTTTGTTGGTCACCCTGACACACTACATACCCAACCCAACAACTTTTCCTTTGACACCAAACATCTATCTCTGTCCTAACACAGTCCAAAAATGTTCCTCATATTTGACCCATACTTTGAATACACTCACGCACACATACAAAACGTTCTTTTATATGGGCTTCATATGGCGCCTTCTCAGAGACCTGGCGCCCAAACGAGGCCGGTGCCCTCTCCCCCTTTTTTTAAAATCTCATAGAATGCCAACCCGAAGGTCCCTGCAAAATTTCAAGAAAAGTTATAGAGCCGTTTTCGAGCACGAGCCAAAAAAAAGTCGGTGTACTTACAAATAGCTGTGGAACTAACTAACTAACCAACCCACTAACTAACTAACGTAGGATGTTTCCATTAACTTTGGCTTCTATGAAATAGCACATTTTGTATTGAAAATAACGATTTTCTAAATGGGATCAACTGGACCGACTTTAACGAGTAAAATGTCGATTTCAATCAAAATTTTACGTAGAATCCGAAAAACTAGGTCTAGTGGGGACGACGCAAGGAAAGAAAGTCTAAACTTAGCTGTATATATGGTTCCGAAGTCTACGAAAAAATTTTTCCTGAATTTTTTGTTCGTATGGGGCTTGCGTCACGGGCGCACCCATGAAATTGAAAAGAAAATCCTTTGAGCACGTCACAAAAATGTGAACTTTCAAATTCGCGATGTTTTTTTTTTGGAACAAAATCCTGCGTAAATAGCAAATTATTTAAAATTATAGCTGATGTACTGTGAGATGATAATTAATGGATCAGAATTCAAAAAGCTTAAGTATGAAGGTACAAATTTGCTCTCAAATAACATCGCAAGCAAACTCGGGATGCCATGATTTTCAGATCAATTTTGAATTCTTTATCATCCATTATTCGTGTAAGAGTCATCCTCTCACAATAGAAGAGCTATAGTTTTGAATAATTTTTTATTTACGCACGATTCTGTTTTAAAAAACATCGCAAATTTGACAGTTCACATTTTTGGGACGTGCTCTTAACGTCCTTCAAAATTTTTGTAAAATGTTGAGGGAAAAATACTGCAAATAGAAAAAAATTCTCCAAAATTCTAAGAAAGTCCCAACAGAAAAATCTTTCAAATTCCAAAAAAAAAACTTTCACGCTATGTGAGAGACATTGAGATTTTGGGAAACCCTTAACCTCATATTTTGGAGGAAAATCTTTAAAATCGAGAGGAAAGAAGGAAAAAAGTTAGTGAAGATTGATTAAGTGATAGAGTCGATAGATTTATATTGAATTTTCTATGAAGGGAATCATTTTTCGCCTGGGACTTTAACGCCATATTGACTGACCAGTTTACGTGCACAAAACAATTAAATTAACTGGTCATTTGAAGGGAATGTCAAAATTTCCATACCAAAGTTTGACATGCGGCAGCGAAACTTTGTTGGACTTAAGAGTGCACACTGCTTACTAAAGAGCCATCTGAATCTTTTCAACTAATGAAAATTTGTATGAAAAAAGTCGCAATTTTCTGTAACGTTTTTCTCTTAAAGCCTTAAATGAAAACGAATGCTTATGTCGTCATTGCATACTTAACCTATTCCCAAACAAAATTGCGGAAACACTTTTGGAAAATACATTTACATTTGCTAGAAATGTGAATTCAATTTCTTTCAGCTTTTCCACTTAATAAACACTTCAAAACGCATAATTTTTTCGACCAATGTGTTTGCTCACTTAATCTTTAACTGAATAATCAATTCAAATGACTGAAAACATTTTCTAGGAGTCAGAAATGGATAAAAACTTTTTGAGTTGATACATCTGCAAATATTTGTAAACGTCAAAAGCCAACAAAGATGGCGGCCATTTTTGTTTGTGATCATCAACTCGAAATTTTTTGTATCAATTTCTGACTTTTGGAAAATGTTTTCAGTCATTTAATTTGATTATTCAGTTAAAGACTAAGTGAGCAAACACATTGGTCGAAAAAATTATGCGTTTTGAAGTGTTTATTAAGCGGAAAAGTTAAAAGACTGACTTTTGCAGTGAAATACTGGAATTCACATTTCAAGGTTTTCTCCAAAACTGTTTCCGTAATTTTGTTTGGGAATAGGTTACGTATGTAATGACGACATAAGCATTCGTTATGATTTAAGACTTTAAGAGAAAAACGTTACAGAAATTGCGACTATTTCTATACAAATTTTCATTAGTTGAAAAGATTCCGACAGATGGCTCTTTTGTAAGCAGTGTGCACTCTTAAGTTCATCCTCTCATTTGTGCGCTTTAGTGGCAAATGATGGGAACATTTAAAAGATTTTCATGAGAATAGAGTCTTGGTCATTTGCACCGATTGTATTCGCGGCGTTATGAATAATGTGTCTTTAATGCGACAGTTAAAACATTTACTGCAAACTGACTTTCGATTCATGAGCCCATTTTTTCGGGCTAATTTAAAGCTTTCACACAATTGTTGCTTAGAAATTTTGATATCCTTATGCGAAGCAGTGACAAAAAGTAGTTATGACATACCATGTAAAAAGTACATGCGAGAGTACATGAGATAATGCATGGAATGGAACATCGACTCGATCTATATCACTGTTTCACGCAGAGATACCAGAATTTCTTATCAACAAATATGTGGTGTGATTACAAACCAATCAAACGATTTAACTTGGCCTCCAATCAATGGTGACTGAATCGGAGTTCAGTTCGCAAAATATTTTGTATGTGATGCAAAAGACACATTATTTTGTAGTAGCGTTGAAAAAGAAATGTATTTTGAATTCAACACAATCAACTCCAAAAAAGTTACAAAGTCCTTTTGGCCTCAATCATCTAGTCGATGTTGTCATTGAAGTGTAGAATTTATGGGATGGAATTTTTGAAAAACGTTTTCTACGGATCTTAAGCGTTAGTCACACCACATTTACAAATATCAAACGTACGATGATTAATTGATGTTTTTGGAGCAACGAAATCTGATTCTGATGTTGTCGCTGGATTGCTTGTTTCAGGCGAAATGGATAGCGAGTCTCCGTCCTCGGAGGACGACTGAGAAAATTCTTCTTTTTCTTCATCACTCATCACCTCTTCATCTGATTCAATTAGACCAATGTGCCACTTATCATTCCATTGTTTCGAACCAATCAAATAAGGCAGCGGCCGGTCGAGGTATGGATTTTTTGGACGACACACAACACTGCAAACAAGCACATTAATTGGGTATAAAGTTTTTTTTGTAAATTATTTTTAATCAGAATTTTCAAGCAGAACTTTAAGAAAAAATAGTTTTGCTACGTGTCTTAAGAGTGTACCGCTTATTTACAGGATGTAATATGCTATCAGTACCGGAGAAAAGCACAAGTTGCTAAAAACTTTGTTTCTTCTATCGTTCACAGAAACATTTCGAAAGGTAGACGTCGTTCCTGTATTGTGTAAGCAACGCACATTTCTATTGGTTATGTATTATACGTCACTGCGAAGGTAATAGGCCCACTGCGCTTGAAATATCTGTATTACGCATGTAATGTGTGCACTGCACTTATAATACGCGTAGTGCGTATATAATACGCGTAGTGCGTATATAATACGCGTAGTGCGTATATAATACGCGTATTGCGTATATAATACGCGTAGTGCGTATATAATACGAGTAGTGCGTATATAATACGCGTAGTGCGTATATAATACGCGTAGTGCGTATATAAAACGCGTAGTGCGTATATAATACGCGTAGTGCAATACGCGTAGTGCAATACGCGTAGTGAATACGCGTAGTGCGTATATAATACGCGTAGTGCAATACGCGTAGTGCGTATATAATACGCGTAGTGCGTATATAATACGCGTAGTGCGTATATAATACGCGTAGTGCGTATATAATAGGCGTAGTGCGTATATAATAGGCGTAGTGCGTATATATAACGCGTAGTGCGTATATATAACGCGTAGTGCGTATATATAACACGTAGTGCGTATATAATACGCGTAGTGCGTATATAATATGCGTACTGCGCATATAATATGCGTAGTGCGTATATAATACGCGTAGTGCGTATATAATACGTGTAATGCGCATATAATACGCGTACTACGTAATTCATAAAATTTACTGCGGATATTACACGTGTACTGCGCACATTATACGTGTGCTGCGGCAATAATACATGTACAGCGGCCATAATACATTTACAGCGCACATAATATGTGCTTTGTGGACATTTTAGATTGAGAATTCAGTTCCAGTGGACGATATTTGTTGCCGCCGACGACAGTCGTTGAAAAAATGTCGAGAAACAAATAAAATTTTTGTTACTGCGCATGTAATACGCGTACGGCACATGTAATACGCGTACGGCGCATGTAATACGCGTACGACGCATATAATACGCCTATGACACATATAATACGCGTACGGCACATATAATGCGCCTATGACGCATATAATACGCATACTGCGCATATAATACGTATACTGCGCATATAATACGCATACTGCGCATATAATACGCGTACTGCTCATATAATACGCGTACTGCGCATATAATACGTGTATAGCTTATTTAATAGGCATATAGCGTATATAATACGCGTATATAATACACATGTAGCCTATAGGCAGTACACGTATTTTATACGGTATCCGCGTATTATATGCGCAGCACGCTTATTATACGTGCAGTACGTGTATTATGTACGGCGCATTTTATGTGCCGTACGCGTATTATGTACGGCATATTTTATGTGTCGTACGAGTATTATATGCGTCGTACGCGTATTATATGCGCCGTACGCGTATTATATGCGCCGTACGCGTATTATATGCGCCGTACGCGTATTATATGCGCCGTACGCGTATTATATGCGCCGTACGCGTATTATATGCGCCGAACGCGTATTATATGCGAAGTTCGCGAATCATATACGCTATATGCGGATTATATACACTATGCGTGTATTGTATACGTTACATGTGCATGACTTACGCTTATTGTATACGCTGTATGTGTATGATATACGCGTATTATATACGCTATGTGTGTATGATATACGCGTATTATATCTATATCTATCATACACACATAGCGTATATAATACGCGTATATCATACACATACAGCGTATACAATAAGCGTAAGTCATGCACATGTAACGTATACAATACACGCATAGTCTATATAATCCGCATATAGCGTATATGATTCGCGAACTTCGCATATAATACGCGTTCGGCGCATATAATACGCGTACGGCGCATATAATACGCGTACGGCGCATATAATACGCGTACGGCGCATATAATACGCGTACGGCGCATATAATACGCGTACGACGCATATAATACTCGTACGACACATAAAATATGCCGTACATAATACGCGTACGGCACATAAAATGCGCCGTACATAATACACGTAGTGCACATATAATAAGCGTGCTGCGCATATAATATGCGTATACCGTATAAAATACGTGTACTGCGTAAATAATACGCGTGCTGCACATTTAATAAAACTTGCACCGCGTACATAGTACGTGTACTGCGAGGCAAGGGCTTTGTGCAGATTTTAGATTGAGAATTCAGTTCCATTGGACGATTTTTGTTTCGACTGGTGACAGTCGGTGACAAAATGCCGCGAAACAAATAAAATTTTTGTTATACTGTAGAGGACGCTGTGAAGAACATTTTTGTCCATGTCGGACAATTCAATGCCTCAGATCAGATTCAGAATCCGTATTTCGGGAGAATCTTCGACATTACTTTGGGATTTGATTTTATACGGTAAGGTACTTACTGCTTTTCCTCTTTCTCATTTTCATCTTCATCGCTGTCTTCTAAAGTCAGTAGCATTTTCTCATAACAACGATCCATCATACTAAGACCATTTGTAACAGCCTCTTCAACAGCTTTCGGCAACGGTATGAAAGCCTACAATAAAATTCTGTCATTTCTAAATCCTTTTCCTCTCACTCCTTCTGACCTTATCATTTTCAACCGTAGAGCATTTCTCTGAATTTGGCACAAATGTGTCAATGTCCGCTACAGTATGCTCGACAAATTTGGAATTGTTCAAGTCCAAGAGTTTAGTTGTTGCGTTTCCCAATTTAATTTTTGTCTTGTCAACGTCTAACATCAAGCGATTTAAATTGTTGTTTGACGTCACGCATCTTTGTTCTAAATTCTACAAAGCGAATAATTTTTTTGATTTGTCGGAAACGATTCAATTTGACGAAAAACCGTCGTTGACCATAAATGGGATTATGGAACCTTGAGCAATTACCTGCGATATGGATTTAATCAAATTTAATAGTTGATTGTCACCCTCCAACGACCAATTGTTGGCAGCTCTCTGCTGTATGGTTTCAATCGACCAATTGTTGTCCTTAAAACAATAAACAAATTAACTGTGGAGAAAGGTGTGAAATGCTTTTTTTTACCATTGTTTTTAGAGAGCTATAACTTGAGTGTTATCTGAAAACCATTGTTTTCACAAAAACAGAGCAACAGAATGTCATTAAAAATTGACGTTTAATGCGAAAGATAACGATAGAACAGCACACACACTCACAAAATACCAGAATCCAGATTTTAGACGATGTTCGAACACGAAGCCCGCTCACTTTTTCGTCAAACACACCGCAGGCCGCGCAGACCTCATATTCTGCTATCTCTAACAAATCTAACACATTCATAATGCATATGAAATAATAATAGCGAGTGTATCAAGGACATCAAGTCATTACAAAAGTATTTACTTGCATAGGAACTACATAAACATAAAATATAAAACAGTTACACATGAAAAAAGAGCATTTTTATGCTTTCGTTTAGTATTTTATACCTCATGGGCGTTAAGTCTAAAATCAATTCCAAACGGTAAGTTAATTTGTATCTTTTAAAAGACGTAAATTGATGTTATCACGTACTTCTTACCGCTCTTGACCTTTTGATAATAACTGATAACAGGTGGGTTACCGATTGATAACGCTTTTAAGTTATCTACCACAGCTGCAGTTATTGTGATTGGGATACTCAAAAAATTAATTGCAACTTGAAATCGTATTGTTACGTAAACAACATTCGGTAAATTGCTTTAAGTGAGCAAAGTGAGCAGGATTACATGACAATAATTAAAGACATTAAAGATATGAAATGGCACGAGGATGTCCAAGAAGAAACAATCGATTTGAGACTCACGAGGGTCACTTACTATAAAAATGTACATCGAATTTACACCGATTTCTTGTAGTTTTTGAATTTCGTCTACATTTTATAGATGCCGTTTTTTAATTAACAGTTTGTCATAGGATTCGGCAACATCGACAAATTTAGTTGCGTGGCCGAATCGAGTTACAAATCGATTGTTTCTTCTTCGGCAATAATGAATTATAAATGAATATTGGATAAATAAGTGACACACTCGATTCGGTCATGCAACTAAATTTGTCGATGTTGCCGAATTCCTTATAAGCTGAAAATTAAAAAAACGATAATCCTACAAAGTGTAGACGAAATTCAAAAACATATGCAAGAGAGCTGTACGATCAGATAGATGTGGCAAAGAGAACAGAAGTTACAAAAAGATTCGAAGTAAATCTAAATAAAAATTGCCTTATAAAATTACTTCGACATTAAATTTTAGGCCGATGCTATTCGCATCCGGTGTCCATTAGCATCATCCGCGCAGCTGTTGCTAATCGCCACCGGATGCGATTAGCTACACAACACAGTGTATGCTATTCGCATCCAGTGTCGATTAGCATCATCCGCGCAGCTGTTGCTAATCGCCACCGGATGCGATTAGCTACACAACACAGTGTATGCTATTCGCATCCGGTGTCGATTAGCATCATCCGCGCAGCTGTTGCTAATCGCCACCGGATGCGATTAGCTACACAACACAGTGTATGCTATTCGCATCCGGTGTCGATTAGCATCATCCGCGCAGCTGTTGCTAATCGCCACCGGATGCGATTAGCTACACAACACAGTGTATGCTATTCGCATCCGGTGTCGATTAGCCACACAACATAGTGCATGCTAATCGCCACCGGATGCGATTAGCCACACAACACAGTGAATGCTTATCGACACCGGCGTCGAGTAGCCTGGCAACACGGCTGATGCTAACCGACACCGAATTTTGGCAACCAGAAATAATTTTGGCGCGCGCCAAATCTCTTCATACACATACATTCATATTCATATATACGTATATATGGCTATTTCTATTACTGTCCACGGCACACATTTTTATATGCTTCTCTTTCACTCTTTAAGTGCAAACCATTAGTAAATAAAACAAAAAACATTACTGTCCACGTGACATTTTTGAGACTAATACAAACGCTGTAGAGTAAAAGAGACAAATATAGTCAAACTGTTGAAGAGTGAAAGAGATAGAAAATTCATAGATTGCTTGGAATCAGCCATATATATAACAAAATATATTTCTATGTCAAAACTAGTATATCCCGTTTTTGTAACATTTCATTAAAGCGCAAAATTCTGGCTTTGTTAGCCTCCTGCCTTCGCGACGTCTCGTAAAAGGTGAAAATCCCTAGCTTCGTTATACACCTCCCATAACTCCCTTATTTCACAACAATCTCAACATTCTCGACGTACGAACACGTGTATTAGAAAAAATATCCCACTTCTAGTATTAGAAAGGATGAGTCATATCTCTAGAACTACGGCAGTTGGAAAATTGCTTCCTAATGCAAAGTAGTAGAGAATTACATTTTTGGGAAACTTGTTTCTGGGTTCTCCCAAAAAATATCCCGATCCCAATTTTTTTGGCCTCAAGAGACCTTAGATTGTTAATAGCATATTAATGATCGCACCAACAGAAGTTGTGGCTGTATTAATGATTCAAAATTTTAATTCAGACAATTCATTCATTTGAGAAATTGTTTGCCGTAGACTGAGGGATCATTTAAAGCAAGTATTAGATTTTTCTGATTATTCTGATTGAAATCGAAAAAGTCGGTACACTAGATGCGAAGATGTAGGCTACATTTTTCAGTTTCGTAAATTCTTAAAGGCTAAAGTCAATGAAAATATCCTTTTCATTCCTAGGACGGAAAACAGCTACTTTCTGTAGTAGGAAAAAACAAAAAAATCTGTAACTGTAAGAGAAAAATCTGCGTAACTCAGACGAAAATATTTTTTTGACTAGTGTGACTTTTCCCTCCTAAAGAAAGGCTTAACGTCCGCTCAATGGAAACATTTATTTTTAGAAAACCACAAGAGATTTTATTTCGACCATAAAGTTATATACACAGATGGATCGAAGCAATTGAATAGTGGAGGTGTGGGAGTGACAGATATGGAAGAACATCCTAGCTTCGGGTATTGATGAGCGAATCCAGATTACCAATCTGGGATTGCTGGCCATCCTGACGGGATTAGAAACGGTTGGGTCTGACACAGTGGATAACATAGTCATCTACAATGACTCCATGAACTGATGCAAGCTTTTAGCTCAAAGGGACAGTAAAAATTATCTGACCTCTGCCATTCACGGTTTGATAACATTACAGTGGATCCCCTCTCACCGCGGGATACCCGGCAATGAGAAGTCAGATGAGTTGGCTAATTTGGGAGCGGACGACATTATACTTGAGACCATACCTCTGACGCATACAGATTCGTTGAAGGTGTTAGAAAAAGTCTTTATAGGTGAGTGGCAGCAACAATACGACGGTGATATGATAAATAAAAAATCATGGGCGCGCGGTAGCGATGCGCCCGTGACGCAAGACCCCATATGAACAAAAAATTCAGAAAAATTTTTTTCGTAGACTTCGGAACCAAATATACAGCTAAGTTTTGACTTCCCCCCCTTGCGACGTACCCCCCGGAAAATATTTTTCCTGGATTCTACGGAAAACTCTAAGGCGAAGTGTCTTTTCATTCATTAAAATCGGTTCGGTGGATCCGAAGAAACGACCTTTAGAAAATGATCATTTCCTATACAAAAAGGGCTGTTTCATAGAAGCCAAAGTTAATGCAAACATCCTACGTTAGGTAGTTAGTGGGTTAGTTAGTTAGTTCCAGGGCCATTTGTATGAAAACCGACTTTTTTGGCTCGTGCTCGAAAACGGCTCGATAAGTTTTCTTGAAATTTTGCAGGGACCTTCGGGTGGGCATTCCACGTCATATGAGAATTAAAAAAAGGGGGAGTACCGGCCTCGTTTGGGCGCCAGGGCTCTTAGAAGGCGCCATATAAAGCCCATATGTATGTGTTTGTGTGTGTAGTGTATATGATAGAACATTTTGTATGAGGCAATGGTTGTGTGTTCGAGATAGAAGTTTGGTGTCAAAGGGAAAGTTGTTGGGTTGGGTGTGTAGTGTATTAGGGTGACCGCCTAAATGGCGGAAAATAGGCGGGGACTCAAAAAAAAACTTTTGATATGTTGTAGAGAAAGTTGAAAGGATCATTTTCGCCCATGGATGTAGTAGCCGCCGCGCTTCGGTTCAGCGATGGCCGCGGCTAAAAAAAAACTTTTGATATGTTGCACAGAAAGTTGAGAGGATCATTTTCGCCCATGGAAGTAGTAGCCGCCGCGTTTCGGTTTGGCGGCGGCGGCAGCTCAAAAAAAACTTTTGATATGTTGTAGAGGAGGTTGAGGGGATCATTCTCGCTACTAGTACTAGCCGGCGCGCTTCGGTTCTGCGGCAGCGGCGGCTCAAAATAATGCAAAACACTACAATCACAACGAAAACCCTTTTTAAAAGGGAAACGTGATGCAAGTCATCGTCCCTTCTTCCAAAATCAAATTTCTGCGTATGAAAGCTGAAAGCGTAGAAAAATTGTTACATTATTACATTACATTATTATTACATTATTACAACCGAATATGAACATACGTAATTTATGCGTGGTATGCGACTGAGGACCGGAACAGGTCGACCTGATCAGGTTCTATGAAACATGTCGAACTATTCCGATTCTGAGTATGCACATCGCACACAAACACATACACAATTCACGCTGATTTGTTCTGCTGAATATATTGGCGGATTCGCTTGAAAATGCACGTAATGTGTGAATAAATTGTTGTAAAAAATTTTGCCGCCGTAAACATTTACATGAAAACTGATTGTGTTGGCAATGTTTGAATGTATTGTCGAAATTGTATGTACTGCGGTGAGGTCTTGTGAGCATTTTTGGTCGAATTCACAATACGTAATCCACATAAAAATTTAGGTGGACGCACTAACACTACTTATCATTTCGCATTGAATGTTTGCTTCAATTTGTGTTAATTTTTTGTCAAAAACTACCAACCTGCACTTTTTTTAGATTTATCAGTTTGGGTCGGACCTTGATAAGTCCATGAAACACAGATCTAGCGATCCTTTGTTTCGTTACCCGATCATCATGTAAATCTCGGAAACCTCCCAGTCCCAGTTAGGTTGGCTCTGGATAGCGCCAGGTCCCTTGCTGGTCACTGTTGCGGGTTGAACCACATGACCTCCTAGAGTCTTGAGCCTCAATGAGGAGAACTTCGGGAATTCACATATAACATGAACGCCCGTCACCTCACCGAGGCCGCAGGTGTAGTTGGGGTCATTAGAGAGTCCCATTTTAGCCAGATGCTTGCTCAATCCACAGCGTCCAGTGATCGCACCCACCACCCTCTTGATGTGTCCCCTGTCCATGTTTAGCAATTCTCTAGCCCATTTCTGATTGGGCGCCGGTAAGAAACGTTTCATGTGCGTTCCTCCATCATAGGCACTGCATTAGTTAGTGAATTCCGACCTCACCTAACTCTTAACCGCTTTCACACACGCCGAGTGTGGTGTGGGTATAAGAGGCTCCAACTTGGTGTTGCCGAGCCTTTCTTCGGAAGTTCATCTGCTCTCTCGTTACCCTCCACGCCATAGTGTCCGGGCACCTAGACCAGTGTTAGACGATTTCTCAGTCGCGTCCGGTTCAGGGTTTCCTTCAACTCTTGTTTTATTAGCTTGGATGTCACGACTGGCGACATGAGCACCTTAATCATCGCCTCACTATCAGTGCAGACTATAACATCCTCCCCACATGTCTCATCCGAAACTCCCCCACTCCCATAAGCGCGGCAAAAGTCTCAGCCAGAAAGACATCGGCCAATCTTCCTAGGTAGAACCATCTGTCCATGTCCATCGATACTTCCGTAGAGAATATTCCGACTCTCGCGCCCTCTGCAGTGTTAGAAGCGTCAGTGAAGCTCACGGTTTCTTCACCTGATAGGCAACTTGGCCAGCCTTCCAGCCATTCTAACCTGCTGGGTACATACAAGGACGTCAAAACGTCTCACAAAGTCTGTCTCCGGTTTCATTCGATCCCTAGGCATCGCAAAGACCTCGTGAGTGGTTTTCCCATGTCCCGAAATGAAGTTCGGAGGCCAGAGATCGTTCTACGACAACCTATCCGCCGTAGCAAAAGCTTTCGCCTTCAATGCCACGTGGATCGGTGGTAAATTAATCAGCGTCTCAATAGCCGCCGTAGCTGTCGATTTCTTACCTCCAGATGCATACTACCCTTTGAATCTCGTTCAGCTCTTTGACCGCCTTCCTTATATCGAGCCTCGGCCACCACACAACGCAGCCATGGCTCGTCATAGGCTTGATAACCGCTTCATACATCCATAATATGTCATTGGATGGCAGGCCCCAGTTTTGTCCTTTGAACCTTCCGTACCTTATCTCTCTACAAGTTCATGACCTGACGTTCTTCTAATAAAGAGAACTATATCCGTCTTGTCCGGGTTTACCCTAAGGCCGTTATTTCGGCACCATTCCTCCACTAGCTTCAGCGAGTGTCTCATCCTGCCACCTAACGTACTCTTCAACTTCCCTCTGATCAAAATAGTCAGGTCGTCCGAATACCCTTGGACGTAAATTTCCTCGTCGTTCAGCCTCCTGATGAGGGAGTCCACGACCATACACCACAGTAGTGGGGAGAGTATTCCACCCTAGATGCCCAGAAACCGGCTTTATGGCCACACACTGTTGCCTCAACTGTCGTGTTCCTGAGCATGCTAGTGATCCATCTCCACCGTTGATGCTACCAATCCACACTTAGTAAATCATTGGGTTGAAAAAATCACGTGAAAAATTTCTAAACGGCGCTCTCAATGGAGTACTGTTTTTAAGTTCAAATCAAGCCGGAGATACCAGGACAATACTCTCTCATCATTTTCGAACATTGTAGATTGTAACGGATCGAAGTCGTATGCTGAGTTCCAGTACTTAATGCGCATATTGGTGCCATGGAAGTACCTAATACATGTGTTGCTTTTCAATTTGTTGTGCTGACGAGTGGCTGGCTTTTAGTTCGAGCCGTTGTGTAAACGACGCACATTTCCTTGTCACGTGGACTGTAGAATGGAAGAAAATTTTTCCCTCAATTATTCATACGCGGAAGTTAAAACAAAACATTTGAATACGAAAGAAAAGTGAACAGATTTTTCAAGTTGCAAAACTTTTGACATACACACTCACCACTCTCTCATAGTAATCACACGATTTTTTGATAATCAAAAATATAAATTTACAAACAACTGATCAAATAATATCAAATTTTGAATATTATTATTTAGAAGACATCTGCAGCATCGATTCGTCAAGTTGTTAATCGCCGAAAATATGCAATTCTAAGATAATTCAAAGTTACTGCGATAATGACAGCAAAAATGATATTCTGCATTTTCTTCGTTGCCATAACTGTGGTAAATGGTGATAAGGACTACACCGATGGGCATTCATCTATTTTGTTAATGGAAAAAACAAATTTTATCGCATCGAATAATGACAACGGCAAAGACGTACATTTGGTGTTTCGTCCGAACATGTTGGATTTTGAGGATCTGGCTGTGGGCGATGCAGAAAGTGAGACGGTGATCGTTTTCAATGAACATGCCAACAAAAGTGTATTCTTCGGCTCGATATCAGGGAATGTGCCCGATTTTTACAGTTCATTTTTCGAAGAAAAAGTCATCCCACCAATGGGAAACACGACATTTAATGTCGTTTTTTTACCACGACAACCGGGAATGATCCAAACAAATTTATTGATTCACACATCATTTGGCGCATTCAACTACACAGTAAAGGGTCGTGGGGTAGAATGTATGTTTCGGTTGAATCCATTAATCGGTCTGCAGGCGCCGTTAAACGCAACACTTACACCCGAAATTGTCATGTACAATCCGTACGAGACGCCACTTCAAATCATTGAAGTGTATAGCAGTGGAGGACAGGTGAGCAGTGGAAACCTTCCGTTCGATGTATTCCATTTTCTCATTCAATTTTTTCTCTGACAGTTTCAATTAGAACTACCGGGTGGTAGTGGCAATGAGGGGCCACAAGCCTTGTGGCACATACCGCCATTTACATCGAAGCCAATAATTCGAGTTCGATTTATTGCCAGCCATCCTGGGAATCATTCAGCCTACATACGAATCAAAGTATCGTCAGAACACAATGCAGAATTGGAGGACTTAGTGTTAGTCGTTCCAATTGAAGTAGAAATTTCCAATTACTATGGCATCTACTCTGAAGCGCCGTTTCTCAACCTTGGACTCGGTGGAACAGAAGATCGTCCAAAGAAATTTACGATCAATCTGTTCAATTCGGGCAAGGAGCCAGTGAGTATCGAAAATTACTCCGTGGAAAGCGAGTCCAGTGTTTCGCATGGGATAACAGTGTCCGTAGAAGCGTCAACTGATCCCAATGTACACAGCACAATAACAGCAACGGTTGATTGGACCGCTATCAAAACAGATAAATATATTCGAGGTAGCATTGTGATAACAGCGATAGTGCAAAACAAAAATGTGATTTACCGAATACCTTTTGTGGGAGAGATACTGAAAGGTTCCATCTACTTTAACGAATCAAGTACAAAATTTGTGACAACGGAAAATGAGACTAATCTAACCAGAGACTTTCTGTTGAAAAATAATTTCGAAATGACGTTGGCAATCACAAACGTTACATTGCCAAACGATTGTTCCACATATTTCAAAACCAGTGAATTTACACCGAAAATACTTGAACCGGGTGAAGAGTCTGTCATATTTAAACTCTCGCTGCTTGATTCGGCGGCGAAGCTAAGACATCTGTTGCTGCACACTAGCATTAGTACGTACGAAATTCCAGTGTCCAGTTACAACGGTCTGTTAAGACGAATCGTACCAGTCGACGAGACGACAAACAATGGAAGAGGAGTGGATGAGAAATCCATTAATTTTGGAACGCTGCAACTATCGACAATGTCTGACACAGTTGTGGCGTTCGTCAACGATAACCCCGTTCCAATAACAATTCATAATTGGACGGGAACGATATCGGGCGTTGCTTCAATTCACGTTATATTGAGAGGATGTGGCAATTTAACGATGGAAAATTTAAAATTTTGCTATTTTATTCAACCGGGCGAATGGATTGTGTTCCAGATTTCCGTTTTTTCCAACGCTGTTGGTACATTTATTGGAAAGTTAACCGTTAAGACTGACTACGAAGAACTGACTACGCCGATTAAATTTACAACAGCAATGGGGAAATTGGACTTTACTACCACTGCGATAAACGAGGAACTATGTTTTCCTGTAAGTATTTTCAATTCTTCTATACACATGTTCAGTGGGCTTCTGTGAATGTATGATGAATGATGACGTCGTACTCAAAGGGTAGATTGTTCTGACTCTGCTTTAGGGTGAGGAACTTTGGAGTCCTACCAGAAATGAATCTCTTTTCAGTGACCATGTAAATCTGTAGAAATCCTCGGAGTTCACAATGTCGAGTAATTAACTGATGACCTTTTACATTTTCGACATATTTGGCCTCTCGTCTCTGCTTCCCTATATAACTATTGCGGCATTGAGATTCTTCACATCAAAATTCGATGGTCTCAGAGCCATATCCCAAAATCATCCAGATTTTAAAGCTCTCTCCCCTCAATTGCCTTAATTTTCTCTAAATTCATTCAGTCCTCCCTAACTTTCCCGAATTTACTTGAAAGTCCCTCAGTTTCCTTGAATTTCTGTGAATTTCTTTAATTTTTCAATTTTTTATTAAATTTAAAATGTTTTTTTAATTGGAATTGAAAAAAATTTAATTTTTTTGAATTTTTTAAAAATTTTCTAATTTTCTCTAAAATGATTTGAATTTCCTTAAATTCTCCTGAATTTCCTTAAATTCCCCTGAATTTCTTAGAGTTCCCCTGAATTATCTTAAATTCTATTGAATTCCCCTTAATTCCACGGAATTCCTCTGAATTTCACTAAATTTCTCAGAATTTCTTCAAATTCCTCTGAGTTTCCTCAAATTCCCTTGAATTTCTTCAAATTCCTCTGAATTTCCTCAAATCTCTGCATTTCCTTAAATTCCACTGAATTTCCTAAAATTCCCCTGAAATTCCACTGAACATCCTCAAATTCCTTTGAATTTTCTTTAATTTTCACTGAATTTTCTTAAATTCCACTGAACTTTCTTAAATTACCCTGAATTTCCTTAAATTCCCTTGAATTATTTTAAATTCCAATGAATTTCCCTTAATTCATCTGATTTTGATTCAATTCCTTTGAATTCCCTTAAATTTTTCTGAATTTTGTTAATTTTCCTGAATTTCCTTAAATTCCTTATGAATTTCCATAACTTCCACTAAATTTTCTCAAATCTCCCTGAATTTTCTCAAATCTCCCTGAATTTTCTCAAACCTCCCTGAATTTTCTCAAATCTCCCTGAATTTTCTCAAATCTCCATGAATTTCCTTAAATTCCCTCAATTTCCTTGAATTTACAAAAATTTTCTCTGAATTTCCTGAAATTCCACTGAATTTACTGAAATTTTCCTGAATTATCTTAAATTCCAAGGAAATCCCTTTAAATTTCACTGAATTTCCTTAAATTCCCCTGAATTTCCTCAAATTCCCTTGAATTTTCTTGAATTCTCCAGAATTTCCTTAATTCCCTTGAATTTCCTGCAATTCCACTTAATTTCTCGAATTCCACTGAATTTCCTTAAATTCAACTGAATTTCCTGAAATTCCACTGAATTTACTGAAATTCCCCTGAATTTACTGAATTTCCCCTGAATTTACTGAAATTCCACTGAATTTACTGAAATTCCCCTGAATTAATTGAAATTTCCTTGAATTATCTTAAATTCATCTGAACTTCCTCAAATTCCTCTAAATTTTCTTAAATTTCCCTGAATTTCCTTGAATTTCCTTAAATTTCCCTGAATTTCATTAAATTCCCCAGAATTTTTTAAATTCCACTGAATTTCCTCAAATCTTTCCATTTCCTTAAATTCACCTGAATTTCCTTAAAATTCCCTAAATTTCTTTAAATTTCCCTGAATTTCCTTTATTTCCTTTAATTCACTTGAATTATCTTAAATTCCAATTAATTACCGTAAATTCCTCTGAGTTTTGTTAATTTTCGCTGAATTTCCTTAAATTCCTCTCAATTTCCAAAAATTCTCCTGAATTTTCTCAAATCTCCTTGAATTTCCTTAAATTCCCTGAATTACCTTCAAATTCCATAAATTTTCTTAAGGTTTCCTTGAAGGTTTGCTTGAAAGTTGCCTTAGCTTTTATCAGACCCCGAAAGTAAAAAACCTCAACGTGTTAATTAGAAACAATAAATAAGTTTAAAATTTGAGTTCAAAAATAGCAACATTGACGACAGTGCGTAACTGAATCGATGAAGAAAGAATTTTCAGATGTTTATTTTGTATAATTCAATGAATTAGTTAAGTCTTGTGGTTGTGCAAATATTTTCTTGCAAGTCCCACGTTAATGGAATTAAAAACTCGAATATTAGAACGATTATGAATCGTACGATTTCCTATTTCGCTTGAGGTGGTGTAGAGGTGACGGTTTTAGGTGCTGCATTGATTTTTTGATTGTTCAAAATTTGTCGCATATTTAGCTGGATCTTTGTATATCAGAAATGCGAAAATGTGGAAAAAATGTGGCGCGAAGATTTTACTTTAATTTTGGCATCATCCTGCGTCCTTGTGTATTGTCGTCATTATGAAAAAAAACTTAAGGAAAATTAGCGAAGATTTTCAACGAAACTCGCCGAAAAAAATAAAATTATCAACAAAATTAAACGAAAGATTCTCGGCGATTGTTTTTTTAATTTTGTCAGTAATTTGATTTCTTTTGACAAATATTGTTCAAAATTGTCGCTGATTTTCTCTAAATCTTTTTTCCTTTTGACGGCAACAGGAAGAACTGGAGCTAAACATCTTCTTTTGCTACTAACATCACACTACTTGGTATCAGCCTGTTTGAGATTAAGAGCCCCATTAGGATACATTTTATCAGCTTAGGACTGACCATTTCTCATCGATGCACACAGGCTTCTTACTACTTACCCAGTCATCCAGACCAGGTGTTGGACCTGCGGCCCTGCGGCATGCCATCACTTCTCCACCGTCGACCTCTGCCACCCTATAGCGCTTAAAGCTTTCACTCATTGGAATAGTCCCAATGTAACTATCGAGCTACATCCAAGGCAAAATTACCTGGTCCACAAACCGGTAAGGGGTGTAAACCGGCGGGTAACACGAGGCTATCTAGTGTCATAGTTGTGACATAGCCTCTGAGTGAGACGACAGCTAGACACAACAATTCTTCAGTGGTGCGCCTGTCTTTCCGAATTCTGAATTCGACTCTTACCACCAAGTTCAGGTTCCCGACCTCGATCAATTCAAATAGCAGAGCCGTGAATCCAGATCCTGAAATGAAAATAGCCCCTGCAGCGAGACCATGTGAAGCCGCAACGGCGCCTTCCCTGTAGCCTTGAGCGATCTCGCTTGCAGACTAGCCTGCCCATCCTAGTGGCGAGCCAGCCGTGTTCGCAAACAATGCTGAGGAGCGAGTATTACTAGGCGGGAAGGCAAAGTGTATGAGCATGGTGGCAGTCCGGCACAAATCTTCCATAACCTTACTACTGAGAAAACATTATACGCACGAATCCATACTGTCCATACTATACAATGTCTCGTGTTGTCCCAAAACTATGGTTGGAGGTATACCAGCCGGAAATGCGTCCTCTAAAATTTCACATGGTCTGGCAGTTCAGTCTGTCATTCATTATTTCTGTTAGCTGCATTGGGAGGTTATCGATTGGCAATGTGATGAGGACTTTATTCGCGACCTAATGATATTTAGTCAACAATACTTCGTTCGTTAATTTCCACTACGAAAACGTATAATTAACTTCAGATACAAACATAACCAAAGACCTGTACGTATCAGAATAGATGTGACAAATAGAGCAAATCTTGCAAAAAGACTTGAACGTAACCTGAGACACGCGTTCGCTAAAATTTTATTATCTACAACTTTGCCTTTGGAACCAACTTTCTACCTGTTATAATTCTAGAGATATGGGTCATCCCTCCCAATTCTAGAAGTGGTCATATCCGCGAATTGTGGCATTTTTACCCGAAACCCTGAGATACGCGTTCGCTAAAATGTTATGCTCTACAGCTTTGCCTTTGGAAGCAATTTTGTACCTGTTATAGTTCTACAGATATGGATCATCCCTCCCAATTCTAGAAGTGGTCATATCCCAGGATTGAGGCATTTTTACTGAAAATCCTGAGGCACGTTTTCTCTAAAATTTTATTTTCTACAACTTTGCCTTTGGAAGGAATTTTCTACCTCTTATAGTTCTAGAGATATGGATCATCCCTCCCAATTCTAGAAGTGGTCATATCCCAGGATTGAGGCATTTTTACCCAAAACCCTGAGACAAGTGTTCTCTAAAATTTTATTCTCTACAACTTTGCCTTTGACAGTAAATCTCCATATTGCACAGTTAAGGAAATATAGACGAAAAACTGTTTTCGTATATGGCCAAGAATCTCAATTTCATCCATTCCATTGGTCCCAATGCCCTGACCCCTGACTGGATTCCCACACAAATTTTTTCCCAGTTTTGTGACATCAAATGCTTTCATTTGACATCCTTGAAAACTTCATGTCCGACCTCCACTTCTTCAACCATATCGCTGGAACTACTTGGTCGATTTTGCTCATCTTCGAACTTGAATCATGGGAGGCATGTATCTTTCAGGGAAAAAAAGTTTAGGCTGATCGGTTTAGCCATTTGGAAAAAAAAGTGGAGACTGACGGACTGACGGACATTTTTTTTATTGTTGATTCGTCATATTTAGACGATAATAAATGCATCCCCCCAACTACCACCTCGATCTACCCCACGTTACAATAAAATTGTTTGTAGTAAACGTATAGGACCTTTGTACTTCGTACGGGTCCAATAACAAAACACTTGTTGACTTGATTAGTGTTGATAGAGACCCAAGGACTGATAGATATAAAATACTGAAAAAAAATCCCCAAAACTGTAGGAAACTCTGGAGAATCCTTTAAGTTATTAGAAAATCCTCTGAAGATTTTCTTCGGAAAAATGTTACCTCACTCAAAATGCACGATCATCTATCCCTTGTTCCTTTCGCAGATCCTACTTCCCGCATATATTTTCGTCGTTTTGGAAACATTGAAACATTTGCATTGATAAGAAAAGTCCTTGCAGAGAACTAAATTCTAATAAAATTTTAAATAAATTTCTAGGGCGGAGAATGCAAATTCAATTTGACCGTATTTTCCACATTCAACATCCCCATGTCAGTGGAGCAAATATTGGTGAACGCAAATGGGGTCAGTGCGAATGGCGTTACGTATCACTACAACTCAGATCGCTATCCCGAGATTGCACCAAACAAACTGACGCACATCGGTCAATTTAAGTTCAATCCGAAGGCAATTTGTGGCGCTGATTGCTTCTTAGAGTATCCGGATCAATTGCCGCCAGCCACAATCAGTTCCAACTGCAAACAAAATCACACAGATTTGATGAAAACAACATTGGAAGCATATCGTGCTATGAAACAATCGTTCGATGCAATACAATTTCGTGTGCAAACAAGTCAAGTGCGAAGGTTCACATTTAATTCAAGTGCCAATTTGATTTGGCCCCAAATGGTGATTGGTCCAGTGGAGTTTCCTCTCACACCCGCTGGACACGAGGTAGTTCACGACGTAATTGTTTATAATCCAACGAATGAAACAATCATGGCGTACTATGCGCTCCATGACGTTGCCCAAAATGGACACGCAGTAGGTTACCCACCAGAGACAATCAACTTTTGCTGGGAATGTTTTTTGTCGAGAGAAAATGTTTTTTCTTTCGTTCATCGAAGGCATAAAAATCAGGAATTCGATTACATACCACCAAGGTCGAGATCGAAAGTTTCAATACGATTTTCAGCAGAATCAGTCGGCAGCTTTGCGACACTGCTGTACATTCGCAACAATTTTACAGTTCTGGAAGTGGTTTGGCTGACTGCTAAGGCAGGAGTGTATCAGTTCAAATTTGGAAACAGAAAGCCGGGATCGGAAACACCACTTCTGTTTGAGTTGTCAGAAAAACATCTTCGCGATTGCGATAAACAGCTAAGTTCAGAGTCGCTACCATTTAATGTGACCGCCAGACGTACATTCACCGCCAAAAACCATGGAGACATGCCAATTAAGATAGATGGCATTTACATTGGCGGTGAACTGTGTAAGGGATTTGGATTCAAGGTGTCAAAGTGCTATCCCTTCGAACTGCCACCAAATGGTTCACACAAAATTGAAATTACTTTTAAGCCAGACTTTACACAGGCACGGGTAGTGCAGACACTAACATTAAAAACGTCATTAGACTATCCAATCAATTATACGTTGGTTGGTACAATCCCTCCGCAAGCGTTGAACGAATGTAGCAAAGCTCTTCAACGACCCACATGGGAACCATCATTGCGATATACGTTGTTGTTCGTCTTGACGACAGCATTCGTCTTAGTTTTTGTGGCGGCGTACATGGACTACGGTAAAGTGATGACTGAACACTTCAACATCTTGTCGAAGAAGGGTCCTGTGTACCCTCCGCTTGATCTGAAAATATCCGGTTTGCCAACACAAGCAAATGACGACGATTCTAAAACATCTCCGACTGCCTCGTTCAGGGGGATGGGAGTGCCTTTTCAACGTAAAAAACAAGACAAAAAGCGTGTCGATATCGACATCCAAAACAAGAAAACATGGGCAGACGTTTTGGGAAAGAGAACGTCGCCTATTCAGAGTGATGTGAGAATCAGAGAAGAGTCACCACCCCCACAGCCCAATCATCGCCTTAATGAAAGTAAACGGGAAAAAGTGAAGACATGCCGTGAAGTTTTAACCGTCGACAAAGCGAAAGTCAGTGAAGATGATTCGGCGGCAAATACTTCAGAAGTCTCACAACATCCTTTGTGCGATAGTTCGAATGATGGTAAGAGAAGTAAACCTTCAAAGCAAGCTAACGTTTCAACAGAGCCGCAAACGGAAACAAAATTGCCATCGAAAAGTAAGGCGGTGGTGAAAAAATCAAAGAGTTTACCGATTAATGCTCCTGACAATAAGGAGACGGAACCGGCACAACCGAAGCCGGTGCATCCAATTGCCACTAAAACAACGACACCAAAAGATCCGGAGACTCCCATTGCCGATTCGAACAGACCTACTGAGGTTTTGAAAGAAACCACCAATTTAAATACAAGTCGAGAAAGTCCAGAAGAAAAATCGCAAGTACCAAAGAAATACGTAAGACCTTCAGGACGCGAACGCAAGAAAACTGAAGAAAAACGAAGGCCTACAAACAGAGGAGCTGTGTCAAAGGATAACCCGATTCAAACATCGACAGCTTCAACAATCCAAGCGACAACTATTCCACCGATGTGGGATGTAAATAGAATCAGCTTCAGAAATGTGGTGGCTCAAAGTGTTTTGAACGATAGTCCAACAAACAGTGTAGCCACAAGCAGTGCAGCAATAGGCAGTGTAGCCATAAGCAGTGCAGCAACAAGCAGTGCAACAACAAACAGTGCAATAAGAAGTAGTGAGGCTGGTGAGGCTTCTCATTCCATGAGCCAGCCACGAAAACCATCACCTACATATGACCAGTACGTATTTGATAGCGTAAACGACGTCGAAGTTTCGGAAGTACCATTGACTTCAACTTTGGGACCGATTGGAACGAGAAAATCGCCTGCATCAACACCAACATGGGAACCAATGCAATCCATTCAAAAGCCTATTGCTACAGCGGCTATGAATAATTCCAACAGTTTCTTTTCCAACTCCTTTCCACAGTATTCGCCGTCAATTGTCGAAATAGGTGGAAGTGCAATTAATGATGAGGAATTGATGGCTGGTGCATCTGGTCCATTGGATAATGTGCGCGACATAACAAATTCGTGGAACTGTGCTGTTCCATACGATCTAGTTGAAACCGTTGAAACGCAACAAAAACAGTTTTCGTATACCAATTCAAACAACTTTTTGGGCTTGAATTCAGTACAGATTGAAAGAACTTGGTCGTCCTTTCGTCCATCTCGACCACCACCACCACCCGGTCTGTCAAATAGAATGCTAATGCCATTCGACAATGTAAGCAATGCCGAATATCAAATGCAAAATGTACCGCAATATGATCCATTCGGATCCATCTTAATTTGGTCAAAGGAGCCATGGACCCCAGGCAATCCAACAAATCCTGATAACAACCGGAACCCAAACTAATGTTGTTTCAATTTGTGATCTTTTCAGTTTAGTTGCCACACTAAGAGTGTTACATAACCTTTACCTTACCGCAACTGAGACACCCCTGAAAAAAAATGTTAAATGAAATCCAATGAATTGTATCGATGTTATTTTGTTGCAGATCATGGAAACTACTTTGAATTTTTTTAATTATACATTTTACTGTGAAATATAACAATAATTTGGAAATTTATTTGCATATCTTTGAACTGATTGCACGGTGGTGGTGAAAGAGAAAAAAGTTTTTTTGAAAAGGCACCCAAAAATTTGTTGTGGTTTTCGAAAAAGGGACTCCAATAGAGTTCAAAACAGGTTTCACTTGATTCCGATCAGATCCTTCCCCATGTACCTATACGAGATTTTCGATTTTTTTCCTTCCATAGGGATGAATTTTTTAAAAAAAAATTTGATTTCTCCTGGTTTTTCCTACTGAAAAGTTTTTAATATTTGAGAAACTTAGAAAAAAAAAAAATTTGCAATTTTTCGGAAACGATTTAGAGATCGGTCCATCGCAAAATTTGCTTTTTTGGTCATTTTGGAAAGCCACATTAATTTCCTTTCTAACGACGCCCCACATGAGACATTTGATAAAGAATTGGATTTTCGGCGTCGATTAGAGTTTGCTGATGTTTGTTACTTTTCAGTCACATGATGGGTTTTGAGCTCCACTCTTCACGCGTTAACTGGAAACTTCAAGATTTTATTCTTCCTGGAAAGCAGAGTTCGTAACCTTTCCAACGACACCCCACATGAGACTTTTGGTGATGAATTGGATTTTTGCCAACTGTTAGTGTTCGAGCACCTCCACGTCTTTACCGCCAATTTTGAAGTTTTACAACCTCCAGACTTCAGTCGGAAGGAATTAATGTCTGAAAAGAATTTTTCGTGGAACGCCACTATCATTACCTTGTTGGAAATTTGAATTTACGGCAGCTATTTGAGTGAAGGTAATTTTAACGACTATATCGCTGCTCTGGCCATCACCTCCTCTCAAATGGCCGTCGTAAATTCAATTTTTCAACAAATTTCTCAAGTGGGGTGTCGCTGGAAAGGTAATGACAGTGGCTTTCCACGAAAAATTCTTTTTTCTAAGTTTCTCAAATATTAAAAATTTTTCAGTAGGAAAAACCAGGAGAAATCGAAAATTTTTTTCAAAAAATCAGCCCTATGGAAGGAAAAAAATCGAATATCTCGTATATAGGTACATTAGGGTGGTCCAAAAATGTATGGGAAAATTAAGTTGTCGAAAAGTTTAGGGCCCCAGGCGTCAAAAGTTTCTAAATTACCCATTGATCAAAATTGTCTATGGAGCCAACCCGATCGGAAGCGGTTTAAGTGGTGCTCAAAGTCAAATTATCGAAAAAAAATGGAAAATTCGAGGAAACTGCATGATTTCAGAAAATGACATGTTACTGGTAAAAGCTTCGGAGTCTTGTTAGAACAAGTTGGTTTTAATCGGTTCATAATAGTCCAAAATGCACGATTTTTCGGTTGATAGGAAGGTCTACGTCCTATCCCGTGTCAATAGAGGTCGTCAAAGTGGTTAGTGTAGGACCTTTGTTTTCGGGTCAGAACGCAACCGAAAAATCGTGCATTTTGGACTATTATGAACCGATTAAAACCAACTTGTTCTAACAAGACTCCTAACAAGGATCTGATCGGAAACAAGTAAAACCTGTTTTGAACTCTATTGGAGTCCCTTTTTCGAAAGCCACTACAAATTTTTGGGTGCCTTTTCAAAAAAACTTTTTTCTCTTTTACCACCACCGTGATTGAGAAGTGGAAGAAAGGAAATACCAGAGGGAAACTAAAGAAAACAATAAAACAAGAATAGATGTGGCAAAGAGACTCGAACGTACCTAAATATGCAAATCAGCAAACGATCTAACGTTTTTTGTTCTTTTATAACTGTAAGAATTTCAAAGATCCATAAAAATTACCCACGGTAATGTGAAAGGCCCTACGAAATTACGTCTCAGACCATTCAAATCTAGAAAAGCTTATATCCAAGGACTGGGCCATTTTCCCCTAAAACCCTGAAACACGTGTTATCTAAAATTTTATTGTCTACAAATTTGTCCTTGGAACCAACTTTCTACCTCTCATAGTTCTCGAGATATGGGTCATCTCTCCTAATTCTAGAAGTGGTCATATCCCAGGATTATGACATTTTTACCCAAAAACCTGAAATACGTGGTCTCTAAAATTATATTCTCCACAACTTTGCCTTTGGAGGCAACTTTCTACCTCTCACAGTTCTGGAGATTCAGGTCATCCTGCCCAATTATGGAAGTGGCCACATACCGGAATTGGGTCATATTTCCCCAGAACCCTTAAACACGTGTTCTGTAAAATTTTATTCTCTACAACTTCGCCTTTGGAACTAACTTTCTATCTCTCATAGTTCTAGAGATATGTGTCATCATGCCCAATTATGGAAGTGACCATATACCACGATTGAGCCATATTTCCCCAAAACCCTGAGACACGTGTTCGCTTAAATTTAATTCTCTACAACTTTGCCTTTGACAATAAATCTCCATATTGCATAGTTAAGGAAATATAGACGAAAAACTGTTTTCGTATATGGCCAATAATCTCAATTTCGTCCATTCCATTGGTCCCAGTGCCCAGATCCCTGACCCGATTCCCAGAAAAACATTTTGCCAGTTTTGTGACATCAAATATGCTTTCATTTGACACCAAAATGAGGAATTTCCGTTCAGTACTTGCTGAGATATTTGCGAAAAAGTTTCATCGACCCTCGAAAATTTCATGTCCGACCTCCACTTCTTCGACCATAGCTCCGGTAATGCTTAGCTGATTTTGCTCATCTTCGAACTTGAATCGTGGGAGGCATGTACCTTTCAGGGAAAAAAAGTTTAGGCTGATCGGTTGAGCTTTTTGGAAAAAAAGTGGAAACGGACGGACGGATAGACGGACAATTTTTTTATTGCTGATTCGTCATCTCTACACGATAATAGATGCATCCTCCACACATCGATTTACCCCACATTACAATAAAATTGTTTGTAGTAAACGTAAACTTCGTACGGGTCCAAAAAACCCGTCCGCATCAAAATAGATGAGGCAAAAACAGAACAGATGGTTAGGAAAAGACTTCAACTTGATGTAATAAATATTGCGATATTGCGATATCCTAAGACCGATATCACCAAAACTCCGACCAATGGATTTACCATTACCGGCGAAAAAAATTTCTGGCAAAAAAAAATTTCCGGCAGAAATAATTTTCGCCAAAAAAATTTCCCCTCAACTTCCTCTACAACATATCAAAAGTTTTGTTTGAGCCGCCCCCGCCGTCAGACCGAAGCACGGCGGCTACTACTTCCATGGACGAAAATGATCCCCTGAACTTCCTCTACAACATATCAAAAGTTTTTTTTTGAGTCCTCGCCTATTTTCTGCCGTTTTGGCTGTCACCCTGATAACTACACACCCAACCCAACAAGTTTCCCTTTGACACCCAACCTCTACCTCGAACACACAACCATTGCCTCATACAAAATGTTCTATCATATACACTACACACACAAACACATACATATGGGCTTTATATGGCGCCTTCCAAGAGCCCTTGCGCCCAAACGAGGCCGGTACTCCCCTTTTTTAAAATCTCATATGGCGTAGAATGCCCACCCGAAGGTCCCTGCAAAATTTCAAGAAAAGTTATCTAGCCGTTTTCGAGCACGAGCCAAGAAAGTCAGTTTTCATACCAATAGCCCTGGAACTAACTAACCCACTAACTAACGTAGAATGTTTCTATTAACTTTGGCTTCTGTGAAATAGCACATTTTGTGTGGAAAAAGACGATTTTCTAAAGGTCATATCTTCGGATCCACTGGACCGATTTTAATGAATAAAATGTCGATTTCAATGAAAGTTTTACGTAGAACCCGAAAAACTAGGTCTCAGTGGGGTACGACGCAATGGAAAAAAATCAAAATTTATATATGGTTCCAAAGTCTCTGAAAAAAAAATTCTGAATTTTTTGATCGTATGGGGACTTGCGTCACGGGCGCATAGCTACCGCGCGCCCATGGTTTCTCGACTTGGAACCACAATTCTATGCATATATCACTTGCCCTGATCCGAAATACAAAGTTCCCGAAATTGGTCGAAGTTTTGGCGATATCGCTCTTAACTATCATGGTCCCACGGTAGTAAGGAGCCGCGACGCAAGTCTTACACATCAAAAAATTTACAAGATAATTTTTTCGTAGACTAAGGACCATATATACAGAAACTTTTTGACTTCCCCCCTTGAAACGTATCCCCCGGAAAAAATTTCGCCCGAAGCCCAGCGCCCGAAGATCTGATTCGACGCCATCTATCCATCGCATTTTCGAGCGACCCACTCTCCTTCGCCCTTCTGGATCGTTTCGGAATAGCGTTGAGGGGACTGTTTCTATCCTTACGTGCTAAATGCCCCGCCCACCTCAATCGTTGGACTTTCACCACTGCCACTGTACCAGGTTCGCCAAAATCACGTTTTGTTTCAAAATTGTATCGTTCCCGCCACCTTTCTCCTTCGCGCATCGCTCCAAAGATTGTACATAGTATTTTACGCTCGGCTGTTCGTCACTTTTCTTCATCGCCCATGATTCGCATCTGGGCGAACTGGGCGAATGAGCGTTTTGTATACACGGCACTTCGTTTTTTTCGATATCAATTTTGAGCGTAAATGTTTTATTAGGCCGTAATAACATCTGCTTGTCGCCATGATACGTCTTTGTATTTCTGGTTTATTATCGCCATCTGGACGTATCAGTGCTCCAAGATAGATGAATTCATCTACTACCTCCAATGCTTATCAAGCCTCCTTGTTGATTGGCTGCCGTATTTGGCTCGGTCTTCATATACTTGGTTTTCGATTCGTTGATTATCAAACCCATCCTTTCCGGCTTGGGTTCTCAAATTTGTGAAAGTGTCTACTGCTGCTGCCTGTGTACGACTGGCGAGGTCTAAGTCGTCTGCAAAGCCCAGAACTTGGACCGTTCCATTCGCCAAAATCTTGTTGGTTTGGATTCCGGCACGCCTCATTGCAATTTCCAAAGCCAAATTGAAGAGTATGCAAGACAGGGCATCGCCCTGCTTCAACCCTTCCATTACAGCAAAAACATAACACATGTCATTTTTCACCTTAAGACGACATTTGGTGCCATCCAATGTCGCTTTGACAAGTCGAATCAATTTTGTTTAAAAGCCCAGCTCTTTCATCGCAACATACAACTTCTTACGCTTGGTCCGATCGTAAGCTTGTTTGAAGTCGGTGTAAATACTTCCTTCATTGTTGGTGCTGGCACGTCACGATCGCTTAGGAAAGAATCATCAATAACATCGTTAGAGTCAACATCCCCGTTGTACAATGTGTTAAAATGTTCCTTGAATCGCTCCAAGACATCATGTTTAGCTGTAAGCGACATTCCGTCGACTGCTCTGCAAATGGTCATTCCTCGAGAGGTAAAGCCCTTTCTTTGGTTATTGATCCGTTTATAGAACTTCCGTGACTCATTGGCACTACATAACCCTTCCAGGTGAAGAAGCGGCCTTCAAGCTCTTTTTCCTTGCGTCGGTGCAAACGCTTTTCCTCCCTCCGTAGTTCTTTGTAACGCTCATCTGCCACCGCTCTCTGCTCTCTTGTTCTTGCAGATTCCTTCTCTATCCTTGCAGCATTTTTACGTTCCGTATAATCAGCACATTCCGAGTCAAACCAGGTCTTAAAATCGTTAGGACTCTGATATCCTAAGGTGTTGATTGCTTCCTGTTTGATTACTTCACTCACCGATTGCCAGTCGGGAGGAGAGTCGCCTAGCTATGCTTGTTGTAATTGTTGAAGCTTTTCACTGATGTTACTAGCAAATGTCTCAGCTATATGTGCGTCTTTTAACTTCTCCACTGCATAATACCTCACAGTTTCCCCTCGACCACTATGAAACCGGGCTAGATGTGCTCTCAGTGTTGACACCACAAGATAGTGATCAGAATCGACATTTGCTCTCCAACAATTTTAGACGTCAATGACGTCAGAGAGATGTCTCTCGCTAATCAGTAGGTGGTCTATCTGATTTGCTGACAGGTTTTCATTGGGGTGTTTCCAGGTAGCCAGGTGTCTGCTCTTGTGTTTGTGGAAAGTACTTTTCACCTCCAGATTTCTTTCAGCCGCGAAGAAAATCATCCATCTTTGCCCACTTTGGCGTTGAAATCTCCTAAAACGATTTTAATATCGTGTGCCGGTAATTCATCATAGGCTTTTGCGAGCGCTTCATAATATTGGTCCTTGTCATCCTCAGATGAGGCATTATGAGGTGCATGTACATTAATCATGGAGTAGTTCTTAAAGCGGCCCTTTAATCGTAATACGCATAATCGATCGCTGACCTTTTGGAAGTACAGAACCAGATGTTCTTTTTTCCTGTCTACCGGGAAGGCAGTACCAAGTACATGATCTCGACTGTTGCTCCTATGAAATGTTGTGTAGCCATTGAAATGGGATGTTTGAGAATTTTTATTGTAACTTAGGGCTATTGTAACTTAGGGCCATTGTACTCAGGTCGGTCCTGAAGGTCGGCCCTAACCAAAAAAAAAATTGCTTTTGCTATGTTGCGGAGCAAATTGAGGGTAACATTTTTGTTGAAAATGAACATCGGAAGAGATTTACTCGAGCTGTGTACAAAAACACGTATGGCCCCAGCATAGACTCGTCTTAAGTGTCCTAGCTAAGTCCAAGGACTCAAAATCAAAAAAGTAAGTTGTGAGGCATGCCCACACCTTTTATGGAAATCGGAGAAGATTTACTCGAGTTATGTACAAAAAACCAAGAACCACTTAAACGGTCCTAGCTCGTTGGCCCTTGGGGCGACAGTGCCCGGATTCAATCCCAAAAAAGATTTTTCAATTGCCTTTCAGGGGAAAAAGTTTTTGAAAATCGGTTGAGGGGTTGAGTTTTACTCGAGTTATCGTGTTGACAGACGGACGGACGGACATTGCTGATTCGTCATCTCCTCCCCTACTCCCGGGTCGAAATTGGGGTGGTTAAAAACGTCGTGGTAAACGCAATATACCCCTTTTCGAAGCCCTACGTTCTTCGTACGAGTTTAAAAACTGGAAATTGTTAAATCAAAGCGAAAATCTGCAAATTTTGTGTGAAATATTTATTGATATAAACATCCGTAAACATCATCGATATTGAAGTAAAAGCTTCAGTTCAAGTCCAAGAAATCCAAATCTCCGAGACAAATTTGGAACAAAAACAACGTTACGAAATCTAGTTGTAATACTTCCAGTTGTCAGCGTGTTCGGTATTTTTAGCTTTATGTTTACGTTCCACCAGACTGGTTAATGCTTCTGACCTCACCGACAGTGAGTCAATCTTCTCGATTAATTGTTGATAAGGACTAAGCGGCTGAGTTCCCATGATAACGTGTCCCAATTTGGAATCAATTTTGGCATCGAGTCGAGCGTTTCGGATCAAATTTACAATCCAACATTCGGCGGCATTCGGTTCCATGTTAAGTTTATCAGCCAACATTCTGTCGAAAAGTGAATTTGAAAATTCATTTTTGTGATCTCATCAATTCAAAAGAAAGAAATATTTGTTGGGAAAATTTCGGAAAATTTGGGTAAATTAATGCTGGAATTTCATTTCGCTTCGATGAAAATAAATTTGTAAACAATGACTCGTTTTAGGCATACGGGCACAGCCGAGTGTTACATGCAAAATTGTCTCAAATCAAATCATAGGCTGTCTTCAACCCAAGGGAATGCAAAATCAATAATAAATTTTGTAGGGTAATAACTACAGCACATCACAGCACAGGACGTCACCTCATGCTTCTTCAGATGTTTTCCCTGTTCCTTTCAGTTAAGAAACCCTTCCTTTCGGACCTTTTACTAGAACTTTCAATAAACCGAAACTGAATAAACCATTGAAGTGTGTAGGAGGAAAGTAGCGATAGAGTGAAGTGAAAGGAGTTGATTCCTAAGGTACAGCTAGGTGTAGTGAGGTGTAGTGATGCCAAGAAATATGAAGCCGAGGAAAAGTAAGGATCGGAGTGGGTCGACCCACACCTGACTCACAATTTTAGCGGGCCGACTCGCAACTGACTCACAGTTGCAGAAGTCACAGAAATCGTTTTTCTGTGCGTTCGTTCGATCCTTAACGAAAACCGGCATTTTGCTGGAATGACGAAGTAAGATTCTTGCGAGCGACTGGCTTGAAGACAAGAAGGAGGTTGCAGAGGGCCAGAAACGAGAGCGTCAGAACGGTGACATGCGAGGAACATTGTAATGCAAAATTAGCATTGAAGCGAGCAATCCGGTCGAGTAAGAGGGATTGTTGGAAGAAACTGTGCCAGGAGGCAGACGCGAATCCGTGAGGCAAAGCGTTTAGAACTGTAATGACGATGATGAAAGGTACATCGGGGCCAAAAAAAAAGTGCTCGGAGAGGCGAAGTGCCACAGTGAGAGAGCTCTTCCCAAAACACGAAAAGACCACATGGCCGCAAACTCCTTATGACGATGAAGCGGAATGCAGACATGAACGGTCGGTCACTGCAGAAGAGATCCAGATGCCTGCACAAAACTTAAAGAATAACAAGACGCCAGGGCCAGATGGAATCCCCAATGTAGCTCAGAAGACAGCAGTATGCGTGAAGCCTATCATACTCAGATTGACAATGCAGAAGTACCTCGACCGCCAGACCGCCAGACAAGCCATCATCATATAGACGACCTATATGCTTGTTGGATGGGTTGGGAAAAATGCTGGAAATCGCGATCCTGAATAGACTAAGAAAATACACAGAGGGCGAGCACCGACTGTCAGACGAACAATTCGGATTTCGAAAAGGGAGATCGGCGATTGAGGCCATCAAAAAAGTTATAGCGATTGCCGACAAGGCGCGGAAGCAAAGAATACGGAATGCCAGAAATGCCTTTAATAGCGCAAGCTGGATGGAGATAGCTAGGGTCCCCGATTTCCTCTGTAGGATGCTGAAAAGCTGCTTCGAGCGACGAGTGCTAACGAACGATATTAATGAAGGGAAAAAGACAGTAGACATCACAGCTGGAGTACCACAGGGATCCATATTAGGACCAACGCTGTGGAATGTAATGTATGACACAGCGCTGCGGTTGAAACTGCGGTTGCTTTTGCCGACGACTTGATCCTGACGGTATCCGGAACGTCGAAGATGGAGGTGGAGGTAGTTACGATGGAGACGCTAGAAACTGTCGAAAACTGGATGACAACGACAAAACTGAAGCTGGTCCATCAGAAAACCGGATCGTATTGAACATCGACGGGGAAGAAATTACATCCACTCGCCAATTGAAATACCTTGGAATTATGCTGGACGTCCGCAGAAACTTTGATAGCCATGTGGACTGCACTTGCGAAAAGGCAATGAAATGAAAGCCACCGTAACACTAGCCAGAATAATGTCAAACGGCTTTGGACCGCACAGCTGCAAAAGGAGGCTCCTAAGAAGCGTCACCCTATCGATGTTGCGCTACGGGGCACCAACGTAGATACAGGCGCTAGATACGAAGAGTAGTCGGAGGAGGCTTAATAGAGCCCAAAGGCTGGCAAGCATAAGAGTAGCAGGCACATACCGAACGATATCCCTAGAAGCGGTATGTGTCATAGCCGGGACGATACCCATATGCATAGAGCTGACGGAAGACAGCGAGTGTCATAGAAATAAGAGAAGGGAGGGTCAAACAACCAAAGCAGTTTGGACGCAATTAAGAGCCGAATCAATGAGACAGTGGCAGCGAGAGTGGGACTCCTCTGACAAGGGAAGGTGGACCCATAGACTCATACTAAACATATCGACATGGGTACAGAATGAACATGGAAATGTTAACTTCCAAGTGACACAGTTTCTGTTGGGCCACGGATGGTTCAGGAAATACCTGCACATGTTTGGATTCGCGGCGTCACCTTTCACGACATGCGAGGGAGAGGAAGAGACTGCGGAGCACGTGTTATTTGTCTTTCCCCGCTTCGAACAAGAGCGAGGTGAGCTGATGACGGTGAGGTAAATGCCGAAAACATAATATCGGAGATGTGACGCGATGAGGAGGTGTGGAAAGTAGCGGACAATGCAGTAGCAAAAAAAATGGGGAAGACTGCCAGTTGATCTGAGAGAGTAAGAGCGAAAGCAGAGCCCCTCCCCGGTTCCGGGGAGAAGAGAGCATGGAGAGTAAGGAAAGGGGTTTTCGTTGGTAGGTCATTGAAGAATGGAATTCAACACTACCTTGGTCCAGGAGGACCGGGTGTCTATGAAGATTTCTTCACCCTTATAAAAAAAAGGTGCAGTGAGGTGCAGTTGGGTGCAGTGAGGTGTAGTGCAGTTAATGTCTCACTTACCCAATGGTGATACATTGATGAATTCGACAGAAAGTTTCGAAAATCATGAGACGTGCACTCTCAATGAACTCCGGCAACCATTGCAGGAAGAAGAAATCGTGATTCAATTTCGTCTGACATTCATGCAGCTTGGATCTAGCTCCTTCGAAGTCAAAGTTAACATACAAATGCTCCAAGAATTCCGTGATTGGATCGCGATAAGTGTACGATTCTTGTTGGATGACCTTGATGAGATCCTTTAGTGCATTGCGTCGTCCGGGTGAGATAATTACAGCAACGGATAGATAACGTAGAATGTGGGGGCACATTGTTTGGATGGTGTTCAAGTACAAAGGCTTGTACAGGCACATTTCGATAATACAGTCGGGTCCTTTTGGATGGTGAACAAACACGAATACTCCCCAGTGGATCAACCAAGTGCGTTGTTGAAGCGCTTGCACCGTTCTGGAAGAATGCATTTGAACAAATTGCGGATTGCATTAAAAGACTGTACACTTACGTGAAGTTGCTGTTATCAATGTACTCCCGTAATCGGGACAAGTATTCCAGAGCTGACTCCCAGTTGAGAGTAAGAATTGCTCCCGCCAAAAGACCCCATAGCACGTTGAGGTAGTTCTGCAATTCAAATCAAACTAATTCAATGGAAAGAGTGAGATTTTGTTTCGAAGAAATGTTTTCTTCGTCACAAATATTTAGTTTTATGAGTAAAGATACGCCATCAATGACATCGTTGCGGCAAATAAGGAAACTGAAAAAAATCTGCAGTGACAATGTGTGTCTCGAACACTTCGTGGGAAGATTGTCTTCTTATTTCTTCCGGTACAGAAAAATCATTTCCCGACAACCGTCAAGTCAAGTGAAACTTCCCGGTAAGTTAAAACCCACTTTTCTTTGACTTTAATGTCTTGACATTTCTTTAGTTGGTGTCTGAGGACTCTTTTGCAACCTCCAGATAACGTCGAGACATTGTGGTAAAGACAAACTTGGACAGATGAAAGTAGCAGCTTAATTCTTGACGTCGAGACATTGTGGTCGAGATGAAGTGAAGATAAATGTCGAGGTTCCGTACATGCAGCAAATGAAAAAGATCTATGAACATGAACAGTCCAGCAATCACAAGGAGCATACAATGAAAATCCCGTTCGCGATAGGTACGGTCATTGGAGTCCGACATTCTCTGGAAAAGAGGTACGGTGGATCAAAGTCCTGTAAGCAGCAGGCAATGATTTGATAAGAGAATTGCGGTCACATTGGGATGACAAGAGCGGCTCTGTCATAAAACAAGTCTCATGGGCAGAGATAAAAACTTAGAAGTTCGACTATAATTGTGGATCGTTGAGCAAGTCTCATTGGAGAGACAGGAAATTGGAAGTCAACTATCATCATGGATTGTTGCAAGAGTCTCATTGGCAGAGACAGAAACTTGAAAAGTTAGAAGTTTGCCACCTGTAGACCTGTAGTCCAAGCTAGGGCTTTTGCCACGGCTGACAGGTTGGCGCAAAACGGCTTGTGGACACCGAATTTCCAAACCGGACATGGCAAAATACGTAATGTGGTCTAAAACCCGATTCTTACCATGCCCAGGGATAGGATGAAACCGGTAATCGACTTCACGAGGCCAAGTATCCGGCCAGGGAAGACAGGCTGGAGGGCTGGCCTACTTATCTGCTCAGAAGTGGTATAGTCAGATTTACTGATGGATCTAAGACTTTAGAAGGAGCTGGAGCCGGAGCGTACGCTCCAGAGACCGGAGAGGGCAAATCTTTCCATTTGGGTGGATTTGCTAAAGTTCCACAGGCAGAAATCTTTGGAGCGCTAATGGGGGCTCATGAAGTACTACCTACTGGAACGCGCTGGAAAGAATTCCTTATATGTTTCGACAGTAAGGAAGCGATTAGGACACTTGTGTCACCAATCACGACTTCCAGTCTTGTGAAAGAGTGTAAAGATTACCTGAACCTAATGGGTCTGAACAACCAGATCAGTCTGGTCTGGGTGCCTGGACACTCGGGCGTGGAAGGGAATGAGAGAGCAGATGAGCTAGCAAAAGCTGACTCTACAACTCCGACAAGTGGACTTGAACCACGTTTGCCGGTACCCCAATCACTGTGCATTAAAGCGCTACATGACTGGGTGGAACGGAAACACGCGGAACCCTGGAAGGCGTATGAAGGGGGCGCTCACACGAAGCGCTTTTTCCCGAGACCCAACGAGAAGTGGGGCAAAGATTTGCTCGGGATGGACCGGAATCGCATAAGGAGGGTCGTAGGAGCGATTACCGGACATTGTGGGCTGAATCGACACCTACACAAGTTTAGGCTCTCAGCGACTTCCAGATGTCACTGTGAATTGGAGGAGGAGACTGGCAGGCACTTGATATGTGATTGCCCTAGGTTCCTTCAACTGAGGCGCAGAGTTCTGGGAGACTATACGGTACAACCTTTAGAGGTTGCTGCATTGTGACCTGCACTGTCGACACATGTTATGGTTCGATGAAGTCAGCAGAACTAAACTCAATCCACAAGAAAATTATTGAAATGTGTTGTGATATCACAAACTATTCAGAAAGTGGTGAGTGTTAGTGGCGAGTACTCAGTTAGAAAACACTACATTGGTGTGAAGATTGCGCTGCGGATATTAATGTTGTGATATCACAACAGACAACAAAAACTACTTGAACGAATTGAATTCGATTGTCTAGCCGACTAGAATTAAAATTGTACAATTCACTTCGGAGTGTATTCACCGTACTCAGTTGAGATTTTCACCACTAAATGTTTCCAACCATCACAAACAAAGTGAACACTCACCACAAGCAAATTCACCGATAATTTCGCTGACCTTTGAAATGAATTCCACTTCGTTTACTTACCTTATCTGTTGGCTGCATCACGACCAGGCAAAAGTACAAATAAGAAATGGAAGAGTCATATCGACCGCAATCGTATAAATATTTGCCAATCTTGTAGGCACTATCTATCCATTCCGGTTTGTACTGCAAGAAAATATTCAATTGTTTAAAATTCGTTGAACTTTGAACGTTATGCCGTCGAGACACTTACACCATAGTCCTTTTGCAACTTATTGATGAACGTTGCTGAGTCCTTGATGTTATCCGAATCGTCCATCAATTCGATAACTTTCGTAATGGGTTCGGACTCTACACTTAAGTCTTGTAGCGTAGCTAAGACCAGCGCTCGCTTTTGACTCAATTCTTCCGGTATTTCGGAACCCAAATTCAATCGTTTACGAATGTCAACGATGTAATCAATCAAATTCGTCTTCTTCACAATATTTAAAAATTCTCTGTTGAGGATGTCCTTTGGATAGATCTACAACACAAAAATATCGTTCGTCAACACCTTTTAAGTGAGGTTATGTAAAAGCGGTGCCAGGAAAAGTAAAATGATGAAAAATCCTTTAATATTGACGTGACAATTTAAGAATCGGTTTCAGAAACACACACCGATTGGTTGAACTTGGTGGATTGGAAACAGTAAACTTAGCATCAAAATTTTATTTTACTTACGTTTCTATCGGCCATGAATTCCAGCAATGGAAACGTTAAGTGCGGATCCAAATATTTGCTGAAAAGCGAGAATAGCGAAAACTCTGGCATTTTGAATTGTTTTTATATTAAAATTTGTTCACTAATTAATTAAATATTTGGAAAATATGCATCAACCACAATCAGCACACGATGTGATTGACGTTGCAAATGTAAATGGCCGATAATGGCGGATGACATTATTAACAGTCTTAAGAAATCAACCTTTAGTGTCATCAAACACACTGTAAAACAGTGTGAACATTAAACATTGTAAACACCTTACAAGTGTTTTTGAAAGGCATCTATTTTTTTGGCAGCAAATTTCTACTTTGAGCAGCAAATTTATTTTTTTTATCAGCAAATTTAATGTTGATTTATCAGCAAATTTATTATTTTGCTGGAAGCAATTTTATTGCTTTCAATCAGCAAAATTTGATGCTAAAATCAGCAAATTTAATTTTTAGCAGCAGATTTTTTACTTTTCGATCTGCAAAATTATCTTTTCGAATCTGCAAAATTAATTTCGGAACCTGCAAAATAAAGTGTGGCGTCTACGAATTTGACGTAAATGTGCAAACGTATCATGGCGGCAAGCAGATGCTATTATGGTCTAATTAAACATTTACGTTCAAAGTTAATATCAAAGAAAACGAAGTGCCATATTTACAAAACACTTATCCCTCCAGAATTGATCTACGGATGCGAATCTTGGACGATGAAGAAAAGTGATGAACAATTGCTACTAACGTTCGACCGCAAGGTAATCCTGTCAACATCCCCATCCACACCGAGTAAATTCCTGCCGATTTTTTTCATTCTTTTTCTATTTAAGAGGTAGTAGAGGGCCTAACAGTCCTCAAGAAAAATATTGAGACCGAGGCCTGTAGTTAGGGCCCTAGGTCTGTCCTGAAGATCGGCCCTACACCAAAAAACTTTGTTTTGCTATATTGCATTGAAAGTTGATGCGAACATTTTTCTCCATGGAAGTATGTGTCCGAGACCTATCCTTAGGGCCCTAGGTCTGTCCTAAAGGTCGGCCCAACCCCAAAAAACATTTTTTTGCAATGTTGTAGAGAAAATTAGGGGGAACATTTTTGACAATGGAAGTATGGGTCCGAGGCCTCTCCTTAAGGCCCTAGGTCGGCCCTACCACAAAAATATGTTTTTTGCTATGTTGTAGAGAAAATTGGGGGGAACATTTTTGTCCATGGAAACAGGACAAAGGATGTCCGAGGATTCAGGCAGGCCCAAAACGAATTTTCTACAATGCTTATTCGTACGGGTTTTCGAGATGAATATGCATAATCAGTAATTTAATAAAAAAAAATCAACGGGAATGCATGCAAAGCGAATCTCCTTGCAACGGGATTCGTATGGATCCGCGAAGCTTATGTTTTGATAGTTTATTAATTTTGGTCATCTACTTTTAAGTAAAAAAGTAAAAAATGATTCATTTGAAGTTTTTGGAGCAGTACGAAGTACAGAGGTCCCATACTTTTACTACAAACAAGTTATTGTAACATGGGGTAGATCGAGCTGGGAGTTAGTGGGATACATTTATTATCGTCTAGAGATGACGAATCAGGAAAAAAAATATCCGTCTGTCTGTCTGTCTGTCTGTCTGTCCGTCTCCACGTTTTCTTCTAAACGGCTCAACCGATCACCCTAAACTTTTCTTTTGCTCTGAAAGGTACATGCCTCCCATGAAAAGTTACAGACACCGAAATACTTTGTGTATGACCTTATACTCATAAGTAACTTTGATAATTCTTCCAATAATTCTCTTAATTGGAGTTCGTTATCCTTTTTTTTCGACAGCAATAAATATCTTCATGAACTATTTCATGGACATCTTCCCATTCGCATAAGCTTTTATTTATTGCAAATGGAAGCATATCCCAATGAGTGTCGAAGCGTAACTGAACAAAGATTGAAATTTTCGTGTGGGGTAACTACGTAGGACGTATATGCACTAAATCATGCTCGGAGCGGTAGCGGAGAGCGTGACGCAGTCCCCTTACCACAAAGAAAAAGTCCACAAACCAAAAAAACCCCATACAAAAAAATTTGGGACAAGGCACCATATATAGGCGAACTTTTCGATTTTTCCCCCCTGTCCCCCTCCCCTCCAAATTATTTGAAAAAAACACGTCGCAGCAGCTTTCAAACGAGGCCACAGTCATCATAATCGGTGGAATGAACTGAGATATCGAGGTTTCAAGATGACATTTTTCCATACGAAATTGTGTTTTCTATTGTTCCCATTATTATGAAGGGCGCCATCTTGGATTTTCGTGAGCAAAAAATTATGTTTTTCTGGTTTTCGAATTTTAGCTCCGGAATGACAATACTTAGAGAGTTGGTTTGTTTGGCAAAGTTATATAGATTGGTGAGGAGAATTTTTTGGGGTCATAAAAAAATGGCTGCCAGCTGTCAGAGTGGCGCAATCTTGGATGCAATTTTTTTTCGGAGAAAATCTTTTCTGAAGAAAATTTTGGAATTCGACTTCCTGCGTCACACTTTACCTTTTAAGAGGTTTTTGTTGCGATAATTGAGAAGTGTGGTGAATCACCTAGGCTCGAACATAGCCCTTCATAAGAAGTACGAAGTAACGAGAGGGATTGATTAAAAAACAGCATCCAATAAGCGGACCCATTTTTCTTTAATTTCCCTGAATTATTAGGTGAAAACCGCTGTCAGAAAATTTGAGAGATCCAAAGTTCGTAAAATGAATTTCTTTATACAAGTATACAAGTAAATGCTTATTTCAAATCATGTGTCATGCAAAAATCGGACTAATGTGTTAAGACTAAAATTTTTATTCATGTTTTTATATTTTTATTCACTTAAAAAGTTCAGTTAAACACTAACAAAGTTCTACGACACTCATCAAAAATGTTTATATTTTTTTATAATTCAAATTGTAATTTCGTGTTCAAATATTTTTCACCGAAAATATTACACAGCATCATTTCTTTACTATCAGGTGTACCAACAAAAAAGACCTATCAAACCACCTGTCATCATCGAACTGTCATACGTTTGTAAACATAAACAAGTTTAAATTTGTTTTATAACGCTTGTAACATTTTCAAATATTTTGTTAGGTAAAAAGAACACGAGTATAAAAAGTGGAAGCAGAAGGGAACAAGGAGTCAAACAAAATACGCGTGTAGAAAGACAGCATTACAGCGTTACGGTTACCAACAACACAAAGTAAAATACATTTCATTATATAGTAAAACTGACAACATGCCCATCGGCATTGGATTTTCAAAATTTTAAAGTGGATTATAAAAAAAAATAAATGACATTTTTTTATTTTGATTTCGGATTTGTGATTTACGTAATAGATAGAATCACACAAAAATATAAAAAAGTCATAGTCGTAGCCCATTGTTCAGTCTGTAGGACTTGGATTTTCTTGTAAGATTCGACTTGTTCGAGCGTTCAGGCGTGCGCCCGTGCTGCTAGAAAAACTAAAAATTTGCTGCTGGAAAATATTAAATTTGTTGCTGAAAAATACTAATTTTGCTGCTTAAAAAAACATAAATTTGCTGAACGCAAAATAATAAATTTGCTGTTAAAAATTGCTGAAAAAATAATTTAATTTTGCTGATTTAAAGAAATAAAATTGCAGACAGGAAAAACATAAATTTGCTGGTAAAAAATAAATAAATTTGCTGATGAAAAAATAATTTTGTGAACAAATAGAATAAAATTGCAGAAAAAAAGAATAAATTTGCTGATAAAAACATTAAATTTGCTGCTTAAAAAGTATAAATTTATTTGGAAGATGTTTCTGTTTCTGGAAGGGTAATTTGTAGTATTTGCGGTTTCCTGGGTTGAATGTTCATATGAGTAAACATAGGCGTGACATTCATGTTAGTGATAATTTGCCTAATAATGAAATGTCTAATTCTGATGAGTTGACACATGATGAGACTGTATCTGAAATTTTAAATAATTTCGGATTACTGCTTAACAAGTGTCGAGTTTCAGTTCCATTGACTCGTATTATACAGAAATCCGTGAGGATTGCTGTTTGTCAGAAACTTTGTAGGGAAATTGAAGGTTTATTACAGAAAAATGATGTTAATTCTTGGATGAGATTACTTGCTTTTCCATACATCGTTTTGAATAATACATCAAAGGGGAAAGATGGTATTAATATCATTAGGTCTAATTTGAATTTCTTTAGAGATTGTAGGGACATCAATGAAGCTTTGTCCAAAGTTTTAATTGACGCAAGTATTCCATTCACATTGAATAAATCTGTCAATGGAGATGCTGTTATTATGAGAGTAGCTACGAGGAAAGTTAGTAAGGGTGACATCAAAGGTGCTGTTAGAGTTTTATGCTCTAATGAAACTGTTGCGCCTCAAACTTTGGAAACTGTTTCCAAGCTGAAGGCCAAGCACCCAGATGATGATGGCGGGGATTTTGAGAAAATAGAACTGATTAGTAGTTTGTCAGCTACTACAATTGAGGATGTTGTCAAAGCTATTAGAAGCTTTCCATTGAGTTCTTCTGGTGGTATAGGCGGTTTGCGACCTCGACATTTAAAAGATTTGACTTCTTTTACTTGCGGTGAATCTGCAAATCGTCTTTTAAGGGCAATAGCCTCATTTGTGGACATTATTAAGTTTGGTAATGTTCAAAAAGATGTCTCTAAAATATTTTTTGGAGCATCATTGACTGCTCTTATGAAAGGTGATGATGATGTTAGGCCGATAGCAGTAGGTATTGTTTGGAGACGCTTAACAGGTAAAATTTCTTGTTACAATGTTAGGGATAGCTTAGTCGAGAAGTTAAAACCCGTTCAGTTGACTTTAGCAATGCCTTTAATATGTTATTTAGAAAGTTTATGTTAGGCGAAGTTAAGGAGGTATGTCCAGAATTGTTTCCTTTGCTTCAACAAGCTTACAGCCTTTCCTCGAAGCTTTACTTTCTTGATGAGCCTTTGCTTTCAAAGAGAGGGTTTCAGCAGGGTGATCCACTAGGTCCTCCAGGTTTTTGTATTGGTATTATGAGAATGACACATTCTCTTTCATCTAGGTTAAATGGTTGGTATTTAGATGATGGTACTCTTGGTGATAAGCTTTCAGTAGTATTAGATGATATTAGGAAAGTGTTAGATTTTTGTGAATTATCAGGCTTGTCATTAAACAAAAAAATGCGAAGTTTTTTTTGTTGATGCAACTGATGAAGATAAGGCCCACATGTATTCTGAGATATCAGCGTTATTGCCAGGGATTAAGAAAGTTGATGAGTCTTCTCTTGAGATATTAGGCTCATCAATCTTTGAGTCAGGTTTAGAAAGGATGTTTTCATCCAAAATTACAACGATCAAATTAATGTGTGATCGTTTGCAATTAATGGATGTTCACCCCGCATTGTGTATTTTTAGGAAGTCTTTAGGTAGTTGTAGGTTCAATTATTTGCTGCGTTCTTCTAGGGCATTTCTATTACGTGATCATTTAAAAAATGTTGACGAGATTTTTCGTTCAACTATTGAAGCGATTACGAATGTTAGGATGTCAGAATTTTCTTGGGATCAGGCTACTCTTCCTTTAACTTTTGGGGGCTTAGGCATTCGGAAGGTTGAAGATTTGGCATTGCCAGCCTATTTATCATCTGTGTATTCTTCATCTGATTTGTCAAATAAATTGTTAGAAAAATTTAATATTCAAATAATCGATAATTACATTTTAGAGTTAGTTGAGGAAATTCCTCAAGATTTTATTCCAGGTTATGAGAAGAGAAAGGAGCAGAAAAATTGGGATCTTCCGAGGATCAACAGCAAGTTTTCTAGGATGTTTGATTCTAGTGACCCTGTTGCTCGAGCCAGACTACTTGCGTCATCTACTAATGAATCTTCAAAGTGGCTGCAGGTGGTCCCATCGAGTAATACGGGTTTACTATTAGATAACAATTCCGCGAGAATTGCTGTTGGTCTTCGTTTAGGTTCTCAATTATGTGAAGAACATAAATGCATCTGTGGTGCTATGGTTAAAAAGGACGGCCTACATGGTTTGTCTTGCAAGAAGAAATCAGGGATAATTTCTAGGCACGATGAAGTTAATAAAATTATTTCTCACGCATTCTCTTCCGCAGGATTTCCAAATATAATACAACCACCAGGAATTTCTAGGGATGATGGTAAACGACCTGATGGCATGACTCTAATTCCGTGGAGTCATGGAAAGTCTCTTCTCTGGGACGTGACTGTTCGAGACACGTTAGCTCCTTCTTATGTCAATGAATCTTCCAAGAAAGCGCGTTCAATAGCCGATAAAGCGGAAAGATTTAAGCATAATCATTATATTCGTTTTTTTTAGAGAATTATTTATTAACTCCTGTTGCTTTCGAAACTCTAGGTTGTATGGGCCCAGAAACGAAGAAATTTATAGGCAAATTAGGGTCATTGATAAGGACAGCTTCTGGGGAATCACGCTCGAAAGATTTCCTATTACAGAAGATTCAATTCAACATTAGGGAAAAGTAGAGTAGATGAAATTTATTTATTGTAATTTGTTGTTGAAAAGAAAAAAAAATAAATTAGGTAGGTGAAAATATATATCCCGTTTTTGAAAAGTTTCAGGTCGTAATCGTCGTAATACATTCTTCGCATTAGCAACTTCCACCTCTTAAAATCGGTTCAAATCCCGAGATATATGAATTAAACAAAATTGATATTTGTATGGAAACGGACCCATATCGAATATTTTGAAATAGTCAATTTGGTAAACCTTTCTTTCTTTCTTTTTTCTTTGGATCTTTGTGGCATTTGTTTTAACTTTGTAAGGTTTTGTAATTTCATATAAGGCCCGTATACCTCTAGAACTATAGCAGTTAGAAAGTTACTTCCAAAGGTGAAGTTGTAGCGAATCAAGTTTAAGCGAACGCGTGTCTCAGGGTTTTGGGAAAATATGACCCAATCGTGGTATATGGCCACTTCCACAATTGGGCATGATGACCCAGATCTCCAGAATTATGAGAGTTAGAAAGGTGGTTCCAAAGGCGAAGTTGTAGAGAATTAAATTTAAGCGACCATGTGTTTCAGGTAATTCCTGAAATATGCCACTTCGAGAATTGGGAGGGTTTCTATAACACTTATCAACTTTTATCAGGTTTTTCTAAATTTTTCGGTTATTCTCGACAGACTGGATTTTCGGCGGCTGAAAAACGGCGGCTGGCGGCTAGATGAGTCGCCGCCGACGCCGAGTTATGTTGACGGCTGAACAACGGCGGCGGCTGACATGGCGGCTGGAGTATTTTCGTTTTAATATAGTGGAATAAATCTGCGACTTTTTCTTCTGAATGAATACATTTTCAAGATCTTCATTGGTTAAAAAAAAAATTTTTTTTTAATGTTACGAAATATGTAAATAATAAGACTTATGAAAATTCATCATTCATTGATAATTTCGATGCTCTTTTTTGCTTCAAACACCAAAAATTTAATTCCTTAAAATGTTCAACAGAAATTCTCACGCTTCTATAATTGTAGTCTACATTTTTGCGTTACACAAACGAAACACTAGTGAAGATTTTGTACGTTCTGAGAAAAACATTCAGTCGAACAATTCAATAAACTGCTCGTTTTTCTCAGAATGTTTAATATAATCATTATAATAGTTGTCCTACTTTTTCCACAAAAAATTGTTCTATCAAAAAATAAATAAAAAATGTTTCTGTAACGCCAAAATGAAAGTTTCAATTTCTGCCAAATTGCTTATAAGTTTAACGAGTTTTATTCAACTTTTGTTCAAGAACATTTAACACAATTAAATCGTTGAAATTTCTTTTGATGTTTAAAAAAAAATGTTTATACAATCGGGCAAAATTTAGTTTTACTAGCTGTCAAATTTCAGCTATTTTGCCCATATCATGCTCGGAGCGGTAGCGGAGAGCGTGACGCAGTCCCCACACCCCAAAAAAACGTCCACAAACCCAAAAACCTCCATACAAAAACCTTTGGGACAAGACACGATGTATAGGCGAAGTTTTGAGTTTTTTCCCCTCGCCCCCTTCCCGTCCAAATTATTTAAAAAAAAAACTACGTCGCAGCAGCTTTCAAACAAGCCCTCACTCATCAAAATCGGTTGAAAATTGGCTGATGACCAATTCCTATGGAAAAGTGGTCAAATCTGCTTTGTAATTAATAACAATTTTATTCCTGTGTGGTGTGTCAACGATCTATCTACTTTTTTTTCTCGAGAACCGCTCGAGCGATTTCCTTAAAATTTTCAGGGAACGTCAGTCTCGGCCCCAAATGAAAAATTTCATATGCCGCTTTTCCGGGAAAATTCTGGAAAAGCCGTGGCATGGGAAAAAGTGGTCAATTTTGAGAGTTTTTCGGTAATGCTTGGAGTTTTCGAATTTTAGCTTCGGAATGACAATACTTAGATAGTTGGTTTCTTCGGTAAAGTTATAGAGTTTGATCAGGAGAATTTTTTGGGATCTTAAGAAAATGGCTGCCAGCGGTCAAACTGGTCAAATTATTCCGCTGGTGGGTCCGGCATTTGTGACGCAATTTTTTTTTAACACAACGTAATTTTGTTTCAAAGAAAGCGCTCTAATTTTTTCAGGAAATCAAAATTTTGAACACAAGGTTCCATTCAAACGAACTTCTGCGTATTATCTGCGATAGCGTCACCTCAAGCAATATCATTAATTTTGGAAGCGGACTTACGGACTGCGTCACACTCTACCTTTAAAAAGGTTTTTGTTGTGATGAAATACATTGGAATAACAGCTGATATTTGACAGCAAGTAAAATTAAATTTTGCTTATTGTACATGAGACTTACAAAGTCTTCCGAGATTTTTAGAATCCACACTTTCAGTGCTGAAATCGGCTTACGTCAAAATTTGAGTTTTTTGGTTCTTTGCTGAACTGTCACGAAGTGAATTCGCCAATTTTATGTCAAGAAACATTATGAAATGGGACATGTGAACATCTCAGTCATTTTTATCGCTTTAACTCGCTGTAGACACGTTTATCTCAAAGCACGACATATGCCATTATGAATTGGAATTAAAGCGATTTAGATGACAGGTATAATCACATTTTTAGTTTTTCTTCACATAAAATAAGGAAATACATTGCTTGATAGTTCAGCAAAGACGCTAACCTGCTTTAATTTTCCTTTTTATTCGACTTTTCTTTATAGAGTAGTCAATAAATTTATATTTTTTTGAAACAAAAACTTGTCAATTAGCCAGCCGACTTTTTCGACAGCGGCGACGGTCAGACGCTGCCACATTATTTTGAACGGCATAGCTTATCTAGCCGCCGGCCGCCAGTCTTTTTTCGACAACTCGCCGCCGCCGTCGACAATTTTTCGGCTCTCCAGTCTGATTCTCGACATGAGTGAGGTCATGCAATCGAGTTTCCTAGGATTATGGTATTTTTGTGGATTTCTCTAGCACTTTTTAACTTCCATCAGGTTTTTGACTGATGACTGAAATCAGAGGGGGGTGACGCATTAAGCTTCGATTCGCAAAAAAAAAAAATTAAAACAAAATTATTCGCGATTTTCACACTAAACAGATGTTTCTATGTAGAAAATCGGACATAAGTATGTTGAAATAGCGCTCAATACTCATTCATGTCGCCACTTTCTACGTGTAAAGTTGGACATAAGTATGTTCGATTATATTTGTGTTTAAAAAATTGTGTCACAAATGCTAGACCCACCAGCGGATTAATTTTCAACACTTTCAGTTTTTACACACAAAAATTTATATTACCCTGAACGATGTAATGAGAAATAAAAGTCAAATTTTTGCAGCGTAAAAGCTGAAAGTGTTGAAAAATTATTCCGCTGATGGGTCTGGCATTTGCGACACAATTTTTTTGAACTCAAAGTAATTTTGTTTAAAAAATTTTTTTGCGTATCGAAGCTTAATGCGTCACCCCCCTCTGATTTCAGAGCTTTTGTAAGCAGACATAAAGACTTACGTCACACCTCCTATGTAAGAGGCTTTTTTGCGGATTTGCGTAACTTCGCCGCAGGCTGCAACCATACTAGTCAAAAACATATATTTTTCCGAGTTTCGTACAATATTTTTCATTCCTAGGATGGAAAACTGCTATTTTCCGTCCTATTTTAAAACAGAAAAGCAGTTTTCTGACCCCTCGGAATGAAAAATATTGTACGAAACTCGGAAAAATATATGTTTGTGACTAGTGTGATTGCAGCCCTTTACTGCAAACCTCACACTCGTCAAAAACATTATATTTTTCCTAGTTACGTAAATAACTATTTCATTCCGAAGGATCAAAAAACTACTTTTTGGACCCGTACGAAGTACGAAGGTCCTATACGTTTACTACAAACAATTTTAATGTAACATGGCATTAGGTGGCAGTTGGGGGATGCATTTATTATCGTCTAAATATGACGAATCAACAATAAGAAAATGTCCGTCTGTCCGTCTCCACTTTTTTTTCCAAACGGCTCAACCGATCAGCCTAAACTTTTTTTCCCTGAAAGATACATGCCTCCCATGATTCAAGTTCGAAGATGAGCAAAATCGGCCAAGCAGTTCCGGAGATATGGTCAAAGAAGTGACCAAAAACATTGTTTTTCGACGGTCGGTGAAATTTTTTCGCAAATATCTCAGCAAGTATAGCACGGAACTTGCTCATGTTTGCGTCAAATGAAAGGATTTGATATCAGAAAATTGTGAAATAATTTTTGTGGAAATCGGGTCAAGGGTCGGGGCACCACGACCAATGGAATCGACGAAATTGAGTTTCTTATTTCTTTAACTATGCAATATTGAGATTCACTGTCAAGGGCAAAGTTGTAGAGAATGAAATTTTAGGGTACACGTGTCTCAGGGTTTTGGTTAAAAATGTCTCAATCCTGGGATATGACCACTTCTAGAAATGGGAAGGATGGCCCATATCTCTGGAACTATCAGATGTAGAAAGTTGCTTCCAAAGGCAAAGTTGTAGAGAATAAAATTTTAGAGAATTCGTGTCTTAGGGTTTTGAGTAAAAATGCCTCAATCCTGGGATATGACCACTTCTAGAATTGGGAGTGATGATCCATATCTCTAGAATTATAAGAGGTAGAAAGTTGCTTCCGAAGGCAAAGTTGTAGAGATAACAATTTTAGAGAGCACGTGTCTCAGGGTTTTGGGTAAAAATCGCCCAATCCTGGTATATGACCACTTCTAGAATTGGGAGGGATGATCCATATCTTTAGTACTATAAGAGGTAGAAAGTTCCTGCCAAAAGCAAAGTTGTAGAGAATTAAATTTTAGGGTACACGTGTTTCAGGATTTTGGGTGAAAATGCCTCAATCCTGGGATATGACCACTTCTAGAATTGGGAGGGATGACCCATATTTCTGGAACTATAAGGGGTAGGAAGTTGCTTCCAAGGGCAAAGTTGTATAGAACAAAATTTTAGAGAACACGCGTTTCAGGGTGTTAGGGGAAAATGGCCCAATCCTTGGATATAAACATTTTGAAAGACTCGAATATTTGTTTCGTTCCTAAATAAAAGCACTTTGTTTAAAAAACAATCGTTTTATTTCGAAGGTGAAAACACTTCCAATCAGTCAATAATTTTGATTTTAAGTCATTTTCGTAGTCATTCAGTACTACTGCTTGTAGAGGGTGAAACAGCAAACGTTTCATTCACATTGGAAAGTGCCCCACTTTTCTTTAAATATTTAACTAAAACTGGAACTTTAAAGTTATTTATCGAAGCCGATTGACTATCTTCGTCACTGCCATCGGCTATCTGCAATTTTTCCATCAATTTCGACCGTGAATCACACGAATATTTCACTTTTTCTCCACTCTCAGCCGTAAGAACATTTTTCGTTACATCAAGACTCAAACATTCCAACAAATCGTGAACCAAACTAAGAGCTACGCTTGTAGCGTCATCATGATACTCCACAACAGAGTCACTATTTGTAATGGAATCTGTTTGGGAGTTGTCGTCCCTATTTTCCTTATCAACGAGCTTGTGAATCTGAGCACGGAGAGCCGCCTAAAAATTAACTAAATCTTCAAATGGTCTGTGAGTCAAGACGTTTGGTTATACCTTCATCTTGAACAGAACTCCATTGTTTTCAAGTCTTTTAATTATCAAATCACGGAATTCCGTATCCTCTTCCATTGCACTCATTTGTTTATTAGTCGTTTAGACGCCAAACGATGCGATGACCCGAAAGTTGTGTGTTTTGACCATTTTGACGTTTAATTTCATCCTTCAGCGCACCTAGCGGCAAAATGATTTAAATGTCTCATTTGTTTTGTTTTGTTTTGTTTTTGAATTTATCACAAACGTTAGTACCGTCGAAATGAGAAAATCAGCAGCTCCATCGTTACGCACGTTCGGTTCAAAATCAGTGTCCGTCTCAGGTAATTTTGTTATTAGTCTCCCATTGCATTCGCCTTAAGCTTGCTCTTTCTACAATCCGATCAGAACGATTAGCCGGTCCAGCCACAAAAACGACTGATGAAAATTCCTCAATCATTCCATCGGAGTATTCAGATAATTCGACCGCAAAATTGGTCTACAATGTCGTGTGGGGCAAACGTAGCACTAAGAAGCACAAAACCTTCGAAGGTGATGGCACTCTAACAATATCAAGTAAAACGGCAACACTTCGCAACAGTGACGGAAGCTATTTAGGGTCCAGTACGATTAAACCGGAAGAAATTGAAATCGGTTGTCGCTTGACAATTGGTTCCAATGAACTTGAAATAATTGAACAGACAACGGGAGTTCAATTACCGAAAAGAAAAACCGATGACAGTGAAGAGCGACAGGAGTCGGAATCGAGAAAAAGGAAGGCGAATCCAGCAAGTTTCCAACCGTATTTGGTGTTGTCGCATTCGGTTCGAAAGAATTCAGCTAGTAAAATGAACTTTGGATTGGAGAAGCAGAACGATTTTGAGCCGTTGATTATGCCGGAACCACCAGAGGAACATCAGTCCAAATTTAATCCCACCAATCGCAGCATCAAAGAGGTGAACATTATACCTTGCTGTGCCAGAGCGCTACGACCCCATCAAAGGGAAGGAGTTCAGTTTCTTTATGAATGTCTAATGGGATTTCGAAGCCCTGAACGATTCGGTTGTATTTTGGCTGACGAAATGGGATTGGGAAAGACCTTACAATGCATTACAGTTTGCTACACTCTGTTGAAGCAGGGACCATATGGACTTAATGTCGCTAATAGAATTTTGGTGAGTCCCTCAATATTTGCGTCGAATTTCATACGACGACAAACATTTGTTTCCAGATTCTTGCTCCCAGTTCCTTGGTAGACAACTGGTGCAAAGAGATCAGCAAATGGTTGGGTCAACTACGTGCGTTCACTTTTCAAATCGATTCGAAGCACAAAATTCAGGATTTCATAAATGCCAAACACATTCCGTTCCTTCTCATTTCCTACGAAATGTTTGCCAAACATTTTGACGAGCTGAAAAATGTACATTTCGACGTGATGATTTGCGACGAAGGACATCGTTTGAAGAATCAGTCGGTGAAGATTTCGACTTTGTTGAATCAAATTGATTGTGCGAGAAGAGTGATACTCACAGGTGAATGTGAAAACTAAGTGAAACTGATTTTCATGATGAATTTTCCACCAGGAACACCGATCCAAAATGACCTTCAAGAGTTTTACGCTTTAATCGACTTTGTCAATCCAAACATCCTCGGAACATACAGCGAGTACAAGAAAACGTATGAGACTCCCATACTCGCTTCACAACAACCACATGCTTCGGAGTGGGTGATTGAATTAGGCGAAGAAAGAGCTGAAGAACTGAACCAACTGACGTCTGGCTTCATTCTTCGACGAACACACGATGTCATAACAAAATACCTTCCCAAAAAGCAAGAATTCGTTGTCTTTTGCAAGCAGACTGATCTACAAAGGGAACTCATCCAGAGGACATTAGAGTTATACGAAAATAACGATGATCCGGCAAATGGGTTACAAATCATAACGAGTCTGAAGAAGATTTGCAATCATCCAGGTAAGTGGGAGCTGACGATTGAATGTAAAGCAAAGGGTACGGAAGGGAGGAAGTCATTTTACCGTAGTGTGCTACGATAGTGTATCTAGCGATCTCTTGTTTGGTTATCCGTTCATCATGTCAATCTTGAAAACTTCTGAGCGGCAGGTCCCATGTTGGTCACTGTTGCGGGTTGGACCACATGACTTCCTAGAATCCTGAGACTCAATGAGGAAAACTTTCGGCATTCACATATAACATGAACGCCGTCTCCTCACCGAAGCCGCAGGTGCAGTTAGGATCATTAGAGAGTCCCATTTTAGCCAGATGCTGCTCAATCCACAGAGCCCAGTGATCGCACCCAGTGATGCATCCTCTGTCCATGTTTAGCCCATTTCCTATTGGACGCCGGTAAGAAACGCTTCGTGTGCGTTCCTCCGTTCGTCCGTTCCGACCTCACCCAACTCTTAGCCGCTTTCACACACGCCGAGTGTGGTATGGATATAAGAGGCTCTGGGCCACAACTTGGTGTTGCCGAGCCTTTCCTCGCAAGTTCATCTGCTCTCTCGTCCCAGTATCCGGGCACACAGACCAGCGTTACACGATTTTTCAGTCCCGCCCGGTTCGGGGTTTCCTTCAACTCTTTTTTTAGCTTGGATGTCACGACTGACGACATGAGCGCCTTAATTATCGCCTCACTGTCAGCGCAGACTATAACATTCTCCCCACATTTCTCTGCCGAGACTGCCTCCCCCACTTCAATATGTGCGGCAAAAGTCTCAGCCTGAAAGACAGTGGCGAATCTCCCTAGGTAATACCATCTGTCCGTTGATAGTTCCCTAGAGAATATTCCGGCTCCCGCGCCCTCTCCTTCACCTGATAGGCAACCTACCCAGCCTTCCAGCCATTCTAACCTGCTGGGTACAAAGACTTAGGTCCCTAGGAATCGCAAAGACCTCGTCAGTGATAACCTTCTTGATTTTCCCATGTCCCAAAATGAAGTTCGGAGTCTAAAGGTCGTTCTGCGATAACCTTTCCGCCGTGGCAAAAGCTTTCGCATTCAGTGTCACCTTGAATCGGTGGTAAATTAATCAGCGTCTCAATAGCCGCCGTAGCTGTCGATTTCCTACCTCCAGATGCATACTAGCATTTGAATCTCGTTCAGCTCTTTAATCCCGCTCTTTATCTCGAGTCCCGGCCACTACACCACGCAGCCGTGGCTCATCATAGCCCTGAAGACCGCTTCATACATCCACAGTACTGGTAAGCCCCAGGTTCGACCAAACGAGTCTCTGCATATCCAGAATTCTCCTATAGTTAATGACCCGACGTTTTTCTGCATAGTTCTCATCCGTTTTGTCCGGGTTTACCCTAAGGCCGTTATTTCGGCACCAATCCTCCACTAGCTTCAGCGAGTACCTCATCCTATCGCTTAACGTGCTCTCGAACTTCTCTCTGATCAAAATCGTCAAGTCGTCCGAATATCCTTGAGCGAAAATTTCCTCGCCGTTCAGTCTCCCGATGAGGGAGTCCATGACCCCCACGACCATACAAGCGGGGAGAGCATTCCACCCTGGGGGCAGAAACTAGGTTTGTGGCCACATACCTTTGCCTCAACTTCCCTGTTCCTGAATATGCTAGTCACCGCTGATACTACTCCTCTGCTTTCTAGGGTCTGGCGAGTGATCTCGAAGTTGGTGTTATCAAAAGCGCTTTGAATATCCATAAAACATCCAAGTGCAATTTCCCCTCCTTCAAAAGATCTCTGTACCTTGGCCATCAGACTGTGCACAGGTGTGCGCCATACTACAGAGCGGTTCCGACAAAAAATTCGAAATTCTAAAATTTATTCCAGCACTTATCAACACGGGGAATCAAAACGATGCTTTAACGGAGCAAATTCGTCAGCTAGTTCCATCGTGGCAAGATATGGGACCGTTCGATTCCGGTAAATTATGTGTTTTGGACGATCTTCTTCACGAAATGCATAAACGACAAGAAAAACTTGTTCTTATTTCATACCACACAAAGACATTAAATGTGCTACAAGAATGGTTGAATTATTTGAATTTCACGAATTGCCGTTTAGATGGTACAACACCGACAAACGCTCGAAATTCCATCGTCGAAGATTTCAACAATCCGGATAAGGATTTCTTTATCTTCTTACTCAGCGCAAAGGCTGGTGGAGTTGGCCTTAATTTGATTGGTGCGTCGAGACTAGTTTTGTTCGATAACGACTGGAATCCTGCCTCCGATTTACAAGCTATGTCCCGGATATGGCGAGATGGTCAGAAAAAGGAAGTGTTCATTTACCGCTTCATTCTAGCTGGAAGTATCGAAGAAAAAATTTTTCAACGTCAATTATCCAAGGTAGCTTTGACTGGGTGCATTGTTGATCAAAGTTCCAAGAAAGAGAAGCTGAAGTTATCAAATGAAGAGCTGAAGGACTTATTTTCAACTCAACAATCGAATGATGAATGCGCCACACATGAATTGCTCAATTGTCAATGCAACGGAGACGGGCTGGTGAGTTTTTTATTTCTTATAATTACAATAAATACCAATACTTTGAATACAAGTCGGCTCACAAGTCCAGTAGAAAAAAAAAATTCCCACTAGGGCAAAAATGTTCCCATTGGCCCAAATTTGTTTTGACTTATATTAGGACTTCCAATCGGATAAAATGTCTTCATTGACACAAGATTTACTTGAATAATGTGAAAAAAACCCAAAACCGTTACTCTGCCGTTAACTTGGAGAAAATCAGCGAAGATTTTCAGCGAATTTCGCTCAATTGTTTCGCTTGTTCAATTTGGTCACTAATTTGATTTTTTTAGCGAATTTCGTTGAAAATCTTCGCAGTACTGTCATCATAAGGAAAAAAACTTAGAAAAAATCAGCGAAGATTTTCAACGAATTTCGTCGAAAAAAATCAAATTAGCGATAAAATGAAACAAAACAAGTGGCGAGAATCTTTTGTCCAATTTTGTCGCTAAGTTGATTTTTTTCAGCGAATTTCGTTGAAAATCTTCGCAGTACTGTCATCATAAGGAAAACAACTTAAAGAAAATCAGCGAAAATTTTCAACGAATTTCGTCGAAAAAAATCAAATTAGCGATAAAATGAAACTAAACAATTGCAAACAATCTCTTGTTCAATTTTGTCGCTAAGTTGATTTTTTAGCGAATTTCGTTGAAAATCTTCGTAGTACAGCCATCATAAGGGAAAAATCTTAAAGAAAATCAGCGAAGATTTTCAACGAATTTCGCCGAAAGAAATCAAATTAGCGATAAAATGAGACAAAACAGTCGCCGTTGTTTAATTTTGTCGCTAATTTGATTTTTTTTAGCGAATTTCGTTGAAAATCTTCACAGTTCTGTCATCATAAGGAAAAAAACTTCAAGAAAATCAGCGAAGATTTTCAACGAATTTCGCCGAAGAAAATCAAATTAGCGATAAAATGAAACAAACAATCGCCGAGAATTTTTCGTTCAATTTTGTCGCTTATTTGATTTTTTAGCGAATTTCGTTTGCAGTACTGTCATTATAAGGAAAAAAACTTAAAGAAAATGAGCGAGTATTTTCAACGAATTTCGCCGCAAAAAATCAAATTAGCGATAAAATGAAACAAAACAAGCGCCGAGAATCTTTTGTTCAATTTTGTCGCCAATTTGATTTTTTTTCAGCGAATTTCGTTGAAAATCTTCGCAAGTACTCTCATCATAGGGAAAACAACTTAAAGAAAATCAGCGAAGATTTTTAACGAATTTCGCCGAAAAAAATCAAGTTAGCGATAAAATGAAACAAAACAATCGCCGAGAATCTTTTGTTCAATTTTGTCGCTAATTTGATTTTTTTCAGCAAATTTCGTTGAAAATCTTCGCAGTACTCTCATCATAAGGAAAACAACTTAAAGAAAATCAGCGAAGATTTTTAACCAATTTCGCCGAAGAAAATCAAATTAGCGACAAAATTGAACAAAAGATTCTCGGCGATTGTCTTGTGTCATTTTATCGCTAATATTTTTTTTCGACGAATTTTGGCGAAAATCTTCGCTGATTATGTTCAAGTTTTTTTTAACTTAAGACGGCAGAGTTAAGTGGGTCTTAGCTCAAGGTCCATTGACCCACAAAAGCTCATCTTCAATCATTACATCAATTTCTCGACAGACGGACGTAATTTTTTTGGTTCTTGGGATGGTTAAAAACATCGCGGTAAACGCATAAGCCCCGTTCACTTCTAATGGGTCTAAAAATTTGGAAAATACGCGAACAGTTTTCAATGGGCTGAACGGATGTAACGGATTTGTTTGGATGCTTATCCAGCGGTACCGCTCGCAGCGAGTCTTCCGGTCATAAGTGACTGAGATTTTCGGAAAAACTCAAATAAACGCAGCGAAAGTGGTAGCCGCCAACAACGGACGCTTATTGGAAACGGTGTAGCTTCCAAACAAATCTTGAAAAAGCTAATAAAAATTGTTTACTGTTGGTGCGAGTGGTGAAGATGACGTTCGACTTTCTACAACAAATGCCACCGTTTAAACCGATAATTAAATTTTCATTTTTAGAACGTGCAAGAGGCTAGCGAAACAGGCGTTCAATCCACATCCGAACCGTCAAAATCGCTTCAAATGGATCAGCTATCGTCATGGCAACATTACAAATATCCAATAGATTCGAATTTGTTAGCAGAAATGTGTATGCCAAACGCTACCGAAAATATTGTTTTTATATTTCGAAATCAAAACGATGTGGAAATGTGAGTGAATTTCTTTATTTAAATAACAAAAAAGTCATACCAATGACCCATACGACTATTCATCATTTTCCAAGTAAATGTTACTGCCAAATCTATGATACAACTGCGCCTTCAATTCGGCCATTAAACCCTGGATTTCACGACATTTCTCTTCGATTTTCTTGATTTCCCGAAGTTTCTTCTCTTTTGCTTGCACCAGTAATTCCTGTGTTTTTGATAGATTTTGTGATATAAACACTTCGCCTACAACGAACGGGATCTGGTCGTCTTCGTCGAAAAGTTCAATCTCATCGGCAGCTTCTTCCAAGTTTCTCAAATCGTTTTTCTTCGTTTCTAATTCATCCTTAAGATCTTCCAATTTTGCGTTATGTTTTGCGAATTTGTTGATTTTCGATTGGTCCTCATAAGTGACATGTACATCCGTGTCCTGCAAAGAATATTTTGGTTAGGTTCGTTGAAACTACTGTCTAGCTATATGCTCTTGCAACAACTTACTTGCTTGAACACTTTGCCATTTGTAGTTACTTTCGAAGCCATGACGAAAATGATCTAAAGGTTTGTTTTTAGAATTGAAACACACAGATGTGCACGGCACGATAGTGAGAGAAAATATTATTTGACAGATCGGACTAATTCAATTTCTTCTTCTTCATTTTACCTATCGATTGATTCGTTGCTTTAATTTAAAAGCGGCAAAATATTCGAATTGTTATTTAAGTAACTGCTGTGGCAGCGTCGTAATATTGGCGATGTCGTCACTGTTCTAAATAGCGACGCTGCGTTTAATAGCAACGCTGCGTTTAATAGCAACGCTGTGTTTAATAGCAACGCTGCGTTTAATAGCGACGCTGCGTTTAATAGCGACGCTGCGTTTAATAGCGACGCTGCGTTTAATAGCAACGCTGCGTTTCATAGCGACGCTTCGTTTAATAGCAACGCTGCGTTTAATAGCAGCGCTGCGTGTAATAGCAACGCTTCGTTTAATAGCAACGCTGCGTCTAATAATAACGCTGCGTTTAATAGCAACGCTGCGTTTAATAGCAACGCTGCGTTTAATAGCAACGCTGCATTTAATAGCAACGCTGCGTTTAATAGCAACGCTGCTCGTAGCGTCGGTGGTCGTAGCACCGGTGCTCGTAGCGTCACTGCTCGTAGTAGTAATGCTGGTGTTAGTAAGGAAGTTGCTTTTAGTAGCGACACTGCTGTCGTTTGAGTTTGTTGGGATCCAACGTAGGTCTATTCCAACTGTCAAATTGACATTTCAAACGTCAAAGCTGTAAAACAAACCGCATTTATTGAAAAAACACAATATTGTTCTGTATTTTATGTTAATATGTTAGTCACACGTAAAATACAATAGAAGCCTTACGCACAGGTTGTACAAATGTTAATTTTTGTGTGGCACGAACTTCTTCACTTGTTGAGTTTGATAAATGAAAGTCGCGAGCGGAGCGAGCGAAATTTTTTTTGCCATATAGAATGACGTTTTATCAATAATTCTAAGCGTCCGTTGTATTTCCAACTTTCTTTAGTTGCCGAAGATTAAACTAGCAGAAAGTATGAGCTTTTCTCTACAGAGATTATTAGCCGAATATGCCACTATTCCTTTTGTATCAGGACTCAAGGCCTTGACCTAGCTAATGTTATACCAAATTTACTAATGATGAATAAGGCAGGAAAAAAGCTGCGCAGCGAGATTTTTTTTTTGAAGTTTAACTGCTAACTTTAATATACTTGTACACATGTGAAATTGTAAAACGATAAGTTAAATATGTAGGTGAAGAGCTGTTAAGAAGTGCAAGTTTTGATAGAATACAGACAATTTTTCAGGGGGGCGCAACTTTTTTCAGGGGGGGCGCCGCCCACCCTGCGCCACATGTCGCTACGGCTCTGGTGGAATCATGCCCGCAGCGGTAGAGGAGGACACACCCCAAAAAAACGTCCATGAACCCAAAAAACTCCATACAAAAACCTTTGTGACAAGGAGCCATATATACGCGAACTTTTGAGTTTTTTCCCCTCGCTCCCCTCCTCTTCGAATTTATTAAAAAAAACTACGTCGCAGCGGCTTTCCAGCGAGCCCAGACTCATTAAAATCGGTTGAAAATTGGCTGAGATGTCGAGGTTTGAAAATGACATTTTTGTATGGAGAATAAATTTTTCTATTGTTCTCATCATTATGGAAACTTTTTTTCTGATCTGTCCGTTTCTATCTATCTATGTATCTATGTTCTATGTTCTATTTATTAATAATTTTCGATCTCGGAAACTAGACAGCTGATCTTCCTGAAATTTTCAGGGATTGTCAGTCTCGGCCCCAAATGAAAAATTCCATATGCGGCTTTTCCGGGAAAATTCTGGAAAAGCCGTGGCATGTAGAAAAGTGGTCAATTTTGAGGGTTTTTTAGGTAATGCTTGGAGTTTTCGAGTTTTAGCTTCGGAGTGACAATAGCTAGAGAAATGGTTTCTTCAGGAAAGTTATAGAGTTTGATCAGGAGAATTTTTTGGGATTTTCAGAAATCTGCCAAAGTGACGCCATCTTGGATTTCTGCTAGGTCTAAATTATGCTTCTTTTGTTTTCGAATTTTAGCTCCGGAATGATAACACTTAGAGAGTTGGTTTCTTCTAGAAAGTTATAGAGTTTCATCAGGAGAATTTTTTGGTATCATTAAAAAATGGCTGCCAACTGTCAAAGTGACGCCATCTTGGATTCTTTGCTAAATTCTGTATAAGAATACCTAGACAGTTGGTTTCTTCCAACTTCCAAGTTTTCCGAAGGAAGGCGAAGGTGACACAAAGTATTCCGAAGGTAGCCGAAGGTGATACGAAGTGTTTCGATGGTAGCCAAAGGTGTTGGAGAAAACTTTTTTTGGAGAAAAACTTTTTTGTAAAAAATTTTTTTGGAGAAAATTTTTTTTTGAAAAAAATTTTTCTTGAAAAAAATTTTTTTGGAGAAATTTTTTTTCGAAGACAATTCGAAGATAATACGCAGAAGTTTGTTTGAATGGAACCTTGGGTTCGACGTTTTAATTTAACAAAATTACGTTGTGTTAAAAAAATTGCGTCACAAATGCCGGACCCACCAGACCGGACCCACGCGATATCATTAATTTTGGAAGCGAACTTACAAACTGCGTCACACTCTACCTTTTAAGAGGTTTTTCTGGTGATCTATCTACCTATCTATCTATCTATCTATCTATCTATCTATCTATCTAGATATAAATATACAATTTGACAATTGGAAGAGACCGACTGTTGATACTAATAGATTCATTTATCGCAGCGACACTGATCTCAGTAACACCATGACGTTGGTCATAGTAGCAACGCTCTCTGTATCAAAAATAACGCTAGCTTGGTAGCGACGCTGATTTTGGTAGCGGCGCTGGCTTCAATAGCTTCGTTTTGCTCTTTTCGGAAATGACTAATTTTCAGTTAATCACCGAGTCTGCCGTCATAAGGAAAAAAAATTAAAAAAAATCAGCGAACAAATTTCGCCGAAAAAGATCAAAAGATCAAAAAACAAATGCCCAAAATCTTTTGTTCAATTTTGTCGCTAACTAGATTTTTTTTAGGCGAATTTCGTTGAAAATCTTCGCTGATTTTCTCTAAGTTTTTTTTTTCTTACGACGATAAGAATGCATCTCACCTCTAAGTTTTTTCCATTTAGGAAAACTGTAAACTCTGAACAGATCTTTTGCTAAAATAGTGAAAATGTACTACACCACAATATTTTTATTTCATTATTTTGACATTGAATTTCGTTTTTACATTGTTTGATAAATCACTGTTGCACTTGTTTCTTCAATTTTTGCTTTGATGACGATCCGTAAGCCGTGGCTCGACTAGCCGCTGTGCCACCTTTTCCCGTACTGAAACTATTGGCAATAGCAATTGCGCCACCCGATGAACTGCCGAAAGTAATTGGGAAAAAATTATGCAATGGCCAGGATCCTTGACTAGGTGGCTGTTTTTTCGTATTAACGGGAATGATTTCTTCGTCGTCCTCAACGTTTTCGATGTCTACGTTAATTTTCGGCGGTTGTGCAACAATTGGTTTGGCTGGTGTCACTGTTGGTGCAACGGGTGAAATACTTTCTTTTTGTGGAAGTGGCTCATAGGAAATCGGCGGATTCGGTTCAAAAAGCACGTCGTTCTCCTGCTGCAAGTCGGGGTCGTTGGGCTCATCTTCTTCTGGAAATGATTCTGCTACGGATAGAGCATTACCACCAGTTGATTCATCGGGAGATGGTTCGTTGAAATCGTTGATTGGCTGCGGTGGCGGTGGAGGCGGTGGTTGGAATTCTTGCGCTGGTTCCTGATCTTAATGGACAAAAATTACATATTTTTCGAATGAAGTAGAATGAGTGACCGTCTTACTTTCATAATACGTTCCCGTGCCTATCCTATCCCCAGATGCGAATGCTGTTATTTCACTAGCATGAGTCGATCGGGCGGCATATGGATTGTTGTAGTGCAGCAACATGGTATGGTGCATTGGATATGGACGGTACTGTCCACTAAATGGTGTCCTGTAGTACCGTAAACCTTAAACATCGTAAAACACGCTGAGTTAATGAAACTCTTTACAGTTACACTGTCCTCCTACCATTAGGCACTGGCGTTGAATTTATGTAACCCACACATAAAGTCACAAATAAAATGAAACTCTTCATGGTTTTTACACAAAATTTTGTTCACAATTTATTTGATTGATAGCAAAACACCGTCGGAGACAAAGTGACGAATGATTGTGAAAATGATTAGGCTTTTATACACGACTTCAGAATCAAATAGAACTCGTTAATATTCTGCAATTGTTCTTACTTATAATTTTCGTTTTTTTTTATGTGAACCTATCTACTCGGCCAAGACATTATATATAACTATAACAGCCATTCGAATTATTATACGGAATGCCTGTGAGATAATTTGGTGGACATTATGTAGCCCGTGGTATGTACGGAGATCTCTGTTCTACATGCGCACACATTGTGCCTTTCTTACTTATGAAATCTAAGATCGTCGGAATTATTCTACAAATTTTATTTTTGGACAATAGACGGGATCATTGATGGAATATTTAATATCAAAAATGTGTTCTTGTCTAAACTTATTTTTAGTTCCCATTGTATTCAAATGATGAATGGAATTCGCCATTCATCAAAATTGCAATTTGTGTATATAAAGATCCACCCAATTTTGTTATCTCATTGCATCAACAAATGTATCAATCCATGTGTCTACTTTGTGTCTGCACGTAAACAAATAAAAAAAAGGAAACTCGACGAATTGTCTTGAAAAATATTCTTTCGTTTTGTATATTTGACCGTGTGTTGGTACCTTACTTGCCTTGAGGATAATATACTTTACCCAAGGCAAAAATACCACTCTCAAGCAGAAAATACTGTCGAGACGTCTTGTCTATATAGAATTTTGTGCTTGTGTGTATTATTATATCCCTGAAGGAAGTATAATATACCTAATGGTTGTATAATTATATCAACACTTGGTAAATAATACATAGTGATAGCATAATACACTAGTACATCCACAACTTTTGAAAAAATTTGGTCCTAGATGACAAGTATGTTCCTGAATATACTGAAAATACTCCAATGAAAGACCACCTTAAAAATTTTCCGAGTCTTCTAAAGTATATTGTTAAGCACCAGCGTTAAACTTTACCATCCCACCCAGACCCGTGGGAGACCAAAATACATCTTGTCGATGAAGCCTACTCTATTTCACTTTTGACTAGTGAAATTACCCACTAAAGGCATCATTATGCGTCTCTGCCGCTAAGGATTCTGTCACTCCTCGTTCATTTCTTCTTCAACTCATTATTATTCAAAATTTGCAACCTACACACGCTTCATCGTCTTGGAGAAGGCGTTCGACCAGGTATACCAAGGCAGAAGATTTTTGGGGTTCTTAGCGAGTACGGTGTAATGGGGATTTACTTCGACCCATTAAGAGCATTTATTCAAAGAGTAGGGCTGCTGTAAGAATAGATGGCGAAATTAGCGAGTCTTTCGAGATTAATGAGGCGTTCGTGAGGGTTGTTGTCTCTCCCGATACTGTTCATAATTTTCATGAAGCAGGCCAACTGGAGTGGATGAGGTAATTATGAAAATCCTGGCCTTTGCGGATGACTTGATCCTACTGGCAGATAATACCAGGGATTTACAGGATGGAATTGAGTGCTTGAATGCCGCATGTGAAGAGTACGGGACAGAGCCTATTATTTGGGAACGGATTCCCGAAATTCACTAAACCTTCCCAAAAATTAACAAAATTTCCTAATAATTTCCCAAAAATTCCCGAAATTTCCCAAAAAAAATATAAAAAATTTCCAAATAATAATTTAATAGTAAACTTTATGATGAAGGGCATCTCTTTCCAGACAAGTTGAAAATTCGAAATTTTGGATTGTCTGCTCAGCAAAATTTTTATAAATTTTTACTTTTAAATTTCAATCGTTATTAGGCTCCAATACCTTCATTTTGGCACTAATTTGTATTTTCTGCGAAGTGTGATGGCTGAGATATGCACTAGGACTACCCTCGTAAAGGCCCTCCTAGCGCTCAACAAGAAAGAGGTAGAACAAATGTTTTTCGTATCGGATAAACTAACACAATGGCATTGTTTTCAACCGGTTATGAGCGTTGTGAGGGATTGAAATCAAAATTTCACAAAATTTCCCAAAAAAGTATAAAAGAAACTCCCAAATAATAGACTCTGGTAGGTACGGGATGAAGATAAGTGTATGGAAAACTAAAGTCGGGCAAATTTGATGAAAGGAGGAAAATGGGGAATGCGGTGGCTAGTCTGTTGATGTCGCATGTATTGAGCAAAAAGGAATTAAGTAGCGACACAAAGTCACATGTCAATTTTCAGATCGACGATTCTGTATGGTAGTGAGAGTTGGATGGACTGCGGATATCTCGGTATTCCACACGAATTAGGAAAACAAAAATTAGGAAATACAAAAATTAGGAAAAAAAATTAGGAAACCGAAAATTAAGAAAAAAAATTATTTGCCAAAAATAAGGAAAAACAAAAATCAGGAAAAACTAAAATTAGGAAAAACTAAAATTAGGAAAAACAAAAATTAGGAATGAATTAAAGTAGGAAAAACCAAAATTAGGTATCGGGCAATCAGGAAAAACCAAAAGCAGGAAATAATTTTTTAGAGAATGCGTCGCAGGTCGTGATAAATAATTTTAAAAAAAGCGGGGTCGAAGGGCGGCAGCCCCCGCGTAGGGGGGTCAAGGGGGGAATATCCCCCCTTGCGAGGTCTAAGGGACCATCCACTACCCCTCTAAATGGGGGAGGGGGGTCGGCCATACATTTGACGTCTTAAAAGTGAATATTATTCAAGTTATTGTTGATTTAAATCTGCTGACAGCACTGAAAAAAGCGTACGTAATTTATGGATGGTCCCTAAGGGGCAGAGCATGCACGGAAGGCAGCCTGCAGGGCGTTAGTAGCTCGCCGCAGGCGCAGGGGTTGAGGGAGCAGAGCCCCCTACATACCAAAAATAAGATTGCGACCTCCTTAGGAATTGAAAACTTTGATGTTTTTCCTGATTTATTTCCTTCCTGATTTTCGTTTTTCCTAAATTTGGTATTTCCTTATTTTTGTTTTCCCTTATTTTAGGTTCCTGATTTTCGTTTCCTGGTTTTCATTTCCTGATTTTTGGTTCCTGATTTCTTGATTCCTGATTTTTGCTTTCCTAATTCAGATGGACATTCGGATATCTCGTGCATGATCCTCCAGTTTAAGTGTTTTTAGCATAGCAAAGGTGAAGCGGAGGGAACAGTGGGACAATCATATCAGATACGACGACATCAGGAACAATTTAGGGATTCAGTGGGAGAGGCGGCAAGGGTCTTGAATGCCCATGTCCTTGGTGTTAGGCCCAGGGGTAGACCAAGAAGAAGGTTTAAAGACTCAATTGAGTCGGATTTAGTTAGGTTGACTTTCACTGAGCGAATAAACCATCGCGGGCGATAAGATGGCATGGAGGACAATAGTTCATCATCCTAGGGTTGCGGCTTAAAGACCTCACGCCGAAAGGTACTAATGATCTATAAAGTTTGATGATGATGATGAAAGGTGAGCGGCTGGGACAGATTTCTGAGCTTAAATACTTTGTAAAGTTGTGAAGGAGATTTGAGGAGAAGAGGAAAATATGAAGTACGGTTTCCAATCAGTTAATGTCACGAGTGTTCAACAAGGAAGATTTAAGTAGCGACACAAAGTTAGCTTTTCACAGGTCAATTTTAAGGCCAGCGATCTGATATAGTTGTAAGACTCGGGTTTACGATTTGAAGATTTCTGACAAAAGCGGTCTTAGAAGCTCTGTCAATCGCAGGAAGTAATGAGAAAATGTGTTGCCATTGCCACCACAAAATATTGCAAAACTAGGAGCCGCCTGTCTTGTAAGGATGATACTGTGACCTGGAGGAGAGTGTTTCATCATTCAAGGGCATAAGGACCTTACACCGAAATCACTGGTGGTGATGTATCGACTTTGTCTTGTGAACTCATCGTAAAAAAATGAATTTCTCCCTACACAAGCTAATAGTTTTTTGCGTCGTCCATTTTTTTCTCAATGAAAATAGTTTTTTTTTCGTTTTTGATAAATTAGCCGTTATAAGAACATGTCAAGCATTTAAAACTATTCTTGAGTAAAGGCTGTTGAACTCCTTGATTTAACATTATGCAATCATGTTAAGTCTATGCAAGACTGATGAATGACGGTAAGCCTGACCGATGAAGATAAGTGAATTATGAGCGACACTTCCAACGAATGTGAGGTACAAATATCTCTTTTTTATTTTATTTGCTAAGAATAAAAAAAGTAATTTTATTATTGGTCACACGTGTTTTATGTGAGTTATATGTAAGTCCGGTTTGCATATGTAATGTATTAAGAGTTATGCTCTTCTGGGTGGAATTAATTTTTTATTTTATATTCTAGATTTATTACACAATTTTTAAACAATGAGTCACTTTTATTATCGTTTGTAAGATCTTTCGTCCCTTTATTGTATTTTTTTGGAATTGGAGAAAAGAATTTGATAGAAAAACTAACTTTCCACTTTCTACTTAACGCATTGCCTCTTTTTCTCCTAACTTACATTTTCCCAAAAAATAATTTGCATGCATGTAGAGTTGAGGCACTAATAGACTTTTGTTTTTTACATGTGTTTACAATTCCTCTATTTCCCTCGTTGTCAGCATGTCTAGTCCATAAAGTTACATGGGGAAAAGCGAAATGTTCTTAACTTTGCCATCTATCGTCTCTTTCCCATCAACTTAACTCGCCGTATATCAAGTTTTGCCTAACTCGTACGAACTCTTTCTTTAGCTCGCCGTCCATCGTCTTCTGCCTTAAACTAACCAGCGAAGATAGAAATTTCGAAGAATAACGACGATAATGGCTTTGCCACATTCATCCACACGATATTGATTTTTTACAATGCTTGCGGTCACGTGACCATAATCATACTACGATATTGGTTGGTTCGGCGAAATTCTCTCATATTGCGAAGTGTTGCCTGATTAAAATGAACTTGATGTGGCAATAGAGTAACTGTAAAAAAGCGAAGTATCACCCTTTTTATCTTTTTAAATCTCAGGAGAGTCCAAAAAAGAGAAGAAGAAGGTAATGCAGAACGTCACCGGATCACAGAAAATAAGAATCTCCAGTTTGAGGTGAATTCGATTTGTAATGTTGTAAAATATTGCACAGAATTTCTTGCTGCCTATGTTGTCGGACCTGTTTCATTTGTATGGAACCGATTCAAACTCACCACCAATTGCAACTTGACGACGTCGAATTTGACCTGTTTATTTTATTTATTTATTCATTTAGCGTATGGAGTACAACTGTTTTTTACAATGTTCTTATATTCTAATGATTATATACAATTCATATTGAAGACCGAGAGTTCAGTGACAGGTTCGACTTCTATTAAATTTTATCATTACAATATTTCAATTTCATTTTGGCTGTTCATTTGTAAAGCAGTGCAATTTGCCGGGAGGTTGATAGTCCAACAACGGCATCCGATTTGATAGCATTCTGTCCCAAGAGACCACGCGAGCCCAACTGTGAGACGTTCATAGGTTGCCATCGTTCGCGTCTTTGTTTTGTCGGTTAATGCCATCTATCGGGATGTAGCTATAGCTAGCTCCGTTACCATGGTTGCTCTTTCGAGATGTACACAAATGTGGTCATATGTGGGTGACGTCACATATATCTTTTTTGTGTACAATTTTTGCGCTTTCGGGCATCGAATACCGAAAACTACCCGAATTCTAAAGCTTGGGTGAGCCAAGGGACGTTCCATATAATCAGTAAATTACAGAAAAATTCTATACATCCCGGGAATTGAACCCGGGTTTTCTGCGTGGAAGGCAAGTACGTTACCACTACACCATCCCATCCCCACCCCCCATCCCATGACATGTTTACAACATGATGAAACTAAATTCACCCGAAAGTAGGGATTCTCGTGGATCCGCATTACCTTTTCTCTGTTTACATACTTTGGTCCAAAATTGCTCAATAGAAAAACTAAAATATTTAGAGGTATAGCGTAGAACCATTTTTTGCTTAGAATAATGATGTTTATTGAAAAAAATAGACGATGGAATTAGTTACTTGTTGAATCACATCTAGCAGTGAAATTAATTGATGACGCTACTGTCAGTCGGTGACACTTTTTATATCGAACCGTAATCAGCTATAGAAAATGAAGCGTTGGCTACACCGCTTGACTATTGCACGATGCAAAACCGATGCGCACCATCATCTATACGAAAACGTCAATTTGCAAGAATTTTTTTAATCCTTTTCGGCCAAACTTTGAAAATATATGGGAAAAAGTCGTTTCTCTCAGTTTTACCAAAAACTTCTCGATTAAAGATTTTGAGGCAGAACAAAAAATTTTTGTTTTATCCTCAAAAACAACATACCGCACAGAAATCCCATGTGCCCCAACTTTTCAAAAAAAAAACTTGTTCAGACGCACCGTGAAATATTTTCAATTTCGAATTTTCTCCCCAAAGTTGATAGGAAGATCTTTATTTTAGACTATTAACTAGTTCATTCAAAAAAAAAGCGAAGAAAAACATCTGTTGACATTGTCTATCAAACAGTCCAAAAAAGTAAGCAAATATGGAGCAACGGTGTAAAAAACGCTTCTGAAAGCACAAAATTCGTCCCCAAATAGACGAAAATGTTCGCCTCAATTTTCTCTACAACATAGCAAAAAAACCCTTTTTTGGGCTATGGCAACCTTATTAGCGAGCTAGGGCCCTTTAGGAGAGACCTCAGACACATACGTCCATAGACAAAAATGTTTCCCTCAATTTGCTCTGCAACATAGCAAAAAAAAATTTTTTTTGGTTAGGGCCGACCTTAGAGCCGACATGGGACTCATTGGAGCCCTAAGCACAGGCAAAAGTTCCTTTTATAAATTGTCGGCCATGCCCAGATCTTCGAAGCAAAAATTTTTTCAAAACTCGTAAAAGATTTGCTCGAGTTATGTACAAATGACCAAAAACCACTTAAACGGCCCTAGCTTAATCGGCCCTTGGCCCGATAGTGCCTAGATCCTAGATTCAATCCCACAAAAGATTTTTTAATTGCCTTTCAGGGAAAAAAATCGGTTGAGTTTTACTCGAGTTATCGTGTTGACGAACGGACGGACGGACATTTTTTTTATTGCTGATTTGTCATCTAAAGACCATGATCGATGCTCCCCCCCACTCCCGGGTGGTAAACGCAATCGACCCCTTTTCGAAGCACTGCGTTCTTCGTACGGGTCTAGAAAGTTTGCACCATCTAAAAAGTGTTTTTTCTGCATACGTGAGAGTGTATTGGTTGTGACGGAAAATATTTTCATATCACTTGGGACGAAAAGTTGCTCTCCGCGGTATGTGCACCAACACATTCTCACTATTACAGAAAAATATATTTCAAAATAACCCAATACATACTCGATGTGTACTTTTCGCTTGGGCTTCGCCCGCGCGTACGTACACATCTCGTGTGTATTGGGGTATGTTGAAATATACTATTTCTGTGTGTGTGGTCGCTAAAATTTACTTCCACAAAACACTCTAATGTCTTTCAAAATATGCCAATCAAACGCGATCTGTACTTTTCTCGTGGTGTGCACTCGGAATACGTACTCATCTTGTGCGTATTGGGCTATGTTGAAATGTACTATCTCACTAGGGTAAACTCTTCCTAATGAGACAATTTTTGCCTTCATATGTCCGAAACTGTAGAAAAGTTAAGTCACTATCAATCCCTACGAGGTTTCAATTATTGCTATTTCTAATAAAGAATAACATCTCTGATCTAGGAGGGATGAACATTAATTTACGCCTACGAAAATTGAAACTCCTATGAATTACTGGGATTGCCTGATTCAAAGTCTGTTTTAAGTGAACCTCTAACAGACCCTACGGAAGAAAATTGAAATTCATGAACTCATTTTCACATGTTACGTTTCCAAAAATCCATTTTCGTGGTATTTCTCTCAAACTCTTTTTTATTAACAATTGCTTCCAGCATTATGTGACTGAAATAGAATTAGATTGACCGTTCGCCTGTCCATTAAGACCTGATGTAAAAGAGTTGGTAAGTGCCAAGTTTATTTGTTGTCCATTAGGTAGAGTGTAAGTTTGGCTGTTTGATAATCCAGATGCACTCTGAGTGAATTGTTACAATTATTCACAATAAATGATAAAAATTAATTTTTTACTTGGAATCCATTGTAACCGGACTGCAAATTTTGTGTTTGACTATTCGCTGACGTTGCTCCAAAACTCCCTAATGGACCAACTGATTGGAAACCCTGGGCTTGGGCCAACGCCGATCCACTTCCGAAACCATTTGGACCATAACCGAAACTGTTCGAATTTGCGTTCGCTTGAGATGCCGAACTGCTATAGTTTGGATTCCCAAAACTAAGGCTTTGTGCATTTGCGTTGGAATTGGACACAGAATTGCTCGGTATGTTGTTTAGAGGTGCGTAACGGTTTATGTTGTAAGGATTAAAGGAATTGTAATAGTTGTAGGGTTGGAATTGCCGTTTCTTTCTAGTGAAATGAAAAAAAAAATTTCGATTTGAAAAAGTTAACTATTGAAGAACTAGATTTAGTTGGTCGTAAAGACAATTAAAGTACTAGATTTAGATTGACTTGAACTCGTCATCATTCCACTAGGAGTTTATTACGAATCTAAGCATTTCTTACAGTTATCAATATTTGTAAAACTTCTCTCGGGTGGAAATTTTACATAACACACAAAATGAAAACGAAGACAAACTTTGAAAGGCAGTTTGAAACGGTTGTACCGACCAGGTTGGAATGGCTAAAACGCTCATTCCACGTAAAAGAGATGAATTTCGTTACCTAAGCTACGGTACTGATGGAATTAGCCCTAAAACTTTAGAAGGCACGGGGAAGATTTGTTAATGTCGTTCAGGCTCAAGCATTCGCGGCTAGAGACAATCCCAGAAGAGCCATGCGGAGAAAATGTGACAGTGAGGGACAGATGATTAAGGCGCTCATGTTCTGAACCGAACTGGACTGAGAAATTAGGTAACGATAGTGTGGGTTCCTGGACACTGGCATGTAGGGGAACTATAGGGTGACAGGCTGGCAAGGAAGGGCTCACCAACAACTTTTTGCGGGCCTAAACCTTTCATACCCATCCCATACTCGGCATGCGTAAAAGCGGTGAAGAGTTGCGTGTAGTCGGAGTTCGCCTATGAGGCAGGAATACTCACAAGGTGTTTCTTCCCGGTACACAATGGAAGGTGGGCTAAAGAACTGCTAAATATGGACATGTGACGCATAAAGAGGGTTAAGAACAAAAACTACCAACACAATGTTGTGTTGTATTATGATGTCAAATAAATATTTAAAAAAAGGAGGGTGGACTGAGGGCGGCAGCCCCCGAAAAGGGGGTCAATGGTGGAATATCGCAAGGCCGCCTGCAAGGCTTACAAAAGCGGGGGTGAGGAGGCAGACCCCCCAACACACAATATAATATCTAATTAATAATGCCTACCTATATTCACCATTGCTGAGTAGACATCACATCTGGGGATATTTTGTGCGTTTTTTGTGGGATATTTTGTCTGGGGACATTTTGTCCAGGGACATTTTGTCTGGGCGATTTTGTCCGGGGACATTTTGTCCGGTGACATTTTGTCCGGGGATATTTTGTCCGGGGATATTTTGACTGGGGATAATCCGTCTTAGAGCCGTCGTGGAGGAAACGGGCTTTCACGTAATATGTAAATGCCCAAAGAAGTCATGCGGTTTAACAACCGTAGGATTGGACCTGCCGCTTTGGACAGGTTCTTGGCAGGGAGGTTTTGGAGAATAAAATGATGAAAGGGTGACAAAACAAAGGATCATCAGATGTGTGTTTAGATGTGTGCTTCATGGACCAGGAATGGTCCAACCTGATAGACCTAAAAAAAGACTCACCTCGTACGTTCAGGAATTATTGCCCAAATTGCATCCCTAGTTTTTCTGCGAGCTGGTTCTGGTTTCTTTCGCACGTTTAGATTTGATTCGACAATTATTTCATCAAAAGGTGCACCGACAAGAGCTAAAATGTAATCAATTATTTGAGTGGTATACCATTTGCAAATATTGTTTTTCACACCAACGTTCCATATTCAAACAAAAAAGAATCGAATAGAAAGTTAATACTAACGTTGTCCAGGCACTGGAGTATTGTCTGTTGTTTGAGAGAAACAACTTAACACACACACGAAAATTGTCGATAAAAATATAACTTTCCTCATTTTAATGCATAAAACTGAATTCAACTACAAAAGACGTATCCCTTGTACGGTCCAATAGTGACTACAGTCTATGTGATTAATTGATGAAAATGTTTTTTCTTTCATCTACTTCTTCTCATGCATTTGATGTGAAGATGTGGGAAATTCAAAAGACTTGTATGCAAATACAACCAAATCAAGTTCTTACATGGCAAAGCGAACTGGTTTTCAGTGTAAGTCGTTAATCGTTTTCAAGATCAGACGCTTTTGATTTGGTTAAAAATATTGTCATCCAGCCGAATATAAGAGATTATCAAATGTTCGAAAATGTTTCTGTATACAAAAAAAAACTCATTGATGACTTCAATGTATTGCGTTAACCAATCCGTCTTCATAAGTCATCTACACAGACGAGACAAATAAACATTTTCATTTCCTCATCTATGAACGCTATGACATGGTCGGATATTGATTAATAACCATCATATCATTGGAGTGTTTATAGTCGCGTATTTTTATACCTAAAAGTAGAGGTACGAGTATAATTGACATATTCTAGTCGATTTTTGTGTGAGAGAAAAATAATCGTCATACTGTAATCGAGGCGGGCAGAGTGCTGCGCGATTATATATTTTTATTCTTTCAAATCAGCCGGGCTCGACGAAATTTTCCCAGCTCTATTGAAAGAAGGGATGGACCTATTGGATGGACTGATTTGTTATTGGGCTTTGGCCTGTTAATTAACGAATAAAAAAATAGACTGAGCAGCATTTTTAGAAGTTCCATCGCTCTGGGCCATATACCCAGCACTTGGGAAATGGTTAATGTGGTCTTTATCCCTAAACCTGGTAGAACCGTCCACAACGAAGCAAAAGACTTTAGACCCATGAGTCTCACGTGTTTCCTTCTCAAGACAGTTGAAAGACTACTGGACTTCTACATAAAAGGTGAGGTACTCAAAAAATTTCCATTACACGCAAACCAACATGCCTATCAGATGGGTAAGTCCACTGACACTGCACTGCATCAGTTGACTTACAAAATAGAAAGCACGCTTAAAAAGGGTGAAGTAGCTCTGGGCTGCTTCATGGACATTGAAGGTGCTTTTGACAACACTGAGTTTGAAGTCATTACTAATGCTATCACAGAAAGGCACATGGATAACATACTCTACTCATACTAGTAAATTTTTGATGAGGTGTTTGTTTTGCCGAAAGTCGGTGCATGAAAACATTATAGCAAAAACTATACAATTTTCGACTTTTTTCATATACTCGTCTTCTGACAAAACAAGCACCTCATCAAAAATTTTCTAATTCTGACGAGATTTGGTCTCTCTCTTTTGAAAAATATTTGAAATGGAAACTTCGATTACCATAGTTAGAAATTACGCCCTTTTCCAACCATGGCCAAAACGTCAGAAAAAGTTCACTTTTCTGATCCATACAGAATCCATCATAATATGTAAGATTTATCTCAATATTAATATAGGTTTGTAGGCCCGACTATGCACTAGTAATCCGTACATACTAACGTTACATATAACTTGAGTAACATATAATAATGACTAAATGAAAATGTCCTTACATTTTTCTTTGGACCCCAATTACTTTACTTTGAGGGGTGATGGACACTCAACTAGGCCATATTCTGCAACAGCACACTAAGCCTAACATTGGGCAATGACAGACAGGAAAGATACAAAACCTCTGTAGACTAGTGTAATCGATTGTTGATTATCGATTTTTGTTCAGCGATTGTTGATAATCGATAAAAATCGATTGTTGATAATCGATACAAATCGATTGTTGATAATCGATACAAATCGATTGTTGATAATCGATACAAATCGATTATCGATAGAACATTCGATCGATGTTACATCGATTATTTTCTTCATGGAATTATTTCTTCATGGAATTGGCTATACTTTGACGTAAGCTGATCTCGCAGTAAACATGTTAATTGGTAGGACATTGAATGACCGTGACAGTAAGAAAGAAGCACAAAGTTAAATGATGACGGCTGTCAATGCAAAAAATGTCTTTATAGGTTCAGAATCTAATTATCCTGTTCTTTCTACAATGACTTCTAGGACTTATCTTTCATAACCACATGTTTATAGAAAGTGCAGTAAGTGACACAAAAATAAAGAAAAGAAAAAAAATAGAAACTACAAATCTGAAATAGAATACAAATACACTTCTTATAGCAAACATGAAATAAATTTGCATTAATTATCATTAATATGATAAAAGCATGTGTGCAAACCGGGTATTGTCGCGTTTTCAACATAAAATTTTGACATCATATTCTGTTTTTCGATAAATAAAATCTAAGACCGGTTAAGTCCCCATCGATAGGTAAACAATTCGTTTATTTTTGCTTCTGTTTACATACAAAAAATTAATCGAAAGTCAGAGTTTAACAAAACGTCCTTGTAGTCTCACCGACAAAAATATTAATTGTCTCTGCGCCCTTCAAAAACGACATTGTGTTCGCTACAACTTTCTCCCTCATCATTCAAAAATAATAAAGAGTAATAGAGTTTCATGAAAAGCAGCTCCGCTACGTTTTCTTAGACAATTTAAACCGCTCTTTTGAAACCCTCTTGCAAAAGATGGAACGACCTGAAGGAAAGGGTGACCTAAATCTTCAATCTCGACATTAAACTCTAAAACCTCGATCAGTTCTGAGGAGGAGGAAGAGATAACAAAACGTATTTTATTGAGGAAAACCAACAAATTTTTAAATTTGTTAGCTGTGATAAAGGGTAGTTTTAAGTGGATGACTTCAAGTCAACATATTTTTCTTATAGAGACTTATGATTGATTTTTTAGGATTTACTGAGATTCACTTGAGGAAAAAACACTTGAGTGGATCGGATCCTCCCTTAATTGAACGGTGTTCTGCAGTAACTGAGTGTTTACATTGTGGTAACAATAGTATGACAAAGATGGTGCAGAATACCGTTCAATTAGCACTATAAATTCCTATCTAGAGTTGATGAGACTCTAAAAGAGAAGCCAATTAAGTAGCACGCTTGTACTGTCGGTAGGTCAGTAGACTCAGCGAACCATAGCGTGGTTAGTAGAATCGAGAAAGCACTTACACTTAAACTTTACATTGTTGAAGCTTTCAATCTGATCAGCTATGAACCAATAAAAAAAGCTGTTAGCACATTTGACGTCGATGACACAATAGTCGCTTGGATCGAGTTTATGATCTAAGAAGTAGATCAATAAAAGCGATAACTTCATCGATGCTTTAGCAGAGGGCGTCGTCGACAGAGGAAGACCACAAGATGGAGTGCTACAGCCGATTCCAGCCGATTCTATTTAATATGGTGATAGAAAGCCTTTTGACGGGGCTAAATCGAGCGGGATTCCTCACATCGAGGAAATTATAAGGAAAGAAACAAAAATCTATTGGCAATGTAGAGCCTTTGGGAAGACTTGGGACTTCAGACCCAAAGTTGTTCATTGGCTATGTACAGCCATCATTAGACCCATTTTCTTTCATGGCAGTGGTTACCATGCAGTGAAGCTGAACATGAACATGTTCAGAGGATTATGTTTCTTGGCACCACTAGAGTTATGAGCTTAACTCCTACTAAAGCTACTGAAATTTTGAATGTTATTCCTCCAGTAGATCTGTACATCGAACGTGAAGCCATGATAACGACTACTCGACTAAGAAATGCGGAAGCGGGATGGTAGAAGAGTAAAACATACCGTCACTCAGTGATATTAACTCAAAATGGGAATTCAGTTGCAGAACTGCTAATGCATACTAGAGGTGAGTGGGCCGCCCGAAATTCGTCTACGAACCCGACCCGAACCCGAGTCTATTTGTCGGATCGGGTTTTAGAATTTATTTATTTGTCGGGTTGGGTTTGAAGACTTCAACTAACGAAACCCGACCCTAAACAATAAATTCACTCAATAATTTTTTAGGTTCAGTCAGGACTTCGGGTTCGGCTCGGGTCGGGCTTGATTTTTTTTTTTGGTTCGGATTCGGTTCGGGTTCCATTTGAAAAAAAAAGGTCAACCCGCACACCTCCAATGCATACAGACGAATGCAGCCCACAACACATTTTTGAGAAAGGCTAGTCCCAGAAACACACTTCAAATCAAAATATTTATTCATTAACATCAGAAAAATTCAGCTTATTGTTCGGCATTCAAAAATAGTATACTGGGATTATCATAGATAATAATAACAAAACATCAGAATCATAAGGCGAACAACATCAAAAAGTTCCACTTCGGAAAACCGATTTTAAGAAACAATAAAACAAATACAACAGCGCTACTAAAATTCAGCCTTTATATCAATTTCAAAAATTCGGCAGAGCAATTAGGCAAAATATCTAGAAGATCGCATCACCAGTACATCACTAATACGTCACTAGTACATCACTAATACATCACTAGTACATCACTCACATGATGAATTTGTACTCATAATGTATTATTTATCTACTGGTGATGTATTAGTGTTGTGCAAGTAATGTGTATTTGGTGGTAGAATTTTTTACATCACACATGCAATTCATACAAGAACACATCACACATACAACCTTTAGAACACTCATACATCAAAAATACTTCGAGAATACATTAAATTTACATCTAAGTTTTCAATTTGACAATTATCATTTTGATCACGAGTACAAGTTTATCATGTATCGATGTACTGGTGGTGTATTAGTGATGTACTATTGATGTATTAGTGTTGTACATGTTATGTGGATGTATACGACACCAAAACAACAACAACACACCACTAATACAACCTTTACAACACTCATACATCAAAAATACATCACAAATATATCATCAAATATATCAAACACAACAAAAATGCATCAAAAGTACATCAAATTTAGTATTTTGCCATTTATTATTCTGCCATCAAAGTTCTGGTCAACGGAACTCTCAACAATTCAGAAGATGAGACAAACAGAATAATGGTACAAATCCTTAACCCTCAAAATTTTACACTATTTCCTGAGCAACAACTTTGAAGGAAACCTAATCGGAAGCTTATGGGTCACTTTCAGAGCGACTCTCTGTAGCCTTTCAATATAAAGCCGTGCACCGGCGTTTCGTACAACTCTCCTCTACATTTTTGCTGAATATTGGACAAGCGTAGGATGTAGTCCTAAGGTTAGGGACTGTCTTGAAGACCCAGCTGACGAAACGCTGGCGGACGGCTTCATTTCAATATTATCAATCACTTCCCGATGTACAGTATGACATTCGCGAATACCTTAGTTAGTTAGTTAGTTTGAGTGGGCGGAGCGGAGCTCCAGCACCTAAGCCTCTGGTGAGCCTGTTGTGCGTACCCACAGTAACTCAATACATCCCTGGGCGATTTGCTCCAGATAATATTGTGTGGCAGAATGTAGGCGCCTAAGCATTTGGCTCTAGCTGTGATATACGCTGGACATTTGCACAAAAAGTGTTCAGCTGTTTCTATGTCCCCGCACTTCGTACATTGGTCGCTATTTGCAATGCCGATGGTTTGTAGATGCTTGTTTTAGAGGCAGTGACCAGTGAGGACTGAAGTCAGTCTTCTGATGTTCCTTCTGCTAAGGGAGAGGAAATATTTGGAGTTTTTGCTGTTGATGATAATACAGCTCTTCGATTGTCTCGCATGGTCAATGGAATGCCAGTGCTTTTGGAATTTTGAGTTTTTCCACTTATTTATTAATCCCTTGAAATGGGAATGTGGTACTTTGAGACACGGTTCGGGACCCGTGGAGGCTTTTTCCACGCCTGATTTTGCTAGACGGTCCGCGGTTTCGTTGCCCTGAATTTCGCTATGGCCGGGAACCCACATTAGAGTAACAGAGTTACCTTGTGCAAGTCTTTGCACTACATTTCTGCACTGCAGCACTGTAGAAGATTTGATCTTATGTGCGCTGATAGCTTTTAGTGCACTCTCCCTATCTGAGCAAATTACGATCGTTTGGTTCAGGAGATTGTTCGCTAGTGTTTGTTTGCTGCATTGGGCAATTCCAAATGTTTCTGCTTGAAAGATGTTTGTATAAAGGCCGAGCGAAAATGATTTAGCAGTTTGGGTTCGGTGGCAGTAAATGCCAGAACCGGAACGGTTGTTAAATCTGGAACCGTCTGAGTGCCTTGATTTGTAAGAAAGATCTCAATTCTGATTGGAATTTTATTACAAAGTCGTTCCACTCCAACAATACCTTCGGGCACTTAATTGACCCGACAGATTCAATCTTAATACCAGAAACAGACTTCTATGCGCGATATCTGCATCCTGTAAAGCTCTTATTGTTATGGAGACAAGCAACAGGAATATAAATATTAAACATACACTCGGGCAGTCAAGCGCGAAGCCAGTCGTAGGACTGGTACACAATACTCAAAGGAGTGTAAAGTCTGGTAGAATCTCATGAACTGTAGACAATAGACATCGTGTGTAGCCTAAATGTAAGGAATACTAAATCTCTACTTAATACATCGAGGGACGATCTAAGGCTTATCATTGGTGCAATCACTGGTCACTGCAGTGTAAAAAAACGTCTGAACAGAATGAACATTTCGAACACACTGGAGTTGAGGAAATCCCAGCGGATTTTTTCACCGCATGTCTAGCCCTCGGTCTAGCCCTTACTTGGCAGAAAAACAAAAATTTTAGGAAACCACGACTGAAATCCGCAATAGAGAACGCAGAGCAGAATTTAACAAAAATAAAAATTTATTGTTTAATTGATTCTATACGCAGATTAACGTTAATTGTAAAATTTGAATTTGCACGTCTCATTCCGGCACGGTAGGTTGCAATCAGATGAACATATTATTGGGTCGTATGGCCTGTTTGTTTATCTTTAAAAATTCAATAAATAAATAAATAAATCTAAGTGTTTAGTGCGCCAACGGCTTATGTCAATGAAAGTGATTTTCATGAACCAAAGGCGTGTGTTACATTCAAAAATTCATAATCTGCAAAACTAATGAAAGGAATAAACTTATGTTTTGGTGACTGTCGTTGATTTTAGTAGAAGAACCAGGCCCGTAGCCAGGGTCGGCTGCCAGGGGGGGGCTCGAGCCCCCCCCCACCGAATTGAAAAAATTATATGAAATTTTGAGAAAACTCTCTTTATTTCGCGCATTTCACATTAATACAGTCTTATTTTTGGTATAGGGATTTCGTTAAACAGGGTCGCCGATAGAAGATGTTTTGTTTTTGACCGGCACCTACCTCCCCCCCCTAAATTATTTGCCGTGCCTAGCACACAGAACTTTTGTTTATTTCCCAGCTTTTTAGGACGCACATACGCCTCTGCTTAGTCTTTGAAACAGAAACGACGCCAGAAATCGGGAGCGGAGCGAGCGAAAAATTTTTTTCACAAATTTTTGAAAAATTTAGTATTATTCATGGCTTTTCCATTTTTCCAAAATAATCTCATTACTTATTTTCACATGAAATTATCCTCTTCTTGGTTCGTTTAGCTCACAAAATGTGAGTTAAATGTGCGAAGTTTCCCTCCGCCTAAAATATATACAGCGACGGATTTTTAAAAACAAGCTACTTTAAGTTTTGACAATAGAATTTGTCCTTCACTTCCCATATTTTCCTGAAATCGTTCACACTATTTATAAGAAAATTTCCTAAATTTTTGCCGCAGGTTTTATTAGCAACTAGTATACAGCTTCTATTATAACGCTGCAGGGAAAAAAATTTTTGAGTAGTGTTCTTATGCGAGAAAAATAAAAAATTTAGTTTGAGTTGGTTGTGAATGTTATACTTAAAAGTTGCGCTGCAGGCAAAAGTTTTTCAAAATTTAATTGCAAATTTGGTTTTCTATGAAAGTTGTGTTCTGATTACCATTTTATAGCAAAAATTGTAACAGCTCAGTATATGTGACCAAAAATTCTAGCAGCTCAGTATATGTGACCGATAACACGCCACTGTCGTTAAAAGTGTCAAAAGTTTTTTCTTGCAATGTAGAACCGAAAATCTATTTCAATAACGAAATGGAAACATTGAATTGAGTTTGGAAAAGAAAAGAATGATTGCGCCGCAGGCGAAAATTTCAAGTATTGACGTCAAGATTTATATTTTTGCGCAAAATTCAGGGGGGGCTCTGAAGACGCTCAGGGGGGGCTCTGAGGACCCTCAGGGGGGGGCTCTGAGGACGCTCAGGGGGGGGGGGCTGAGCCCCCCTTGCCCCCCTAGAACGCAGCGTTTGGAAGCGAAAAGTATTCGGTTCTTTTATCGTTCGAGTTGCCCTCCACAACGAACGTCCCTTGTCCATGTGTTTACTAAACATTATCGGAAACTTGTTGCCACTTATTTTTATTTCAATTTCTTATAGCTACTTAGCACAATTAATATTTATACTCTTAATAAATAGCCTGAATTTTCTTTGAAACATTTTTAGCTTGTAAATATTTTTTATTTGCTAATAACGTTAAGTTCATTAGATACTTTTTTAACGTTATTACGTGTTTCACTTTAGAAAGCTCTATAAAAAAGAGTGGTTCTGAATGATTTTTCACAGAGTAAAGTTGAACGTGGAGTGAATTACCCGAAGATTTCCAAAAAGTGATACGAAAATGAAGCTGTTAGTTGTTTTATTTGTTTTGGTTGCTGTCGCTGCGGTTATGGCAGATCCCCATGAATCCCCATATGGACACGATTCTCACGATCACGGACATGATTCACATGACCGTGGACACGATCATGGACATGATTCCCATGATAAAGGACATGATTCCCACGATAAAGGACATGATTCCCATGGACATGACTCACATGGACACGATTCACATGAAAAACATGGATATTCGAAACGCGATTCACATGAGCACAATGGACCATCCAAGCATGATTCCCATGAAAAAGGACATCAACAAAAAAATGACCGTCATGATGGACACCACCACTAATTGACGAGCGTTATTTCTTGGAACGAAACATACTGTATTTTGTTATACTGTTAGTAAGCGCAAAGTTTTTAATTAAATAAAAATTCAAATAGTTCAGGTCTTTCATTCAAACTTATAACTGATTTCCACCAAATCGAAATTATCATTTGCATTGAAAATGTGTTGAAAACTTAGAGGATTTCGTAAGCTCACAGCAATTGAACATTTGAAATTAGAAAATTTCTTACAAATTATTGTCACCTACATTGTGGATACAACATTCCTTGAGCAGGCCTAATAAAAACGATGTTTTTCCAGCGAAGCTTTTGTTAAAAAAATTTTAATTTCAAAAAGTACCTCAATAGCTAAATAAAGTTATTGTTTTTTCATCTAGTAGTTGAGCTACTTTTTTAAGATTGCTAATTTTTCAACAAACTCCTCGTTAGAAGATTGGTCTGCACTTTCAGCCAGGACACTTGGTGCTGAAAATTTGAAAATGCCAAAATTCTTGAAGTACTGAGTACTACATTGCGTTGTATAATTTTATAATTTGACACCTGGCTGCGTACTTTGGTCCCTTACCTGGGAATATAGAAGGCACCAAAGTGTATTAATTAAAATTCTGAACGAATTCTGAACTGGCGATGCGAACTAAAAATCTGATCTAATCCAATCGTATGTCACACAAGTTCTGAACGACTTCAGAACTTGCGTGAGACGTCAAACATAGAACAAAAACGCGTACTTTGGCTTATTGGGAGTGATATTTATACGTCATATAAGTTTCAACGCGCCCCTAGGCTGCGTCCTCGAGTTAAGACTTTTTGAATGTAGAATGTATACAACTCACTATTGCCTCCAATTTGGCGAAAACAGATTTTCAGCACCAGGCTGCCTTTTTTATTCCCAGTTTTAGGGCCCCAAGTACGCAGTCTGCTGCCGACTTTGATCGTGTTACTAACTAATAACCTCGCTCCTTTTTAAAGATAGGCGAAGTCAGAATTTCAGCACCAGACTGCCTTGGTCTGACAAGGTTTTATATTTCGGCGGAAAACCGATCGAAGTCGGCACCAGGCTGCGTACTTGGGACCCTATTGCTGGTAGTAAAGAATGCAGCCTCGTGTTGAAAATCTGTCTTCGCCAAATTGGAGGCAATAGTGAGATGTATACACGTCACATAAGTTTCATTTCGGCACCAAGCTGCTGCTGCCCTCGACATTAGAAAGTCTAGTGTCGAGTTGACGTATATGACGTTATATGACGTATAGATGTCACTAATGTGTACACTTTGGTGAAGACAGATGCTTAACACTAGGCTGCCTTCTATATTCCCAGGTAAGGGACCAAAGTACGCAGCCAGGTGTCGAATTATAAATTTTATCCAACGTAATGTACTTGCTACTTCAAGAACTTTGGTATTTTCGAATTTTCGGCACCAAGCGTCCTGGCTAAAAGTGCAGACTTATCTTCTAACAAGGAGTTTGTTGAAAAAACTAAGCAATCTTGAAAAAGTAGCACAACTACTAGATAAAAGAACAATGACTTTACTTAGCTATTGAGGAACTTTTTTGAAAATAAAAATTTTTTTTAACAAAAGCTACGCTGAAAAAACATCGATTTCATCGGTCGTGCTCCATAGATTTTCATTTTACGGCTCTACAGTCTGTTTCCATGTTCTCAAAAATATTAATTTATATTCCAATAAACGGACTTTCTACCTAAACCAGGGCCTACAATACTATGAGACGCATTTATCCATTTGTTTTTCACTCGGGAAAAACTTCTATGAAGTCCAATTGTTTGCGTTGTTAAAAGTCAATATTTTAGTTCAAACAAATCGCTAAGGACTTTTTTTGTTCCGAAAGAATAACTGGTTGGACCACAAAAACAATTTGCCATTTATGTAATCAAAAATTGTTGAAGTGTCTCATAGTATGTTTCCTTGTCAAAAGCAGAAAAATGCAGGCAAGCAAGTCACAGAAACCATAATTACTTCAACCTGAGTGGATCTAAGACAATGCTAGTTTTTGAAAGTGTTAAGTTCTTCTTTGCGATATTTTTTCTTCTTATTGCGGTAACGGCAGTTCCAGAGGAAAATTTTCAACGATTGAAAAGACAAAGTCACCCAAGTTTTTACGGTCGTATAAAGCAATCACCCGCCACAAATGTTGATATTGGAACCAGAAACAGTGGAAAGCCATCATACAGCCAGAACAAGTATTATGCGAGGTATTTCTTTATTTTTTTTCTGTCAAAACAGTTTTTATTAACTCCATTCCAGACATGGAAAATGAAAGTTCCAAGAAAATTCGACTTGATGTTGAATCGAATTTCCAATCATGGTGAAAACAACATGATTTTTCTTTGTTTTTTGTATTAATAAATAAATAAGATCATAACTGTTTTTATTAACAACTTCAATTTTCACTTTGGTGCAGAAGCGTCAAACGTAAGGTACGTTTTAAAGCGAAATAAAATAAGGAGAACAAATTCTCAAAATGTGTTCGATAAAGGAATATGTTTCCAGACATCGCCCTAGTTCCTATCCTCTTTGACTTAGGCGATGATCTGGGAGTTGGATTTTTTGTATTGAGGTCTCAATAAGCAAAAAGTGTCTGTCGGCTCAAATAAAAGAGTCTAATAAAATATTATTTTTGTTGAAAGGCATAAGGGTCTGTAAAGTTTGATGAAGATTAAGAAGAAATAAAATTCAGTGGTATTTTAGAAGTAGATATCACAACAAAAACCCTTCTTAAAAAGGAAATGTGACCGAGGGCACAGCATTTGTGACGCTTTTTTTAATCAAATGTGAAAATATTTCAAAAGAATTTTTTGCGTTCCGAAGCTGTAAGCGTTACCCAAATTGATATCAGTTGTTTTGGAAGAAGGGACGAGGACTTGCGTCACATTTCCATTTTAAGAAGGGTTTTTGTTGTGATGTCAGTAGTTTTGGAAGAAAAAAGGAAAACAATTTTGGAGAAAAAATTTGCGGCGAAAAAAAATTTCTGGCGAAAAAAAATTTCCGGCGAAAAAAGTTTCAGGCGAAAATTTTGCCGGCGAAAAAGAGGATTGCAAGTTAGTTAGGGAATTTGAAGAAAGGAAGAAAATGGGAAACGCAGTGGCCACTCAATTGAGGTCTCATGTGTTCAACAAAGAGGAATTAAGTGGAGGCTCAAAGTTAGCTATTCACAAATCAATCTTTATGCCAACGATTTTATATGGGTAGTGAAAGTTGGGTGGACTGAGAGTATCTCGTGCATGACGTGGAAGTTTCTGACATGAGGATTCTCAGGAGTATAGCAAGGGATATAGTAGTGGGATAATCATATCAGAAACGACGACATCAGGGAAAATTTATTAGTTACATCGGTGGAAGAGGCGGCAAGGGTTAGTCGCCTGAGATGGTACGGGCACGTTCTAAGGATGGGTAATATCAGGCTCCCAAAGAGGATATTAAATGCGCAGGTCCCGGGCGTTTGCTCTAGGGGTAGGCCAAGGAGAAGGTTTATACATTCAATTAAATCAGATTTAGAAGTTAGGGGACTTTCACTGAGTGAACAAACCATATTCTTGGCGGGTGATAGGAAGGTATTTTTTCAATTTCAAATTTTCTCGTCAAACTAACCGAAAGGAAGCTCTTTATTTTAGGCTGTTAACAAGGTAATTAAGGAAAAATCGAAGAAAACATTTTTTTGGCATTGTCTATTCACTCTTTATTGTGAACGTGAACGCGAAAAGACAAATCGAAAAACATGTGTGTTATGAAGCGTATAATCTTTCTACGAAATGACCTTTCCCCGTACTACCGTTTTCCCCGCACTACCGTTCCCCCGTTACCACCATTTCCCCAGTGCTGCCCGTCATTTTCACCAATACTGGTCACTTCTACTCACAAAACGCTGAGACTCTCTAAATAAACCGGCGATCTATCTGATGATGCATATCCACAATTTTGTTGGGTGCCGAGATATACAATATAGTTATACCCAATGACGTTTCCTTCAACAAACATCTATCTTCAACCAAAAAGAAGTTTTAAGAAAAATTTCAACTACAGTGGACTTAATGTAGAAACATGTTACGCTTTGTCGTTTCTAAATATAAATTTACATTGACATAAATCAAAGCGTAACATTTACAAATTAAGTCCGCTGTAAAATCACATTTTTTTTGCTATAGAAGAAAGTGGAACACTACATCTTAATTCAGTTCCTTTGAACTCTTCAAGATGGTCGTATGTCCGGACGTGTGTATTCGTACGGTTGGTGACTTTTGACCGACAGACAAATAAATAGACAGACAAACAAACTTTAGATGTTTATAAATTAGAACCAGGTGACCTCCTTCAGACAAATGTTACGGCTGAAACTCGGGTATATTTCCCCGTAGAACTTAATATGCGATAAACTTCCACAATACTTCGGACGGATCTTTGAAATTAATTTACTGTCATCCTAAAAGTACGCAGTCTAGCTAAGCTTCCGGTAAATTATGTCATGCGATGCAGGAGGAGGTGTTACGAAAAACGTTTTCGAAAATCTTTTTTGCCTTTCTTTCAGGGAAAAAGTTAAACAAATTAAGAATTGCTCAAAATATCGGAAAAAACCTCTCGCGTTCAACATATTTCCGCTGAAAATTCAAAATTTAATGACTGTATTGGTTTTTCATAACTGTGTGGCTGAAATAAGTTTTTCCATAGAAATTCACGCGCTAAAGAATGGTATACAATAAGCAAAAATCGTACTCAGTGCTTTCGTTTTGTGTTTTGTATATGTACTATCAATAGAATTCTATAGAATTGGGAAAAATGCGATGCAAATTGAATGTAAACATTTATATTAGGGGAAAACTATGTCTATCTCAGTGTTAGTAGTCCATTATCACCTGGCGTTGATATGGGTTACTTTATTCTCTGCTATCTCGATCTAACGTGGATTTATCCATAAGATTCTAGATTACTCTGTTACTCTGTTTTACCTGTATTTAGGGTATATACCTAAATATAATGTTGAAGTAAACTCATACTCACAAAACAAGACCTGTGCGTCATGATCAGAACTGATCCTGCAAGATTTTTTTTTCATTTCTAAAAACACAACGACGAAAAGAAGTGATTTTTCTATGTAGACGAACCCCAATAAATTGCTTTACAAGTTAAAAATATTATTAGAAAGAATATGGAAGGAAGTTATGTTTCTCCAAATCTATAAAACCTTCTTGACTTCTAGACTTCTAGACCTTCTGGACCGTAGTTTATTTTTACAGTTAACACACTTTTGAAATAAATTTTTATATCCGCACTGCGTATACGGGGCTAATGAGTTTTCCACGATGTTTGCAACCAGTCGGATTTGAAGAAGAATTGGTTGAGCGTTTGGGTCTTTTTACACCGTCTTTAGGGCAACAGTAATTTAATAAAATTTCACTCAAGTTGCAAGAAATATCAGAAGGGGAAGCTGCTATCTTTGTGTTCAGAAATCTAGTACTGTTGAAACTTCACATGAGTTTAAAATTTCGCTATAATACTAACTAAAGATTCTCAACAAAAAGTGCGGCATTTATTATCCTCGTAACGTTGATATCATGAACTAAGTGATCGTCCATCGCTTTTCAGTGTTGCCATACAGGCTTAAGATCGTTGATAACACCATAAGAATGCATTTCACATCTTTATAGGTGAAATTCGTTAGGAAACTAAATTTGAAAAACTAGCACATTTAGCACAAATTCATCGAAAATCTTGTACATCCATAAAGTACATACTCAAAAAATGACAATTTTTAGACTCCACTACAAGGAGGGGTAGGCAAAAATGTATGGGAAAAATTTTTGAACTGTTTGGAGCGTACGCTTTCGTTGAGACCCCCTTCCTCATTTAGGGAGTACGTTCTTTATGGATGTTAGCTTGCTCTTATCTCAACTGCGATCAACTTCGTTATAATAAGGTTACCATAACAGTAATTAAAGTGAAGTTGCATCTAATCGGGGTAAGCGCAACGAAGACAATCGTAACAGAGTCTGTCGCTGCGCTGCGGTGACCAACCAAATTTTTTATCTCGGCGAATAAGGTGACAGTAACTCCAACAATAGGTAAGAAACGTGATTAAGTACAAATTTTTGGTAATTTTTTATAATTTTTGACGTTTAACATATATTTGGAAACTCTGGCAATTTTCAAAAAGTCAATTTTTTTTTAAATTTTCTTATAATCTTTGGTACGTAAAAAGTAATTTTAGCGAATCTTCAGAACTTATGTCAAAAAAGTCCCAACAGTGCTGTACCTATGAACACAAAAATAGAAGTTTCCTTACGCTATGTATAAAGAATCGTACGGGTCTGCGTAGCTTATTGTTTTTATTATTTTGTTAAAAAATATCCAATCGCTTCTGTATTCAAATTTCCGTATTCATAGACCATTTTAATAGTTTCATTCAAAATACATTAAACTTGATGACGAGCTTTTGGACATCAATAAGTCAATAAATATTAAACACTTGTGGAGTTACTAATAAGCCAAATCAACAACATTACATTTATTCGACGAATTGTGTTCTCCATGAACTCAAAAATTTGATTTTACGACTAAACGAGTTGTCTGATAACATTTATTGTATTGACTTCTGAATAAATCACATTTTTGAGAACTAGGTGTATTTACAGGATTTCCCGCCAGTGTAAACTTCGTTGGTGCCGTTCATATTATTCGTTACAATGAACGAAAAGGTTTTACTCACCGCAGGAAGTTAAATTATACATTAATTGATGGTGCCAAACTTGATTTGTTGCAACTGCGGGATAACTCGGGGGATTACATCCCTCACCTTCGGCTCGGGATGCAAGCCTCTTCATCGAAAATAAAGAAATTTCCTCGCAGCTGCATAATCGTGCAACAGCCTCTAGTTTTTTTTTCCAAGTTGGTAAAACATATGGTAAGTAAGAATATAATATAATACCTCAATACCTCAGGACAAAATATGACTGTTACGTTCAACAATATTAAATCCAAGTATGAGTATCTGTAGAGCAGGGGGGTTAAACTGGTTAAACTTCTTTATAAAATTTTTGACAAAAGTAGTTATGGCTGTCTCGTTCTCTCTTCAAAAATGTTAGATGTCTCTCTCTTCGTATTAGCTACAGGTGACAACTTAACAACAAAAAATTCTTTACAATTGGCTTGGCTATGTTGTCACCTGTAACTAATATGTAGAGAGAGACGTCTCAAATTGTTAAAGAAAGAACGAGACAGCTATAATAATTTCTAAGACAAGTTTTCTAAAAGTGCTGTAGGGTGAAAATTAACAATGATTCCGGCCACTTTGTATGGTAGCTGGAAATATATCAAAGCTATTGTGGGAATCAGTCTTAATACGGAACAGGTCTCCATAGTGTTGTAATAAGGAAAAAATACTTAGAGAAAATCAGCGAAGTTTTTCAACGAAATGAAAAACTTTTCACTACCGCAATTCTACACTTGCGAAAAAATTCCCCAGGTGAAACGCATCGTGAAATATATTTGTGTAGAGATGAAAATGTTTTCACTTTTCATTGGTACGCATTCCAAATGAAAAGTCTTATGAAATTTTTCACTAGCACAGTTTTATTGTTCGTTAATCACTTTCTCACCGACTGCGAAAGACAATACTGCACAAATTCTCCATGTATGGAGATTCTCAAGACTAATGTTATATCACAGAAAGCAACATTGGCAATAAATGAGTCTTTGATAACTCAATAAGTTTAGTTTCTTGTATTCAAAACCACGATATGTTCTAAGCTTTTGGAAATAGATTGCTTTGAAAGCATAATGACCTCCTCCAGAAGTTTTTTTCCGAGGTTTTTTCGATATTGTATCCATTTTTGATGAAATTCGTAAAAAAAACATTTGAATTATCAGTTTTCCGGATTGGGTAGGTTTTTTTCCGGTTCGCTCTTGCAAATTGCACCAAATGCTTCAACAATCCCGCAATCAAATTTCCGATTTTTCTGACATTTGAAGAGATGTTTCACTCTATTTCACGCACGAAATTCCAGTATATTCGACATAATGAAATTTTTAACTAGCGAAAATTGGGAGTGTAATAAAGCCTAGCGAAATGTCGGTGAAAAAAAATTCTGCACAAGTCAAAAATTTCACTAGCGAATTCGATACACACTTGGTCGTGAAATGAAATTTCGCCATTACGAATTTTCATGACCCTTTTCGCCAGTGAAAAAATGTGCAATTTTGAATGGCATTCAACTTTCCACGTATTCCACTTCCACCGTATTCCACTTCCGTATTCCACTTATCCCGTATTCCACTTATCCCGTATTCCACGTTCCCCGTATTCAACGTTCCTCGTATTACACTTCCCCCGTATTCCACTTCCCCCGTGTTCCACTTCCCCCTTATTCCACTTCCCCCGTATTCCACTTCCCCCGTATTCCACTTCCCCCGTATTCCACTTCCCCCGTATTCCACTTCTCCCGTATTGCACTTCCCCCGTATTGCACTTCCCCTATATTCCACTTCGCACTTGTTCCACGTTCCCCGTATTACACTTCCCCCGTATTCTACTTCCCCTGTATTCCACTTCGCACGCATTCCACGTTCCCCGTATTCCACGTTCCCCGTATTCCACTTCCCCCGTATTCCAATTTCCCTGTATTCAGCGTTGCAATTGCTACGTATTCTACTCTTACACTTCACCGACCATATCTCTAACGCAACATCTTAACTGACTTTTGGCAGATTTTGAATTTTGACCCGTTTTAACCCATAACTCCCTTATTTCAGAACAATATCCCACCCGGAACATGTTTTCTCGACGTTTTGGACCATACCCGACAACATATCAAAAAGTATTTTTTTTTGCTCCTCAGTTTAAACGCAAAAATAACGGGATTGTGACCGACAGACAAATAAATAAATTGACACATAAACAGACAAACCTTAGACGTTTATAATTAGTAATATTCTAATCCGTCATCCGACCTTTTCTAAATCCCTTCCAAACCCCCACCTAACACTCTTCTAAATGAACGTCCTCCTATCGGTAATGCTATGATGCGTTAATTGATAAACAACTTTGGTATAAAAGAAGTAGAATCAATAAAAATTGTTTCAAATTTAAAATTTAGCCAAAGGTTGTCGGTCGAACGTGGTTATCATTCGAACATTTTTCAATAAAAAAAAATGAAATTCTTTATTGTTGTGTTGTGCGTCGTGGCAGCAAGTACAGTTACATCTGCTTCTCCCCGTCGTCGTGATAGATATGCACAAGGCTTCGCAGGACAACCTGGATTTGGAGGACAACCTGGATTTGGTGGACAACCTGGATTCGGTTCACAACCTGGATTTGGTGGACAACCTGGATTCGGTGGTCAACCTGGATTTGGTGGACCATCAGGTTTCGGAGGACAACAAGGTTTTGGGGGACAACCAGGTTTTGGAGGTCAGCCAGGCTTTGGAGGAGGTTTCGGAGGTGGTTTTGGAGGACAACCTGGATTTGGAGGAGGTTTAGGAGGAGGTTTGGGAGGTGGTCTGGGAGGAGGATTCGGAGCACCACCCAGTTCAACAAACTCTCAGGCAAGCGCTTTAACGAATACACAATCTGTTGGAGGCTTGGCTTCTTCGAGTGCTCAAGCATCGGCATCTTCTTCTTCATCACAAGGGTAAAATAAAGCAAACTCATTTTTTGCATTCAATTTTTTAATTTTTTCTATTCACAGGTACGGCAAATGAAAAAATTACTCATAGGAAAACAAATTTGCAATTAAATTCAATTGTAGCAAAGTTACAGAAAGCTCGCAATAGGAACACTTGTCGATTTTTTAGTGAATTAAAAAATGCCAAAAAATTAGTGGGACAATAAAGTGTTTTAATAATTTCTTATTTATTTCAGGCAATATTTTTTTTACAAGTTAAATCCCTTTACATAGCACATGCTAGTTTAAAGCTAAGAAATATGTGATTTTGACTATTTTCGAAAAAAAATCAACTAAAAATAAAAACGTTTAAAATCATAAAAAGAAATTTGTATTTGAAAAAAAAGAAATAAATTATCTTGGAAATGTTTCATATTCCACGAAGACCATTAGATATCTGACATAAATCATGTCCAACGAATGTTCAACGATGAGTCACTAATTTCACTGGATCTTCGTTAACCACCATATTTATCTTGAAAAGAAGACATCATGTCGTTAGCCATGGAACTCAAGCGGCCGGCTACTTTAGTAACCCCTTGTCTAACACTTTCCTTTACATCGTCCAAATCAGGTCCGGAGTAGCTTGGGCCTAAAATATTTCATTTTTAATTTCTCACTTCAGTAGACGTTAGCATTCATGGTAAATTCAAAAGTTTTTCAAAAATAAATTTATTTTTTTCACATATCAAATTCCACGAGTGACACTTCGGCATGTGTCAAAGTATACCAATTTTCATTAGAACTTTCAAATAGAAGAGACTCCTTTTCGAAGTGATATGGTTTTGATGTCGGAAAAGTGAGTCAAATGTAAGGAAACGTTCTAGTTTCTTTAAAAAGATAAATGCTGGAATTTTGATTAAGTAATTAGGAAAAAAAATTACTTATAGTCTGCCGTAATTTGAATAAGTAAATGAGATGACATTTTGAGAGAAAATTTCATATATTTTCTCTCTCAAAATGACGTCACTAAGTTTCTTATGCAAATTACGGCAGTAGTGACATATCGTCATGTGAATACTAAGTTTGGAAATATCCATTCTCTCACTCTCAATTTTTATATGAATGTAAAAAATGAGAGTGAGAGAATGGATATTCATATAAAAACTGAGAGTGAGAGAATGGATATTTCCAAACATAGTATTCATATGACGGTATGTTTCGGTCCAGAGATTCGTAAAATCGATTTTTTACCATGAACTCTGCCATTAGCTGTTAAATGAGAGCAATTTTTGTATGTATAGCTCGAAGTTTGTCGGGGGACTGACATTTCATGCTGTAGAAAAACAAATGCACACAAACAATGCTCTGTATATTAATATATAGATGTCACTTCGCTTGTGAGCGAACAGCTGATACAACGCAAGAAGACCTTAGAGAGCATAGTATTTTAGCGAGTATTTTAGAGAGACTTTCATAAAAGTTTTTTCTCAAAAACCACTCTTTAAGGTTTTCTTGAGTTGTATTAGCTGTTTCAGAAGAGTAATTTTTTCGCACACTAGCAGAATGAAATACACAGGACATTGTGTGTATCTTTTTTTTTATGGCATGACATGTCAAATTAATGTTGTGGTTATGAGACTCTAAAACATTTTAGAATTGAAGAGTTTTTGGTGTTTAGACCGGTACGTAGAACGAAGTTCTTCGATAAGTGGTACTATACGTTAACAACGGCGTTCATAATCACCCCGATTTCGACGCGAGTATGGGGGAGCATCAATCATGGTCCTTAGATGATGAATCAGCAATCAAAAATGTACTTCCGTCCATCTTTCATCGCGATAACTTCAGTAAAACTTGTCCGATTTTCAAAAACGTTTTTTCCCCTGAAGGGTAATTGAAAATTTTTTCATGGGATTGAATTTGGGCACTGTTGGCCCAGCCCAGCCACCGAGCTAGGGCTGTTTAAGTGGTTTTTGGTCTTTTGTACACAACTCGAGTAAATCTTTTCCGATTTGAAAGGCCTTGATATGGTCGACAATTCATAGAACATATTTTTTTCCATTTGGGCCCTTCGACTAAGCTAGGGCACTAAAAACGAGTCTTTGCTAGGGGCCTACGTGTTTTTTGTGCATAAATCATGTAAATCTTATCCGATTTTCAATATCTTTTTTTTCCTAAAAGATAACCATTAATTTGATTACAGGATTCAATTTTGGCAAAATTAATCGAAAACTTTTGAAAACGGTCGAAAAAGTGGTTGAAGGTTGGTGAAATTTTTTCACGTATATCTCTGTGAAACTAGAACGGAAATCGCTCTTCAAGTTTTTACACGAAAAGTAAATTAGTAAAAATATGTTGAGTGGTTCGGGCTATACTGTCCTTAGTATGGGCAAAACTCACGTTACGTGACACACAATATTTGGTGGTTTTTCGTGAGTATTCCTTTAATGTTAAGGTTTTTTGCGCAGTGTTGCAGAGAAAACAGGGGCGAACTTTTTTGTCCATGAAGTAAGTCACGGGCTTCTCCTAAGTGCTCTATGTCTCTGAATTCTGGGCTTATTTTAAGGGTTTGGAGATGTTTCCAGCGCCGTTGCTTCATACGGGTTTTTCAATATTGCCCTTTCGACAATTTCGACTACAATTAAATGTGGACGTAATAACATTTACTTATGAGTTAAGGCAATATTTACTTGTATACGTTCGAGTCTTTTTTGTCATCTTTTCTGTTTGCCATGCCATGCGTATGCGTACGGGTCCCTTGCATATGTTTTCTTTCTACGTTCATAAGAATATTTTTCTCTGGTTCTGACTTTTAGACAGGAAAAATCATCATTTCATCAAATTAATTCTGTTCAGCAGTCGAGTACGGAGTCCCACAGGGTAGCGTCCTTGGACCTTCGCTATTTCTAGTTTTCATAAACGACATGCACTGCCTACTGCTTAAAGGCACAGTTAGCCTATTCGCGGATGAAACAGGTGTGTTTTGTTCTAACATGTCATTTAGAGAAAACGAGGAAGACATACTCCACGATCTAAACCTCATCAGCGACTTCCTTAGCCTAAACAAACTTGCCCTCAACCTAGAGAAAACGAAAATTATGCATTTCAGGAAGGGTAATTCCTCGACCGGGGCACGTGATTTGGCCTTTCCGTGGAAACGTTCAAATATCTGGGACTAATCATAGACTCTAGGATCAACTGGGCCTCTCATGTGGCACACGTGTGGAAAAATCTAGCATCGTTTTCGGTGTTCTATGCAAGCTGAAAAAATTCGTCCCTAAGTCAGTTACTTTGCTCATTTACTTCGCACTAGGGCACTCCCACCTGACCCACCTTACAGGAGCCTGGGGAGCCGAAGCAAGAAGAACTTGAAACAGCTTCAAGTATTGCAGAACAGATGCCTTAAGCACGTGTGTAGGCTAGCTTCGAAGACTCCAACGTCCGACCTCTTCAATGAGTCCTGAACATTTCGCGCTTGTACAAAGCAAGTCTCTGCAAATTTGTGCATGAGTCCTTGCAGCGGAGTTCGCATAGTACCATCCCTATTGCAGTGCCGAGGCACCGCTATGAAACGAGGCGAAAGGGGAGAGTCATTCCAACTAGGGCACGGACTGTACAAGGAGCGAAAGCGATCTCATCGACAGGTTATGCTCTTTATAATTCGTTGCCAGGATATATAGTTTCTGCAAGACCGTACAAATTTCTAGACCTGATTAAAGAATGCCTCGTGCGCCAGCAGTTCCCAAGCTAGGTCTGTAGGACTAATTTGCTTATTGGATCAAGACGTTCTGTTTACAGCTGTTTTAAGAAAGAAAAATGAAATATAAAGTATCGAGCAAGAAGTGGGGACATGGTGCTCACTCGGAGAGCGCCGTCTCTTCGCTACACGGAAAAAAGAATTGTATCCCTCTCAGATATAAGTGACATACTGTCCCCCGTTCCCACTGTTACCGACGCTAATGTCAATACGCTACTCGAATTTGAATGAATTAAATTGTTTTCCCCTTATCCTGATATGTCGTCAATAATAATATGTTATATTTTGCCCAACTCTTGATCTAGTCTAGCTTTACAATATATAATATCTGACGGATTTCCCAATATACTTCAATACTTTCAGTTTTTACACGCAAAAATTTTAAATTTATTCTAAACAATCTACGCAATTAGAAATAAAAGTCAAATTTTTGCAGCGCAAAAACTGAAAGTACAGGAAAATTATTTCGTCGTTGGGTCCGGCATTTGTGACGCAATTTTTTTGACACAACGTAATTTTGTTTTAAAGAAAGCGCTGTAATTTTCTCAGGTAATCAAAACTTTGAACACAAGGCTCCATTCAAACAAACTTCTGCGTATTATCAGCGATAGCGTCACCTCAAGCGATATCATTAATTTTGGAAGCAGACTTACGAACTGCGTCACACTCTACCTTTAAAGAGGTTTTTGTTGTGATCTCAGTCGTTTTGGAAGTTTTCAGTTGTTGAAAAAATTTCTATTTCTTGAAAAAAATTTTTCTCCAAAAACCATTTTCTCAAAAAAAATTTTTCTTCCAAAATTTTTTCTTCGACACCTTAGGCTACCATCGGAACTTTTCGTATCACTTTCGGCTACCTTCGGAATGCTTTGTGTCACCTTCACCTGCCTTCGGAACCCTTCATGTCACCTTCGGCTGCCTTCGGAACACTTTATGTCACCTTCTGCTGCCTTCGGAACACTTCGTGCCACCTTCGGCTGTCTTCGGAACACTTCTTGTCACCTTCGGCTGCCTTCGGAACACTTCGTGTCACCTTCGGCTGCCTTCGGAACACTTCGTGTCACCTTCGGCTGCCTTCGGAACACTTCGTGCCACCTTCGGCTGTCTTCGGAACACTACGTGTCAATTTCGTCTGCCTTCGCAACACTTCGTGTCACTTTAGGCTACCTTCGGAACACTTCGTGTCACCTTCGGCTACCTTCGCAACACTTCGTGTCACCTCCGGCTACCTTCGTCTACCTTTGGAACACTTCGTGTCACCTTCAGCCGTCTTCGGAACACTTCGTGTCACCTTCAGCTGTCTTCGGAACCTAAAAAACCCTCAAAATTGACCTCTTTTCCACATGCCACGGCTTTTCCAGAATTTTCCTGGAAAAGCGGCTTATGAAATTTTTCATTTGGGGCCGAGACTGACGTTCCCTGAAAATTTCACCTATAAGAAAAAACCTTAAAGTTCTAACACGCAACAAAATTTTAGGGTGAAAATTTTTTATTACTGCGAAATTAAGAGTGTGGATAAGCCAAAAAGATATGTTCTAGCGGCATTCGCCTTAAAAGGGGAAATGGAGATGAAAAAGAGACTTTACTCTCTTTAAAACAACAGTCTGGGAACCTTACGTTATTAAGTGCATAAATTGACACATTACGTCGCTTGAATATTATAAAAATTTTCATGAAATCTTGTTCAAACGCGTCTTCACGAGGGTCACTTATTCATCCAATATTCGACCAATTTCATTGGTATGTAAGAGGGAAAGTTATTTGGCTCATTCTACATACCCCACTAACGTTGTAAATAATGTAAATGCTTTAGAAACTGAGTCTACACAAATGTGTGTTCGTTCACTTTTATAAAAAAAATTACCAGTTTCAAAATTCACAAAGTTTACAAATATCTTGTCTCGTGGGGAACGGATGTGTCTTGTCTCATGTTAATATAATTCACATAGAAAGAGTGAAAGAGATGAAATTCGTTACCCAAGTTACGGTACCGATAGAATTAGCCATTTACATTATTTAAATAAAACCTATCACAACACCAACCTACCTCTATATCCTCTTGATTCATTTCTACCACCACTGGGTCCATCTCCGAAGTATTCAGCTGATGAAATACTGTTAGATCCTTGAAATTTGGCAAGGTTAGCTGACCGTTCAAATGATGATGCTTCATTGTTGAAAAATTGATCTGATCCAAAGCCCTTGGCCGATCCGAATTTTTTCTGAGCGGAATCATCGTTATCGTACGTCGTGTATTTGGTTCCGCCTGGTGTAACTTTCACATTATTTTTCGAAGTTGGCTGGTCGGCAATGCTTCGATTTTTCGATGAAGTTGGTGAGAACATCGTCGTAACATTTGTATTTAAATTGATTGGTTCAATGGTCTCGAAGCCCATACTTTCAAGTTCGCGATCAATTTTAGATGGCGCTGTGTACATGAGTGTTGAGTAGTCATCGTAAAATTCATCCTTCGACTCTTTTTCATACGATTTTGTTGTGAATTTCGGAGACGCTTCTTGATTTATCGTCTTTATGTCGGTTAAGGCTGAATGTGATACTCCACTAAACCGTTTGATTAGCATAATTTGTTTAACCACAAGTTCAAATTTCCACTTACGATTTATGATTGAAGCCCATTCCAAGACGTTCCATTTGCTTAGCCTTCGCCGGGTCAATTCGTTTCAGTTTTTCTTCCTCCTGATTTGCTTTGATTGAAAGATCTTGATAAGCCAGTCGGAAACTTGCAATTGTTTCGGCCTCTTCTTCAATCGTTTGCTTTTTCTCTGGCGCCTAATTGACGGCACAAAAAGAATATTCAATTTCTTATTTCAATCTACCTATGGAGTGGACATACAATTTCTTTTTGCTGATCCGATAAATTCGCTCGCTGCTCAATGTCCGCAAAATTAGTTTTGACTTTAGTCGCCCCTAGACCGCCCTTTTTGGCACCACCTAACTGAAATCGAAATCAAATTCATTTCACGTTAACCACATCAACAAGCCTGTGTGTGTACACTTACACCACTTCGTTTTGGTTGAATTTTTCTCACACCGATTGTTGATTTCACTGGCTCAGTTGATATAGTAGAATTTAGTAGATCTACAGTTGGTGCCCCAACCAAAGGAACGTCGTTAAGTGTTGGTTCAGCTTTCACTATCTGCTAAAAATAAAATCACAAAATACAAAATCTCGGTTTTTGAAATCGACGAAAGTATTCGAAAGAAGCTCTTCATCTAAAGTTTTTTGCAGGTAGAGGATGAGAGAGTTAACGCTTAGAGACCTCTAGCGTCAATTTTGTGGTGTAGTTTTAACAATTGAAGCAATAGAATTAGAACCCTGGAGTACCTACGAGTGAAAAGATGACATAAAGTGAGTTGATATTTGAAGACGTGGTCGAAAAAATGGCCAAAAATTGGTTTCTTTGAGACATTACACTCAGTAAACTAAAAGTATTTACACAAAGTAAAATTTTTCGGTTTTATGAGAATGGTTGCGTTCGACGTAATCATTGAATCTTTGTTTGGCGCGAAATTCGAAGTTCTGTGCAAATGGCAACTTTCAAACGTTGTTCAGTTTTATTTTATCCGGAATTCATCCAAGGAAAGCAACCATTTGTACAAAACTTCGAAGTTCGCGCCGAAAAAAATTCGTTTGATTACTCCGAACGCAATCATCGCATAAAACCAAAAGATTTTAGCATTATGTAAGTACTTTCAGTTTTAATGTCTGTAGTGAACCTTTGCAAGTTTGCTGCCGTCTAAGGAACAAAATTCAAAGAAAATCAACGAAGAATTTAAACGCAATTTGCCGAAAAAAAATTAATGAGAAAACTAAGCAAAAGATTCTCGACGTGTGTTGTAGAAGGATCCACGGGGGGAATACCTAATTGGCTTCGAGATTTTCATTTTGAGAATTGTGGCTCTTGTGGAAGTGATAAGAGTTGCTCGAGTTAAAGGTGAGTGATTCGAGTGACAAGAGATTCTTCAATTTGAGTTTTATATACAAAAAATTAAAGGTTCTACAAGAAGCTAAAAGTACAAAAAATTTTTAGATACAGGAGAAGAATCGTAAGATTGTGCAACGTTTTGTTTTAAGGCCCGTAACTTGTATGCTAAAATATAGTCTACCTTTAGGCGCTCAAATATTATATTTTCGCTGATATCAGTGAACAAAGACGCAGTTTCAAAAAAGTAAGTCAGCATTTCCCTTCCTAAAAATGTTGCCTTTTAATAGCAACTAAACTTATTTTTTGGGATCCTACCTACTCTGAGAACGGCGAAAAAATCGTAAAAACTTGCACAAAAACTCGTCGTTCTGAGACAACGTTCAATCACAAAAAATAAGTTTAGTTGCTTTTAAAAGGCAACACATTTAGGAAGGGAAATGCTGACTTACTTTTTTGAAACTGCGTCTTTGTTCAGTTGCTTTTAAAAGGCAACACATTTAGGAAGGGAAATGCTGACTTACTTTTTTGAAACTGCATCTTTGTCCACGGATATCAGCGAAAATATAATATTTGAGCGCCTAAATGTAGATTATATTTTAGCACACAAGTTATGGGCCTTAACTCGTTTCACCGAAAAACCGAGTTTTACATGCACAAAATGCAAGCGAATACGTGAAAAAAGAGATAAAAGAGAAATAAGAAAGATGTACAAGCTTATGATTCTCTTACTGTAAAATACGGAGATTAAAGTTCACACACGCACAACCCGACTTTCCGGTGAATATAAAATTTGTTATGTTGTATCCATGAATTTTGGTGACATTTGGCGTAATAATGTTGTCCGAACTGAGTTAGTATTATTTTTTGTCATGTGCTGCAACCTAATAAACTGAATTCGACCAGCGTCCAACATTAAAAAAATTATATTCACCGTAAAGTCGGGTTCCGTGGCCTTTTGTGGATTTGCATTACCTGTTGTGTTTATATACTTTGCAGAACGTACTGTGTTGGATAATTGTGTGTAACAAAAGAAAAAATTCAATTCTCCATACAAAATTTACACCACTCACACCTCTGACGTGAGGGTTATGTACATTTTGACATAAGCCAACACCGCACTAAAAGCGTATATTGTTTAAATGTAAATTTGCAAATTTCACATCGTTACTAACTTCACGTGTTTGTAATTTACAAACAATAAAATAAGAAGGAATTCTATGCCACGATTTCCTATTCATCGCTCGATAATTGGGCCTATTATTTACTACTTTCCATACTACTTTTTGACATCCTTTCTTTGCGAGTTGTAAGCTGAGCGACAAATGTAGCACCATTCTGCCGTCACAAGGAAACAAATTAGAGAAAATTTGCGACGATTTTGAACGAATTTCGCCGAAAAAAATCAAATTAGCGACAAATACAATTGCCGAGAATCTTTTGTATAATTTTGTCGCTCATTTTTTTTCCTTTCGGCGAATTTCGTTAAAAATCTTCGCTGATTTTCTCTAAGTTTTTTCCTTACGACAGCACCATTGGTGATGTATACTTCGCGACGAGCGTTGGCCACCACAGCGCTACGACTTTTAGTACACCGTAAAATACGCATTTATTTCGTGCGGAACAAGCTATAACTACACCAGACTAAAACCAATTAAATCTGCTGTATTTTGTGTACACATTGATAAACGGATTTTTTGTCTGTTGCAGTTAAGTTTAGAACATTGAAAACTCATTCAAGTAATGGAAACGACGAACTAACCACTGCGGCGCGCCGTTGGATTTTTAGAATTACAGGTCTCCCTCGTTTTATGCGGTGTGAATAACAAAAGAATTACAGCAGAATCTGCTGTAATTCTATTGTTATTCATACCGCATAAAACGCGGTTGAGGCGAACATTGCAGTACAAATATTAGTAAACTGAATAATTTTTCAGTTATCAGTGACTGAATTCGAGCATTTAATTGTTGAAGCGAAATTATGCAGTTATGAGAATAAATAGACACAGGTATTTGCAGGTCGGACAAAAGCGCGCGCAGTTCGTAGCTTTGGCTACAAAATACATCTGTTAGCAGTGGCGCCGACTTTGGAGGGCAAGGTAGGCGGCTGCCCCCTGTGAGAAAACGCAGGGGGGCGTAGCCCCTTGTAATTTACTGATTGAAAAACAACAATCAGTCATTATTACACAATATATAAACTTAAATGTTATGAAAGTTCTGAAGCAAAATGTAAATTTCTTCGTCATGAGCGTTTTAAATCCTAAAATTTTCGCCTGCGACGCAAAAGTTTCATTCTTCAGCAATCTAATTTTGATATTTTTATTTCGTTAATGAAAGAAAAAAAATACGTTTTGCATTGCCAGAAAACAAAAAAAAACATTTATGACGACTAGCGACTTTGGCGTCTTATCGGCCATAGTGCCGAGATATTCTGAATTTTCGTATTGTAACGATAATCAGGAACTATATGCTTTCAAAGAAAAACAAATGCAAGTTTCGAATTTCTAAAAAATTTTCCTGTGGAAGATATTGTCAAATTTTAATTGAAATCTTGCCCCCCTGCTCTAAACAAGCAACAACGGGTTGAAATTAGATCTGAATTGAAAATGTCCACGGTAGCTCAATTGGTAGAGCAGCACCCCGGCAAGGGTAAGATTCTGGGTAGTAAAAGCAAAAGTAACAGTTCCACGAATTTTTGGACCCGTACGAAGAACGAAGTTCTTCGAAAAGGGGTCTTATGTGTTTACCACGACGTTTGCAACCACCCCAATTTCGACCGGGCAGTAGGGGGGGGGGGAGCATCGATCATAGTCCTTAGATGACGAATCAGGAATAAAAAAAATGTCCGTCCGTCATCGCGAAAACTTCAGTAAAAATCAACCGATTTTCAAAAACGTTTTTTTCCCTGAAAGGTAATCGAAATATTTTCTATGAGCTGGAATCTGGGCACTGTCGGCCCAAGGGCCGCCGAGCTAGGGCCGTTGAAGTGGTTTTTGATCTTTTGTACATAACTCGAGTAAATATTTTCCGATTTTCATAAATTTCTTTTTGTTTGAAAGGTCTGGGCCAGGCCGACCATTTATGGAAGAAAATTTTTTGGATTTGAGTCCTTGGACTTAGGGCACTAAGAACGAGTCTATATGCTAGGGCCGTTCGTATTTTTTGTACATAACTCGAGCAAGTCTTTTCCCATTTTCGTAATTGTTTTTTTAGGCGACAGGTCTATGAAAGCCCAGCAATTTGTAGAACAAACTTTTTTGAGATTGGGCCATAGGATATAGCTAGGGCACTAAAAACGAGTTTCTGCTAGCGCTCTACATGTTTCTTGTACATAACTCGAGTAAATCTCTTCCGATTTTCAAAATTTTTTTTGATCTAAAGGTTTAGGACTGTCTCCCGTTTTATGGCAGAAAATGTTTTGATTAGAAACCCTTGGACTCAGTCAGGACCCTAAAACTGAGTTTCTACTTGGGCCCAACGTGTTTGCTTACATAAGTTGGATAAATCCTAACTGATTTTGTTGATTCTTTTTCTATTTGAGAGGTAATTACATTCAGAAACAAATTTGGACCCGGTTCCTGTGCTTAGGGCTGAAGTGTGCCTCAGGTATGTCCTAAGGGTGCGACCGGTGGGCCCTAACCAAAAAAAATGTTTTTTGCTATGTTGCAGAGCAAATTGAGGGAATCATTTTTGTCTTTTAGAAGTATGTGTCCGAGGCATTTCCTTATGGCCCTAGGTCGGTCCTAAGGTCTACCCTAGACAAAAAAATGGTTTTTTGTTACGTTGAGAACTATGTTGTAGAGAAAATGGAGGTAAATGTTTTTGTCGGTGTAAGTATTTGTCCGAGGCCTCTCCTCAATTTCCAATACAATTTAATGTGGACGTAATTTCATGCACTTGAGAGTTATGGCAACATTTCGAATCTTTTTGCAACATCTATTCTGTTTGCCACATCTTTTCTGCTGCGTACGGTTCCCCTGCATATGCTCTTTATTTGCGACATTTGCGCCGACACTCTCTTGCTAAAGTAATATAGGGAGGATGAAATCATTAAGAAATAAATTGCACCAGGAAAAATGTTTATGAAACTAACAAACTCACTACATAAACTTATCCTACGCGCTGATTGACGTAGCCGCCGACATCAGTCAAAACGTAGTTTCGCCGCAGCCGAAATTATTCGACCGGCACAGTTTTGTTTAATTCGAAGTTCATCAAATTATTTCTATACACCTAGTCGTAAAAAAACACGTTGCTATTGGGGCGTAGGACAACCAGATGTGGTTTGTTTGTGCACAATTTTTGATAGATATTTCCGGTGTTTTATCAAGACCATAATACAGAAATTGAAAGTTATTTCCACATCATATCGTTAACAATGCAATAGGAACTTTTCAGAGAGCCAAAACAGCATAACGGCTGATTGAACAATGTCATACGTGAGCAGTAAAAATTGCTCTAAGCCAATCAGATAATAGTATTTGTCATACGTGAGCGAAACAATTGAAAATGATGTGCTCCGACTCTCTGCATGAAAAACTCCTATATCGAGTATTTAAACACACAAACATTTTTGAGACTTGCGGCCAACTTCACAACTCTTGCGTAAAACGATATACATATGGCTCATTCCACGTAAATAAATAAATTCTCAAAGGTATTTTCGTTCACTTCATTGAAAAAGATACCATCAGTTTGTATGGAAAACAATGGTTAACGCAACCAAATTCACGAAGTTTATAGTGGTAGATATGTGTCACATGGGGAACGAATGATAATGTAATTCACTTTGAAAGAGTGAAAGAGATGAAATTTGTTACCCAGCTTACGGTACCGATGGAATTAGCCATATAGTGCAAAAAAGCGAACTGTGACTCGTTCAATTCAACTTACCTTGGTAACAGTGGATGATTCAAAATTGTTGTTACTTAAATTGAACGCATCGTTATTGTCATTTGCACACTCAGCAAAGAAGTCTTCATCTTTCTTGGTGTCATCATTCGCTTCCAGAGCATTGTCTATATGAAGCTTCAAACAAAACCATGCAATCAACACATCAGCTACATGGAGCAACAGTAACCAATTTACCTGTGTCCCATGTATTTTCATCGCTTGTTGTGCCGCTGCACTCAACTTATCCCTATAGAGTTGCGCTGCTCTTGAATTATACTTCTGTTGAGCATCGGTCGTATTGCAATTGTGCTGTCGAAAGAATTGCGATGCATTTGCATTACCACCTAATTGCATTGACCTTAATTGTAGCCAAGTCCAATTTGTGTCTAAGTTTGTTGATCGGACGAACGTTAAATGAACTCCAAGGCTCCTGTGAACTGCAGAGCAATCAATGCAGATGAAAACACCATAAGTAACGGTGGCCCATGTAGGATTTTTGGCATTACAATCGAAGCACGTCTGATGCGATAAGAACATTTTCAATTCAAAGTGTTATGAGGGCTTTCCAGCAAGACTTACTTTATTTGTAGGCAATGCACGAAGACGTTGAAACACAGATTCAATGTCTGTCTTTTGTGGTCCACTTGCCATTTTCTATTTCTAACAAAAGTATTCAAAAATATCGACACTAACAATCGACAAAACAACAAATCGTTCGTGTGAATGATTGCCTTGACACAATTATTGCAAGAGTTCCTTTCTGAGTTCTATCAAAAGAAAATCGAGCAAGTTGTAGTTCGTGAAGTTATTCAGAAAAATTTGACATATCAAGTTGACGTGTCGTTCATTCCAGCTCCGAAAGCACTTCCATTACCACATCATAAAACCTTGTTTTTAGCTTTCAGTGTTCAATGGATTAAAACAATATCGAAATACGTGGCGGAAATTTTTTGAATTTTCACTCGTCATTTTTGAAATTTAAGGGGCGAAAAATGATTTTTCTGTCTCTAGGGATTGAAAAATTTGTTTTCCCTTAAGTTTAAATTTTAATGAGAAAATAAAATGAATTTGTACATGTGAATCTAAAAAGTTGAATTCAAAGTTACTAGTCCCTTGCTTCCAGACAAAAGGGAAACACTCGGGTCTTGAGTGAATTGACTGCGCTTTGACTTATAGTATATAACAACACAGCTCAATTATGTACATAACCAAGTTATATACACGCGAACACAATACAAAAGAAATCAAATGTTTACAAACGAGCGCTTTAGCGCGAGTGTTAGTAAATTTTGATTTCTTTTGTATTGTGTTCGCGTGTACATAACGAGGTATTATTGAACTACATAAGTGATCTGTTCTGTTCAATATTTTATCGTTTACATGTGCGGTATGAAAAGAAACGAATCAATTATTCCTACACACAATCCTACGATTTATTTACTTGAATGCATGTTAATTCAGAAAGGTCCATACAAACCATACAAACTTCGTCCACTCACCGAAAATTATACCATCTCTCTAAGTAGTGTCATTCAAGATGGCGCCGGTTTGACTGCTGGCAGCCATTTTCTTAAGATCCCAAACAATTCTATTGACCAAACTCTATAACTTTCCCGAAGAAACCAACTCTCTAGCTAAAATTCGAAAACTCCGAGCATTACCTAAAAAACCCTCAACAAAATTGACCACTTTTCCATATGCCACGGCTTTTCGTGAGTTTTCCCGGAATAACGGCATACGAATTTTTCATTTGAGGCCGAGACTAACGTTCCCTGAAAATTTTAAGGAAATCGCTAGGACGGTTCTCGAGAAAAAAAAAGTAGATAGATAGATAGATAGATAAGATGGAAATTGGTCATCTTTGATTGGCGATATCTCGGCTCGTTTTCAACCGATTTTGATAAGTGTGTGCTCGTTGGAAAGCTGCTGCGACGTAGTTTTTTTAAAAAATAATATGGAGGGGAGAGGGACGAGGGGAAAAAACTAAAAAGCTCGCCTATACATCGTGTCTTGTCCCAAAGGTTTTTGTATGGAGTTTTTTGGGTTTGTGGACGTTTTTTTTGGGGTGTGAGAACTCCGCTACAGCTCCGAGCATGATGTAGGCAAGAGTAAGGTTGTGATACTCAGCACTCTCCTGAATTTCTTTTTAATAACATATCACAAGACGGAGCGGGTGCTAGCAAACTAAAAATTCCATAAAATGCCTTATATTAGCATACTGGCCTTCCACCAAGAAAATACGGATTAGATCCCGTTGAGGGCAAATTCTGTATTGGATTTTTTTTCAGTGATACTAGTTTGTCCAGTTTCAGGTACTGTATAGCGCAAAATTAACTTTCCTAAGCGGACCCAAGCTTGATAAAGTGGTTAGTTTAGGTGTTTGGCGCCCTTGACCAACCGTACACAGGAGAATGACGCGGCCTATTCGCAATGAATTCTGTGTACAAAAATATCTAGTCTAACTTTAGGCGGAGATATAATTAGCACCAGATGAAATCCTATAGACTTGCTCAGCCTATAGGCGTGGTTCGGAATTCGCGTTCAGCATGTGGTCCACCATACCGCACTGGTCAGCGTGGTGTTTCAGTGGCTAAATACCACCCATGGAGAGGCCTGCATCTAGCAGTGCATATAATAAAGTTTTATAAAGAAGAACCACACATCACAGTGCTTTTTATTGGACATCACAACCTGTTGTATTGTGCTATCTTATCTGGACATGTGTCGGCGATTTTTATATTCAACCTTAGAAAGGTTTTGAAAAACGATTGAATATCGCTAATGCAAAGAATCGGATAGAGAAAGAATATGCGATTGTTCAAATAATAGGACAAAATTACACGAAATAATCACGCAATTATAACAGTGAGGCAACATATATGGTAATAAATTAACATAGAGAAAATAATTACAAAGTCAATTTTTGTCAACAGAAATCACGTTTGGTTGCAAGGTTCCATAATTTTGTAAATTATGAAAAGAAATTTTATACCTTTGATGGGTTTAGTGGCCTTTGTATTTTATTATTCAACACCATGCGACTCGTCTCATTAAGTAATGCTTTTTATTGATTAATATTTTGTATGTTGATGCCGCCTTCCCAAACTTTTCTCAAATATACTTCGCATATGTATAGCACATAATGTGCACGGTTTGTTGACTCACTCGAAAAGAGTCAAATTTTTATTTTTATTGAATTTTTATATGTCATGCAATACTCCATTAAAACACCTTCATTTCTGTTTATTTTCATATTTCATAATTTCAATATTAAACGATTTAACGAAGTTTTATTACGGGTATAACACAACCGATATTAATGGTGTGACCATGACCCTGTTTTGTTCTTATTTCATCCATCCGATCCATTGAGTTTTCTTTCAGATATACTTTCCCTTTTCCAAGATTTCGCGAATTAATTGAACTAAAACAATGAGTCAAAATTAACTCGTTTTATCCAAATTGTGTGTCATTACATTCAAGAATTGATAATGTATCTCGAGACAATGTCAGCGGATAAACCGGATTTGCAACACTTTGCATTCGCACAAAAAAGAAATGTTTATTGCAAGTGATCTCAAGCAATGCAAAGTAGTACAATACTCTCCGTAATTAATAAATGACTTAATATTTTAATCTTATACTATTCTCCGAAGTTTTCATATGTCACCGAAAATTTCTTCTCTAACCACCATTTTCGGAAAAAGAAAAAAATTCTATTCAGCCGAAGAAGACCACTTCAGCCGTCCGCCCGCCGTAGGTAAAATTGAAAAGAGCTAAAGTTCCCCAATATTGTTCCACCACCGACCGCAACGCTGATTTATACGATTTCTGAAAGATGGCGATCCTCATGTGAATCAGAGACGGTTCTCATGTGTGCATCACACGTTATTTCCATGTGACTCAGAGTTGATTCACATGTGAGTCTGTGAGTCAGAGGTGATTTTCATGTGAATCATAGGTGATTCACATGTGAGTCAGAGGTGATTCCTGTTAGAATCAGAGGCGATTCACATGTGAGTCAGAGGCGATTCACATTTGAATCAGAGGCGATTCACATTTGAATCAGAAGTGGTTTCGATAATGTGAGACGATTCCGATGTCAAACAGAAGTGATTTACTGTGAGAAACAGATATCATTCCTATGTGAGTCAGAGGTGATTTCCATGTGAATCAGAGGTGATTCCCTTGTAAATCAGATGTGATTCCCATGTGAATCAGAGACGATTCCCATATGAGCCACAAGTGATTCCCATGTGAATCAGAAGTGGTTTCGATGTGAATGTGAGGCGATACCTATGTGAATCAGAAGTGATTCCCATATGAATCATAAGCGATTTCCATGTGAATCAGAGGTGATTCCCATGTGAATCAGAAGTGATTCCCATGTGAATCAGAAGTGATTCCCATGTGAATCAGAAGTCATTCCCATGTGAATCAGAAGTGATTCCCATGTGAATCAGAAGTGATTTCGATGTGAATCTGAGGCGATACACATATGATTCAGATGTGAGTCCAATGTGAATCAGAGCCGTTTCTTATGTTGGTATCTTTATCTTTGTTCTTTTAAGTGCATTTTAGGTCTAACTTGTACACATAAACACTTCTTACCTTCGTACGACAAACATAAGAATGGTTTCAGCTCGGATACGCAAACTTAAAAGTTATCATACAAATACACGTAAAGAAAATTCTCCTAGAAAAAAATTGGAAGAAAATTAGCAGAAAAAATTTAGAAAACATTACCATCCCTAGAGCGTTAGGTACTTTATAGTACGGAGAAGTTTCTATTTGAATTTAAACCTAAAGACTTTTTGGTGTAGCTACGTTTTTAAGATATTGGTGTCATCATGTTTTTAAGATGTAAAAGGAAATTAAACACAAAAGAATTGAACCGAACGGTCGTAAACTTCCACATTAGATAAGAAAAGTTGTTTTTTCTTTAATAAATTGAGTAACATTCACTCGATAAATGACTCTGTTGTTAAGCTGCGTGGAATAAGATGCATTATGTGTTAATTATAAACGTTTTCCATAAGTGGATTCATTTCACTTGAAATTGAAAGTGCAAACATAAATGCATCTAAATAAATGTTGATTTTAGACGATCCTAACTTTGTCAAGTATCGAGAAAATCAAATGTTTAACGTAAAACAATTTTCAATTCAGTCGTTGTGTGACATAAAATGCCTTTGTTCAAATAAAATTGATTTGATTGATCGTTGGGAGCATAACTTACGTGGTGATTGCACAATCCAGTGAAAAAATACCGGACATCGTTTTGAGCATTTAATGAAATCGAGCAAAGCAGAACAGATTATCTGTATAAAGGACGATCAAACACTTTGAGTGTTGAAGTATTTTTAGACCTTAACTGGGTTCAATGTGCTGAGGTATGGTTCATCTCTCTCGCAGATCAATCCATGAGTGTGGAGAATGCCCTGGTTATCGCTTTTAGCAAAAAACGGATATCTTCTGTCTGTAAGGACAACATTTCTAATGAACAAAAAGTATGTCTTTCCTAAAATGGCTCAACAAAGATGTGAAAAAAAGATCGAACTGTTCCGTAGATCCCCAAGCTGACCTAATTTTCGTATTTAAATCAGCAAAGGACAAGTTCTTAATACCGCTTTCAAAAATCGATATTTTTAAATATTCAAGAATTGACCTTACTCATTTACGTCCGTATAATTTATTTCAATAAAGAGCATCGTTATAAAGTAAAAATTGTTCTACGACACATCTCAATAACCTATAACTTTTTTTTTTGAAACTCAATACTGAGGCGGGCGCTGAACAAAATTCAAAAAATTCGCGCGAAATAACATCGCATTTACATTATTCACAGCTTGCGACCTGCCATCGCATAAAAAAATTGAATTTTTAAAGACGATTTAAAAAAAATTAAGTCACGTAGATTTTTTTTGTTTGCAGATTATTGATTTTTAGAATATAAAGTATGGAATAAAAATATAAAAAAAATGAGGAGTAAAGTCAATTGAATAACTTCCAAAAATTTAACCATTTTTCAAGAATTCGAAATTTTTTTTGGATAGATAGTTATAATTTTTTCGAAAATTTCTTTTTTTGAGAATTGGATTTTTTTACAAGTTCGATAAGACAAAATTTCTCGTTTTATTACTTTAAAGTTCTTACAAAAATATGCAATTTAAAAAAAGAATTCAATTAAATAACATAAAATCCAAAATCACTGCACCTCACTTCACTGTACCTTATAACACCTCAGCGCACTTTAGTGTACCTCACTATATACCTGCAATGAGGTATACTACACTGCATCTCGATGTACTTAGATGCACTCCACTGTACCTCATTACAACTCACTGCCCTTCACCACACCCCTTGGTGTACCACTACACTACACCTTACTACACTGCATCTCGATGCACCCCACTGCCCTTCACCTCACTCCATTGCACCTCGTTTCACCTCACTGCACATCACTACACTGGACTACACTTAATCACACTGCTCCGCAACTCACTACACCTCACTGAACCTTACCACACTTCACTGTACCACGCCTCAGTGCATTGAACTTCACTTCACAGTACCTCACAGCACCCTGCTGCACCTGCTTTTACCTGGTTGTAACTTACACACATCAACACATCTCATCGCCCTTTTGTGCACCTGGGTGCATTTCCCTGCGCATCGGTGCACCTCATTACTTATTTGCTTACGCTGAAGACTAAATGCTTTGCTTTATAATAATTACAAACATGAGTATTTGTAAGATTTTCTCGCAGAATTTAGACATAGAAATAACTCATTTAGAATAACTTTTGGCATTTATTATTTCCCACCTGTCAATTATTTCCCTGATTTATTTCCCACTTGTAAAATATTTCCCTACTTTATTTCCCACATGTCAATTGTTTCCCTACTTTATTTCTCACTCGTCAATTATGTCCCTACGTGTTTTATTCATTTCCTTTCATTTATTCAATACATAAAGTTCGTACAATATCTTCTGAGTAGCTCTTGTATGCCATAGGGCAATTTGAAACAGCTGAGAAAAGTTCATTTTTTTGTTTTAAAGATCTGGTCATGGCCGACAATTTATGGAAGATTTGAGTCCTTGGACTTAGCTAGGGCACTAAAAACAAGTCTCAGCTAGGGCACTAAAAACAAGTCTCTGCTAGGGCCCTGCATGTTTTTTGTATATAACTCGAGTAAATCTCTTCCGATTTACAATAATTGTTTTTTAAATCGAAACGTCTAGAAATGTCTTACGTTTTATGAAGGGACATGTTTTGACTCCGCCAGGACCGTAAAACTGAGTTTCTACTAGGGCCCAACGTGTTTGTTTACATAAATCAGGTAAGTCCTAACGGATTTTGTGGATTCTTTTTTATTCGAGAGGTAACCGAGTACCGAATTGTATTCAAAAACTAATTTGGGCTCGATGCCTGTGCTTGTGTTTGAGTCTCAGGTCGGTTCTAAATTTTGTTTGCGATGTTGCAGAGCAAATTGAGGGAAACATTTTTGTCTACGGAAGTATTTTTCCGAGGCCTTTTTTGAATGCCCTAGGTCGATACTAAGCTCGGCAATAATCCAAAAAATGATTTTTTGATGTTGTAGAGAAAATTGAGATGAACATTTTTGTCTATTTGGGGATCAATTTTGTGTTTTCGCAAGGGGTTTTTCTCGGCAATTTCCAATACAATTTAATGTGGACGTAATTTCATATACTTAAGAGTTAAGGCAGCATTTACTTAAATACGTTCGAGTCTTTTCGTAACATCAACTCTGTTTGCCACATCTATTCTGATGCGTACGGGTCCCTTGCATATGTTTTTTAATATACTGACTGAACTAACGGTTTATGAATAACGGTTGTTTAGGAAGAATGTTTGCTATTGTTACATAGCCTACAATGACGATGTTGTTTGACTTGAATAATCGTAACAAAATACTTTTAATTAGCGAGGAGATTATCTAAATACAATCCACCTATAAGCATTTCAAAAGTATCTTGGAAAACTATTATCTACAAATGAGTTTAATTTAATTTGATTTCAATTTGAAAGACCCGTCACATAAAATAATCGAGGGACACACTTTCACAGAACCCTTACTTACATCCTCCGTTGAGAGAACATGCAATGAATGCAAGAACGCGAGGGCAGACAATCGAAAATTTGAATTTGTGTAAAGATTTCGTAATAATTAATTGATAAACAAATTTAGAATTAAATAAACCAGTTTTCAGTCTAAAATCTTCGGAACGGAATGTCCGTATATTTCAAAATATACTTAATTCATATCCGCTTACCGATTTCGTACTTGTCGTCATATGTTTTATCTAAACAAATAAATTAAGATTCTTTTGGAAAATTTGATCTTAAAAACGAGACCTAACATTCAGTAAATGGACAAAGAAACCAGTTACGAAATCAATTAAAAAAAATATTAATTTATATTCGCACAAAAAAAACTATGTAAATAATTTTGATAATCGTAAACCTTGAAAAAGGCTCATTTGAGTTTGGCAATTTTTTTTTGGAACAGTTTCCTTTGCTTGGTTTTCGCAGAAATTCATTAAAATATAACGAACCTCGAATGAGTCTAATTGATCCGATCTCATTCGATAATGTGGCAACTGCTGCATTTAAGCTCATCTTCTCTACACTCTTTCCATTCTTAAAATTGCTTGTGTCTTAACATTTAATTATCATTTGTTTGCTTATTTATTACAAAACAATTTTTCGCCATATGCGCATCTGATACATAAACGAACATTAAAAACACAAAAAAAGTGTCACGATGATGCCTTACATAAAAATGGTAACATTTTGACGTTGGGGAAAGTTAATAAAAAATGTATTTCCAGCGTGCACATCAATCAATGTTTTATCACTTGTTACACAATATCAAGTCGTTTCGCTCATATAAATAACTGAATGCAGTGTGGCTGCATATCAATCAGATGCTATTATTATTGAGATTATAAAATTCAATGGGAAGATAACTACGTGTTTTGTCTAATCATATCATAAATATGTAAATAGTTCGAATTCATTTTCGTTTCGTTGTTAATGTGTAATGGAAACAGATCTAAGAATTGAATGCAATGCAATGAGATTTTGGTCTATTAAGGGGCTGTTCACATATAACGTCACGCTATTTTACGGAATTTTCAATCCCCCTCCTCCCATAACGCAAAAAGGGTTACATTTGCTGCACCCCTGCACGAACCGGCATTCTAAGCCCTTCTAGTTTCCGTCCATAGTTCATCGTAGATAGGGTTTCAAACAGACGGTTTTTATCTGATCTGAATCTAAAAAATGAAAAATCTGAATTTTCAGATCAGTTCAGATTACTTTAAATAATTATCTGATCTGATCTGAACATTTCATATCTTTACTTTTCAGATTCAGATGAAATTTTTTTTTCAGCTTTACTTCAGATTAAACTTAGTTATTTCATTTGGTGTCATCAAATACGTTAGTTTTGTAAGTGAAAAATGCGTGGGATGAGGTTGGAATTGTGTGGGATGTGTTTTCTCTTCGTCCCACACACCTTCCACATCATCTCACTTCATCCCATACACTTTTAATATCATCCCACTTCATCGCACACACTCCCCACTTCATCCCACATAATTCCACTTCATCCCATACACTTTACACATCATCCCACTTCATCGCACACACTTCCCACTTCATCCCACACACTTCCTATTTCATTCCACGCACTTCCCACTTCATCTTACACCCTGGGGTACTCACTTCTACACGTCTTGAGTCTCAATGCGTCTTAATACCTTTATTATTATTCCGAGCACAAAAAATTGTTTTATAGTACTATCGAGATACCATTCAGATATGATCGAATTCAGATCAAAAATAACATTTCCAGATCAGATTCAGATTGAACATTTTTCAGATTTATCAAAACAGATACATCTGATCTGTTCAGAACTCTAACCGTAGATGGCATTAGGATTGCAATGTACCACTGACACAGTCAAAAACTTCGGTAACGAAAGGATCTCAAAGAAGAATCCACATGAGCAATAGCTCATAAAACAATTGCGGACCTAGTAAATAAAATGATCTGTCGTCGTTATAAAACATAATTTTGACAGTTACCAACTTTTGATCCCAAGAAACTCTGAGTCAAAGGTCGGTCTGTTCCAACAAACTGTCATAATGACGTTTTAAACGTCAAAGCTATAAAGCAAACGAGCAGTTAGTGAAAAGCTTCAAAATTTTAATGTAATCTTTACTGTAATTTGGACTCATAAATAATATGAAGACATGAGAAAATTTGATCGAAGTTATTCTGAACTTGTGACACTTATTTTAGTCCCCGACGTTGCATCATACATAGGCACCATACGTGTACCTACGTATCAAGTGTAGGTAATGGTTTTCAATAGTATTCGTATCTCCTTTTTTGAAAAGTGTTGTTGGTATATTTGAACTGATATTCCTTTTAACAGAGAATTAATAGTATATCATTAACCAAGGGATATAATGTCGTGATTATAGTCGAGGTGAAGTGAATGTCCGAGTGGTTATGCCCTGAGGAACATTCACGTACCGAGACTATAATCAAGCTATTTATCCCTTGGTTAATACGATAGTTTATATCTTTTGGGCATATAATTCGTCATTTGACTCGTGGCTTTTTTGATTTGCTTTGAGATTTGACGTCATGATATTATAGTCGGACTATAATGAAAATTATAATAGAATCGAAAATTATAGTCGGGCTATAATGAAAATTATAGTCGAGTCGACCATAATATGGTCATTATACCCATACTTTCAGGTATATAAATGGCTAATTATATGCCCGAATGATATAAAAGTAGTTAAACAACGATCTTCGGTTGAGGTGGACCAAAATATCTGTAACTAAACTTACAGAAAGTATTTACACATTACAACCTTCTGTTTAATTAACAATATTTAGAAAACCCAACAGTAGCCTCATTGCCTGTAATATGTTATTGCACTGTAACTCATAATGTAAATTAAACATGTGCACCCATTCTATGGATGCTCTTTAGTTATAATTCGACAAATATTTATCATGTTGCACCTTGAAAACTTCAGCGGATTTTAAACAAGGACAATAAGTGTAAAGAATGGAATTTCAGGTAAATAGTGGCAAATCTGATCGAACTCACATTGCTGATTTGTTGTGCTAGCAATTGCTTCATTTTAATTGTATTTACTAATCAGAACGTAGAACATCATAGATTTTGAGCCAACTTTTATCAGACATTGTTTATGGTTCAATGAAATACAAGACGATCAAGGATATATGTTTAGACGTTAAATAATTGCTAGATGATGACGGACTCTTTAGAATTATTTTATAAGAGTAAATTTGTCATTAACACCGCATAATGCCCACACTAATCACTTTGTAACTATTGAACAAAGAAGCAAACGCAAATAGAGGAAGTTGTAGTTGATGCTTAAGAATGCGACGTACTCTGGCATAATTACAAAAAAAGATGTTAAGTGATTAATAAACAAAGCATCATTTCCAATCGAATACACTTTAGTAATTTTTTTTTATTTTGAAAACTAATTTTCGTCATGTCCAAAGTGTTATGTCACCATGCAACTGTGTACACAACTTATGATGCTGGTAATAAAAAGCTTAAATATTTGAAAATATCTAATTTCATTAAGCCATTCATCGCTCTCGGTTATGATGAATATTATCAACAACTCCCATTTTGATGATGAAGTGTGCGATGTGCATAACTAAAATTCATTCATAAAAATTTTACTATTTTATTTGAGGATATTGCATTTGATATCAACTGTGGCGATTGCGAGATGGATGACCATTTTTTTTCTTCGAAACGTGGGAAAAAGATGTGCTTTTGAAATTGATTGAACAGATGGGCATGGACGAGAAAAAATTTGGCATAAAAGTTTTTCAAAATTTAATTATTTTTCCAAATAATTTTAAGTCGTATTAAGAGTAAAAATAAATAGATTTTAACAATTATCGCCTAGATTTAGAATTATGTAACGGTGTCGATGAAAAAATTTTCGTGATCGAGTGAAAAAATGGAGCTCAATGAGATCACCGAATCAGGACCATTATAGAATCAATTACGTGTTAGTTTTCAGGTCGTCTAAAATTTCAATTTGAAAATTCTCGTAGAAAAATCATAAAAATAACACAAGAAAGGCTATACAGTACAGGGTTTTAGAGGTAACGCGACACTGTTACTGTTTCCTCTGGTTCTGTGCTTTATTTCAATTCAATGACGAATGAATTTATTTTTATCTCAATAAATGCAATAGGTTTGAACAAAGAACGCCAAAATAAACGCACAGCATTTGTTTTGTTCGGAAAATAAATGAGATAGCAGCAATCCACGCTATTAGTACGACGCCCGGGGCGTGACGGTCTTTTGTTTTGACATTTACAAGTAATACTCTCAACATGGATTTATGAGTAGAAGATCCACACAGACAAACCTCATGGAGTATGCCTCGATGGTTGCTGACTCGATTGTAGCTGGGAGGCAGGTGGATACGATATACACGGACTTCTCTAAAGCCTTCGATAAGGTTGATCATGGGATACTACTGTTTAAATTGAAATCGTTTGGTATACCCGACAATCTAGTTACATGTTTCTCAACCTACTTAATGGACCGATCTCAATTTGTTGTAATTGGAGGTACGAATTCTGAGAGGATTTCCCCCTCTTCTGGGGTTCCGCAAGGCTCGATCCTAGGTCCATTTCTCTTTATTATATTCATAAACGACCTCCTTGAGATACTTTCTGCTTGTTCTGGCTTCGCTGATGATCTGAAGTTGTATAAAGCAGTTAGTTCTACCTATGATTGTGAGCAACTTCAAGAAGAGCTCACAGAAGTTGTGCAATGGTGGGAGACGAACAATATGGTTATCAACGTCAACAAATGCGCAGTTATGTCAACGACGCAAAGTGCAGATGCAATAATCTTCCCATATACCATCGGGAATGAAACGCTCAAGAGTTGCAACCAAGAAAGACCTTGACGTGACATTCGACGACAAACTTTCATTCAATGAACACGTTGATACGTTGCCAAGCACTTCTCTAAGCAATCCAGCATTCGTCTATTATACCTGTCGCTTGTCAGAAATCAACTCGAATATTGCTCAACAGTTTGGAACCCATTCTATGCTAAAACCAGTGACCAGATTGAAAGAGTTCAGAAAAAGTTTTCCAGAATGTTTTATTACAAATTCGGAATTGCCAATTCACGACCACCATATCATCTTCGACTGAATTATTTAAAACTTCACTCTCTGGAGTCACGCCGAATCGAGAATGATGAAGTAATGCTACACAAACTAATTCACGGAAAGATTGACTCGGTATTGCGTCACAGAATTCGTTTCCATCGTCCAGCTAGAGTTACGAGGCAACCTTTGACTTTCTATCAATCAACTTTCACTACGAATTTTCAGCAAAATGCACCCATACACAGAATTCAGACCAATCATGATGTGCACTTCCCTAACCTCGATATCGTTGGCATGAATATGTTTCCATTCAGAAAAATAGTGAAGAAACACTTTAGCTGGTGAAGCCACATTCAACTTCTTCTCTAGTGCTACCAGGTGCTCTAAATTTATGACTTCGTGTTTAATTATTATTGCAATCTCCTAATTCTAATTTATTAATTTTTTTTTCAATTTTTTCAATTTGATTTTTATTTTTTTCCTAAATTAATTTTTACCTATATTCTTTCTTTAAATTTAATTTCTTAAATGTGTTATCATAATTTAGTCCTAATAGTTATGACTGGCTTGTTAATGGGCTTCGGCCTGTTACCTTGGTCAATTAACGTAATAAATAAATAAATAAATACTCAACGTGAAGCTAGCTGCAGTTGCGACCGAAGCTAACTTCATTGCAAAACAATTCAGCTGATTTCATTCATAAATTCACCAAAATCAGCTGAATTCATAGAAAAGTTCAAAAATCAGCTGATTTTTTTGAAATGAAATTAGCCTGGTCGAAACCGCAGCTAACTTCTCGTTGAATATTACTTGCAAGAATCAAAGCAAAAGACTGTCAGGTCCCTGTATGACGCGACGTCAGCTTATGTCAAAGTATACGAAATTGCCTGACGAAATGGACGAAATGCATGATCTGAAAAGCACACCATTTTTCATCTCTTGATATATTATGAAATTCGTCATGAAATTTTGTATGGTTTGACATAAGCCAACGTCGTACTAATAGTGTTTGTAAATGCACGCAACAAGCGCAGCCAACGTTTTAAAAATTAATCCGGAGACTTTTACACATTCTTGACATTTGAGAATTTTGACATTTGATATCGACGTTACGAAGATATTAGATGTCGCATTTTTCGTTGAGGATGGCCTACCCAATTAACCAAATTCTTCCGCGGAAATTCTTTTGGACAATTAAAGCTTTCGAAACCTTTCAAACTCTTCTTTTGTTCAATGTCCGAACGACTTTCCTCGGAAGAATTTGGTTAACTGAGCTATAGAGTAAAAGTCTCCAACTATGACTTTAATTGTTTCTCCATGAAATGTCAGCACCTCCATCGTGCCCAGGCGAGTACTAGAGTCAGGCTTTTTCTGATACACTACCAACGTTTTCCTTTGTTTTCTAAAGCCCAGCCATCTCATAATATTTTTCTCGACTATCGACGATATTTGCGATAACAGAAATTTAGAATATTATAAGCTCACAACATACCGAACTTTCCTTCAATTATCGGATTGACTTCGAAAAACGAACAAAAGTGACCTTTATCTACGTCATTATTAAGTCAACGGCTTATGTCATGTAAACAGCTCGATAGCGTAATGGTTAGCACATCTAAGTGCTGGCTATGAGATTAAGTTCAGCGGCGCCGACTTGTATTTTTCCCATGGGGGACAATATTTTTTTTCTAACAAAGGCGACGTTCATAAATTCCGCAGGCAAAAAATTGATTAATTCTAGACTCATGACTCATGACACAAAAATCTATGTACAATTTTTTAAATATTCCGAGTCCGCCTCATAATCAGAGCAGATAATTTGTGAATGGTCAAACCAAACAAAAAAAATTAAAACAAAGATGAATTATTTTATTGGCTCGACACATACTTCCGTAAAATACAAAAAATAAAATCACTTCATTTCATTTCATTCTTAAAAGCAAACGTGGAGTTCCTTACTGTTCCTCCTCGTCTTATGAATTCATCGACAACCACATCCATATCAATCGTTTCTGCAATGTCCCGGTGAATGTGCAACATGGCTATATCGTTCAATTTTCTTTGCCCCATATTAGCCCGCAAGTAGTTTTTGAGTCGCTTCAAAGAAGAAAACGACCTTTCGACAACGCAAACTGTCTGCGGATATGTGAGAAGCAGCCGAATGAATTTTGTATACTCGGAACAAAACTCCCGAATTTCACAGTGGTCTTGCAAGATTTTTTTCTATTTTTTTCTATAAGCCGCTCTAATAGCCTTTCTAAAACGATGGGTCATTTGTGATTATTTCGCTGAAAATTGAATTTTTGGCATTTTGGAATTTTCGGTCATGACATGACAACCAGAAAAAAACGACTCAGCTTTCCGGTCCAATTTTTTCCTGGGTGTATTAGTGGCCCAACACTCATCAAAAATACGCTGAAAAATTTTTGGTGGTCGGCAGCTTTTATTAAAATTTCATTAAAACGTAGTGACTTTACAGTCTCTGTTCTGTTCGATGTAAAAAAAATTGTAACAAAAAGCTCGGTATGAAAATGATGCTTTTTGGTAGTAATTGAAGCTCGTACGGGCCCCCAGTTTTCGAAAAATATAAATTCTGAACTCCGTTTCACATTCACATCAGGATTGTCAAGATTGGCTCTATCTTTACCACCTTGGTTTTTCGGTGACGACTTATCAAGTGAAGAATCTTTGAGTGTTGAATTTTGGGAATTATTCTCTTTGCTGTCCGATGAGCAAATCTCCATATGTTCAGGGCTCTCAGATCTTGATACAACTGTGGTATTTTTCAATGATTAGCTGCTGCATGCTACTAAACGAATTTTGCTAATTGAAAATACCTTCTACAACGTCAGGAGACTCTGGCATTTTTCGCCATTGCTGGATGAATTTATCCATCCCGACTGAATTTTTTTCAGATTCGATTGATCAAGAATCTATGATCGAAATCACACACTTATTTACGAATATTTCGTAAAACAAAACGTTACACCTTATAAATTAAAATGCTTAATCAATTACAGAAACAGCCAAACAGCACGACGATAAAAATTGAAAAATTGTTGTGTTCTTATAGGACTATTGTTTTCTGCTTCCATTGTTTCTATAATAATTTTAAAATAAAACTGAAAGCAATAGCGCTATCTGTTAGAAATATTTGAATTATGTTGTTAACGTAGATTCTGTTCAATTTGAAAAAGGCGGGCACAATAGTTTTGTGCAATTTGTGAGCAATTGTTTTATTTTTTGACAATGTCCCCCATGAGATTAAGTTGCTAGTGCGTTGGTTCGAAACTAAAACGCAGCGGATTGTTCCGATTGTTAGATTTTTAAACAAAACAAAGCTGATTGAATCGTCTCAAGACAGTAAAAACTTTCCGGTAATGAAAGTATCTCAAAAAGTAGAACCACAAACAGCGAAACTAATAAGTAATAATCTCCCCTCTGACCCTAAATAAAATAGGGATTATTCCGCGTGGAGCCGGATCGCGTTAAGTGCTCTGAAAATTGAGATGTTCGGTCCCAAAATAACTTTTGTTATATTTTTTTCAAGCTCCGAGTATTTGTTAATTCGTAACCCTCTCCTCCCGCTAGCGCCCTAGTCTTAAAATAAGATGCGCCGCAGCAGGCAAAATTTTTTGAAAAAAGAAATTATTGAGCCGGTTTTACGGTTTTGATCAAAAATATTAACATTTTGTCTGAAGCCAAAAATGGACCAGTGCGTTGCGTAGACCTATATGAGTCTTCAAGGCAGATTATTATTACTTCTTCATGTAAGTCTGATCCGTAAAATATGGCTTCTGAGTCATTGCAATTGTTTGCACGACACGACGCAATTGAGAAAAGAGGGTAAATATTATGATAGTAAATATTTAACACACGATGACAGAGCAGTCATCGTATACGAACTTCCCTTGACACTTATGCTGAACACGCACGAGACATTGAAAACGTGTTTTGATAAAAATTCTCTTTGTTCAAATGTCAATTTTGACATGAGAACAATAAAAATTTTTTATCAACACACGTTTCAGTGTCTCGTGCATGTTCAGCTTTAGACTTTTCATTGATGGATCCTAAAGGAAGTAGATGGATGACTTTACTATACTAGAGATTCTGACTCGTCGTTGGAAGGGATCAAGAGCATTCATCAAAGAGTCGGAGTCGATCTGAAAGTGTGTAGAGGAGTCCGTTAAGTAACCTTTTCGGATAATACAACGGTATACGCGATATACCTACTTTGAAGCTGTGATGAAGCAAGTTAATTCGAATCATCGCAATCTGAACTTAAACAAATCCAAAATCTGTCACGCATTGCTGTTCGCATACATAATTTACTTCTTGTATACAACCGTAAAGGGATTTCGGCAATTATCATTACATTATTGAACCGAACAGTTGGTATTGATAGCATGTTTATTATGCCACCAATATTTACTTTAAATTATATTTTGAACACAAGCAGTTATGTAAAAAAATAAAGAACACAGCACACACCCGTCCTTTAGTCGCTTTCACTCTTCATTAAATCACTTGTTTTAGTTCATATCACGATTGCATATGCATAGGGTTTCAGGTGATGATCGTATAATTAACAATTTTTCTGCACACGCACTTGGTGAATCTTCGTAACATTTTCGTCTACACGGTTTTCTTCTTAAGTCAGTGTTCAACTATGAAAATATCGGAATGATTTGCCCGATTATAAATTCCGTCAAGATTTTACATCCAAGGGAAAACAATTAGCAAGTTTCAACTTCTGCATATAGAGTAAACACACTACTCACCGGCATTCAAAGAGACCACCACTGTATTTTATGTCAACGGGTTAATAGTTCGCACCTACGCCCCTATTTTCAACGAGCGAGAGGTCGTGCGATGTTTTCTCACTGCTGCTCTAATTCACGCGAAATAAATTCTCAAGTGTTAGTGGAAAAGTGAAATGAAAGCGAGATAAGCGTTCGCGTTTGTTAAAAAAAAGACATTCATCAATCTACTCTCCTCACATCTTCACACCTATGTTATGGCCTACTTACATCGTGTGTGCTGTAATTTACTAAAATTTTGTTTGATTTTTCATTCAAGTAAGATATTTCCTCATTTACCTCTGCGGTTGGTTTTAGGTGTGAATGATAATATTTGATCTTGTTCTTATAATTAGATATGTATTTTTAGACCCGTATTTTTCATCGTCAATTAACAATTGTCATTATAAGAAGTTTCCATTTGAAATAATTGATTGTTAAATTGATTCTCGGATCTATTATTTAATTACTAAATAAATTATTAATTAAGCAATCACTTGCTTGTACTTCACGATAGAATTTACGGATTTTCCGGAAATTTTTTAAAAATAGTTATTCATGCATCACGTACTACATGTCGGTCATATTGTGCGAGATTGGTGAAAAGTCCCAGGGCGGCAGCGAAATGAACTTGAACGTTTCATGAAGCAATCATTAAGTTTAGCTTTCAGTGCGAAAAATGGCACATTTTGGGCGAAAGATACATAAAAATTGTATTGTTATATGTAAGTAAGGAGAACAAAACCATGCTTTTAGAATGCAATTCTTGAAATATTTTACTTACAGTTTGTTGGTGGCTTATGCAGTTCCGAAAAAAACAGTTTTTTCAAGTCGTTTCCGTAGCCCCACAAAAAATATTATTTAGCCTCAAAAAAACCTAAAATTTTTTTTCAATTTCAAAAAAGAAAAATCTAAAACTTCACTCAATTTTTGTACTTTGAAGCGTATTCAGCGCCACCTATTTTCCTAATGCTTCCAAATTTGTTTTTCCTGTAAACGCTGGTCTATTACCTTTCCAACGATTAGATTAGATTGAAGGTGTGAGGGGGGTCAAAATAAATTTGTCAGGAACCTAGACAATTTGTCCTTTGTTCCCATGCCCCCTCCTTTCTCTGTTTATTTGTATAATAAATAAATTAAATAAAATAATACAATTTCACAATGAAAAATACGTTTAGAAAATAGAAAATTGTGTTAGCGTCATATTCGTGTAATGACTTTGTATCAATTTGCTACCAGTCAAGCCTTATTGTACTTTTAAGGAATAGGGCCAAGCTGTAAGGTCAGGTAGGCATAGTTCTGGTTTGCCCGTTATCTATTACTTCTGTATCTCGGGCAGTCACTGATGACGTCGAAGCCTGTTTCTTCCCCAAGGCCACAGGCACATTTGGAGTTGTCTGCACATCCTATAACATTGAGAGTTCGCAGTATCCTATCAGAACTTCATCAACTCTCTTGAGGTTAGGTCTTTCAAGGTTCAACAAGCAATCACTAAACTCCTTTAGAGGTTTTTCAAAAAAAAAATTGTGTGGTTCCCCCCAACGTGCCTTTCCCAAGCAATCCCATGCTGTTTAACAAGCCAGTTCTTTACGATGCGTTTTCTTTCCGCTTCCGATATACCGTGCGTTCATTTGCTCCCTTGTCTGCTAATTTGTCAGCCTTTTCATTACCCTGAATACCAGAATGACCCGGCGCCCACAGGATTGTCACTTCATTGTCCTTGTTTGCAAGCTTCCTTGCATTGGCGCACCGTTGCCGATCTGACGATGGGGGTGCTTCAATTAAGGCCTGGCTATCCGAGCAAATATAGAGTCTTCTATGCTGCAACTCCTTAAAAGTCTCAGTACTAATTAGTTCGAGTATCGCTATGAGCTCCGCTTGCATTACAGTGGTAAAACAGCCGAGTGGTATTAAACCTTCAATTCCGGTTTGTTCATTGATGTAGCCAGTTCTAGACGGTCCTTTCTTGGAGCAGTCTGCGTAGCTCACTAGACCATCTTCCGGGGGATAGATTTTTTCCTCTGCTAACCATTTTTCCCTACTCGGTATGACACATCGAAAATTATCATCCAGCATCAACATTGTCGAGATCTGGTCACTCTTCATCAGAAGAGTTTCATCTTCTATTAGGTTCATAATTTCCATGTGTCCTTTAGCCGAGATCGGTTTGAATGCTAAGCTAAAGGCAATAGATTTTACATATAGGTCAAGCGGTGGGATAGAAGTGCTTCTAGTGCTCTTGGGGCAATGGTGACTTTCACTCCAGTCATGCACAAACATACTAGTCTCTAGAGTTTGTCTCGTCTATTTTTTGGTGTTTCTAGCTGCACCCAGGCCACCAGACAATGCACCCATGACAAAACATTGATCTTACAACAGATGTATAGATCCACCAGATAGTTTTTGGGGAAAGGCACCAGGTTCTACCGAAGGCATTTCTGCACATCCAGAAGATATCAATTGGTTTGTCCAGCTTGTCGTTTAGATGCATTATCCATGTCATCCTACGGTATTTTACCATCACCCTAGGGTTAGTTATTTCCTCAAAGAGTCTGAAACTTCCTAGCTCCAGTTCATTAATCTTGTGTTTTCTTTTGAAAAGTATTAACTTTGTTTTTCCTGAATTTACTCTGAGTTCTTTTTCTTTACACCATTCTTCTAATACTATTACCGCCCCTCTAATCAAATCCCCCAGGGTTGTCAGGCATATTCCTCCAATGAGGACGGAGACATCATGAAAATAGCCTTGCGCGTGAAAATTCCAGATTGAATGAGCTTGACCAGTAGAGAATCTATTACCATACACCAAAGTATAGGTGATAATATTCCCCCTTGAGGACACCCCGACCCAGACTGGTTGTGGTACCGCAAATACTTGCTTCCACACTTCTACATCTTCTGACAATCCATCTCACAGCTATGTCCTCTGTATGCCTTTCTCTGACAGCTTTCTCAATTACATCGAAGCCTGTATTGTCGAAAGCTCCTTCTATGTCCATGAAATATGTCCCAATGCTTCCAAATTTGTTTTTCCCGTGAAGGCTGGTATATTAACTTTCCAACGATACATCACAGGATGAATTTGATGGAAAAATGAGTTTCATAAAATTTTTTTGTGCAAGTATGTCATGTGAATTTTGTTCAGCATTTTTCATTTCGAATTTTCCCAAAAAAATTCATACTTACATCCATGTGGATGTGAAAAATCAATCGAAAGAAACTCATGTCTCCGTCAAATTCGTCGTGTGTCATTGGAAAGGTGATATATCAGCCTTTAC
>CM055404.1:28494843-28699656 GCA_029228625.1 Pseudolycoriella hygida
TGAAGTGGGAAGTGTGTGGGATGAAGTGGGAAGTGTGTGGGATGAAGTGGGAAGTGTGTGGGATGAAGTGGGATGATGTGAAAACTGTATGGGATGAAGTGGGATGATGAGGAAAATGTGTGGGATGAAATGAAAACACATCCCACATAATTCCAACTTCATCCCACGCATTTCTCACTGAAAACTTACGTATTTGTTGGCACCAAATCAAATAATTAAGTTTAATCTGTCTGAAGTCAATTTGAAAAAAAACTGATCTGAACCTGAAAAATAAAGATATGAAATATTTAGATCAGATAATTATTTACAGTCATCCGAACTGATCTGAAAATTCAGATTTTCCTTTTTTTAGATTCAGATCAGATAAAAACCACCTGTTCCGAACGCTAAAATCAAATTACTAACAGACACATGAAAAGTCTTCTGATTTAAGCGATTAAATGTTTCAAATTGAAAATATAACTGACTTATTAATGTTGGTCGTCCATAAGTCTTTCGTATTTTGGCCTTTATGAAACATACAAATATTTTCAGAAATAAACGCATTCCATCCCTAATTGCTGACGTCAAAGAAAATATAATCGCATCCATCCATCTACCGTCTTCATTTCCACTATAAAATAGGTATATATGTGGAAAAGGAATTCGCTCAATTTACAAAATAGCATTTTGTATATTAAGTAGCTTGTTTGTTGTCTGATCGATATGATTCAAGGTTTTTATCGTTCGATATTTATTTCGTAGTAGCGTTTAATTTTTTATGCATAGCTTTTCAGACGAAAACCCATGGAAGTATTGGTTGAAGAACCTTTAGGATCCATTGAACTAAACAATATATTTTAATTATAATAATTCCTACAAGCCAAGGCCTTCGCGCTGGCACGAAATAAGAAATTTCTTCAAGGAAAGAAATGTTAATGAATCTTCAACCCGGAGGTAGATTTATTGTTTCGAAATGAAATTATAATTGTTAATAAGTCTGCATATGAAAGATAATTCCTCGTATGATGTCAATCGAAATTATTAAACAGACATAGTCGCGGTCGAAGATATCATCTCAAGAAAAAATTGTATACTTTTTTATTGCATGTAAAAAACCTTAAGTGACGAAGAGATAACTTTCCGCCGCAGACCTAAAACATGTTTTATTTGATGAGAGATGTTGTTCGATCCGTACATGCACACTTGAGTTTCTGTGAACTTTTTGCGAATTGCCCTGCTACCAGCTGGTAAGTTAAACGAAACCAAATTTCAATACATAACATGATTAAGTTAACTGGGTAAAATTGTTTACAATTTTCTTTTAATTTCCTACAATGTAATTCATAAAATCGTTTGAGTAAAGTGCACATAGGACATAGGGGTTGTTCAAAAATTACGTCTTAATAAATTTTATTTGACATTCCGGATCTTCTTCTCGCATAGTTCCCCGAAATATAAACCGCTAAACTTTATGAACTTTAAAGCTACATAAATACTATTTCCTTACTCGGCTATTACATACAAAAATGCTAAATCCGTTAATAACTTACAAGACTCCCGAAATAAAACAGAACAGAGAGCAAAAATGGCAGCTATTGAAGTTGCGATGTTCTGGCACAACAGCACCTTGTAATGAGGTTGCCTCATCTCCTGTAGGAGAGTTCAGCTTTAGAGCACGCCGCAAAAATGTGAGCCGTGAAGTTTGCGATAGAACAGAATCCTGTGTATAACAAAATATTCAAAATTATAGCTCATGTGCTTGATGACTTTTACGCAAATAATAGATGAATCAGGATTCAAAAATATTAAGTATCAAGTACAAATTTCTACTCAAATAACATCCGAATATATTTTGAATATGCGATGATTTTTTAGGGCAACTTTCGAACTTCATACTAAATCTTTTTGAAATCTGATTCATTTATTATTCGTGAAAGAATCTTGCCCTCACAGTATATGAGCTATAATTTTAAAAATTTGTCATTTACGCATGATACTATTCTAAAAAAACATCGCAAATTTGACAGTTCACATTTTTGCAACGTGCTCTTCAGAGAAATGATAGATAAATCAGAATTCATACAGTTGAATAGGAAGGTCTAAAGTTACTCTACGAGAATATCGCATACTAATTTTGAATGCGATGTTTTCATGTTTTTACAGAGACTTTTTTAATGAATCATTTTTGGTTCCGATTCATGTACGATGAATGATGAGATAAGCCATAATTTTAAGAAATTCTGTGCCAATAAAACATCGCAACTTCAATAACTGACATTTTTGAGATAACATGTTAGGACCTAGTGCAGCACTATCTGTAATTACTCCGAAGTTGATTGCCCGAGTTCCTTCAACCCTTCCAAGATACGAAATTAGAAATTATAGCCATTGTAGTGTAGTAGAGAGTTTGGGCAAAGCGACTTATATCCAAATTTATAACATATGCATATAGCTATAAGTAATAAGTTATATGTTTACGTCAAAAGTTATAGGTTTACGTTACGAGCTAAGAGTTATAATTTATAAGTTACAAGTTTACGGTACAAGTTTTCAAGTTTATAGCCCAGATCAGTATTGTAACTGATACACATCAGTACTGATCAGTTTTAAAACTGATCCGAATCAGTACTGATCACTGATCAGTTTCGAAACTGATCCGTATCAATACTGATCAGTTTCAAACTGATATGTATCAGTACTGATTAGTTTTAAAACTGATCTTTATGAGTACTGATCAGTTTTAAAACTGATCCAGGTAAGTACTGATTAGTTTGAAAACTGATATAGATAAGTACTGATCAGTTTTAAAACTGATCCGGATAAGTAATGATCAGTCTTAAAACTGATTCGGATAAGTAATGATCAGTGTTAAAACTGATTCGGATCAGTATTGATCTGGGCTATAAACTTCAAATTTGAACTTATAACTTAAACTTGTAACTAATAACATAAACATATAACTCAAAACAAACAGCTATATGTATATATGTTGTAAATTTGGCTATAAGTGGCTTTGCCCAAACTCTCTAGTGTACTGTTGTGCAACCTTTCAGGCATTTTATTGACTTTCTTTGCAGTTTCTTTGGCAAGACATTATTTATCTTAAGAACAATAATGGCGTTATGCAAAGAACTATTAACTCCAAAAGATTTCATTGAAGTATATCGGTCTCTGCACGACACCGTCCGTCCATAGCAACCACAACAACTTCGACTCGTGTTTGTGTGGAATATACGTATTTAATTTACTTTGAGACGTCGCGTTCCAATATTAAAATCTTGTTCTGCCAGATTTTTGTTTTTATTTTTTTTACTATCGAAATTTATTTTTGTTATGAGAAACGATATTTATGGTGAGGTAGGTTAATATAGTCAAACAAAATTTAAATGTCGATTAAAACAAAATATGAACTTCCATAAGGAAAAAACAAAAGCTTTCAATAGACGCTTTTAGTGCGGTTCTACTTTTAAAATTCTCAGTAAGACAGTGCGTAAAATACGTGAGTAAACAAAAGACTTTTGTGTGGCCGGCCAATTATAGTATTTTATTATACGTGGGGAGAAAATCATGAATTCCAACAAGAGCGGAAGTTTGCGGTCAGAGCGGAGCGAGGGCCATAATTCGCTCGAGTTGGAACTCAATTTTCTCCCCAAGTGTAACACAATATTTTTTGTGCTTGCGCGTGAGAAAACGAGTATTTCCACGACAAAATGTTCATTCAGTGTAACGTGGAAGCGGTGAGAAAAAGTAGCTACTTTTTCACCGGCAAGAATATGTAACTTTCTTACCGCTTTTGTAGGGACAAAACACGAGTTTTCTCACTGCAAGCATGAAAAATATTTTGTTGGGATTACGTATGCAATTTCGTAAACGATTTCGCATCGCGTGTGATTTCTTTTGCGATTTTCTAAATGACATAAACGATCAAAATTAATTATTTTCTTTAGAGACAATTAACAAACGAACATCACGTCGAAGACGAGGAGGTAGTCATGGGGATAGAGGAAGCAGAGGGCAGCAATAGTGAACAAAAGACATGCTGAAACACGTTTCTAAATATAATTTTACTTAACTTTATGAAGTGTTTTTGTTTCGTTCTCAGTCGCGCGCATATTTCCGGAAGTAAAATGTACTTATCTCCTCGCATTCTCATAGTGTAATTGGGATGAAAGTAAAACTTTTGTCAAAACAGAAATGAGAAGAAAAACAAAAGCGATGACGCCATTAAAGATTTTTTGCTTCAATTTAATTAAATATTTACAAAAATGACTTTGCTTCAAAAAAAGAATTTCCTATTTTATCTTCTTTACATACTAAATAGTCAGGCACGATCAATAAACTCAATTGAACAAATAATTTTTTTAATTTTTTTTTTTTTGCATTGTTGTTCGATGGTATACACAGTATACATTTTTAACGTGAAATTATTTTTAGTTTTTTTTTTCTTAATTCACAACCAGTACGCATTGCAATATCAATCGTGAATTTTAAAAGATATTGGTAGTTTTCCGGTATGCTGGTGAGGTATTTTATGAAAACATTGGATTTTACAGAAAATCAAATCAATCAAATTTTGTGGCGTATTGTAAATATCCACATAACACCTGTCTCATACTTTATTTGCTTAGGAGCTTCAAAAAAACACACATCGTATTGTGTCCAAGGTTTATGCCGGTCTGAAGAGCTTGTCGGTTAACAGGGATTTGATACCGAGGCTCGCACGGATTGATCTTCCCTTTTAATGCCGCATTTCTCAAAAGGAGACAGAGTGTTCATCTCCACAGGGAAAAGATCTTGGGCTGCGAATTGATGCAGTATTTGAATTACCACTCATGTCATCGTCTTATACTAAGAAAAGTCCCAGATTACCTTTATTCAAAATTGCGGTTCTATAAATCCATGGGGACATAATGTCATTGTTTCCTTCACGTCAACGATGCGAGGCAATAATTCATTGTTTGTTAACGGTGTAACCAGACCAGGTACAATGGGTTGTCCCCTTGTACAAGCGTACAGCTTCCACGGGCACTTATACGAAATTGAGTTTCAAAAACACCTGAGTGTAGCTTTGTAACGCTTTAGGATTGGTGTGAGTTTGATACAGCAGTAGGGAGCTAATGCGTCCACTGGTTTCGCTACTAAGTATGGGTGGTGGAGTAATTGTGCTTTGGTGGTGTTTTTTGATGAAATTTACTTATAGTCTCAGATTTTCTTTTTTTTTAAATTCGTTTAAGCATACAGTCACGGCAGTGTGTTTTTTGACATTTCAATAGAACAATCAATAGCAAATTCGAAAATTATATTTCCATGACCGTAGTTGCTTTTTTAGTTAGTTAATTCAAAATTTCTAATGTATAATTTCGTAGCATATGTTATAAGGCCGTTGGCCTTTTGTATGCCAAATTAAAAGGAACTTACTTACACTGTATCTAAACATTTTCCATTAGATATTGGCGCATTCGCTCCAAAGTTGGACCGTAATGTAATTGCTCCCATAAGAAATACATAGCGCAATTATACAGCGAACCGACAATATGTTTTAGAAGATCCATCGTCTATTCCAATATTTCTAATTCTAGAGATTCTAGGTCTTCACAATGTACAACAATGTTTTTAGAAGATTGCTGAAGTTATTTCTTATTGTATTTGTATTCTACCTTGTATTGCTTCGACCAAATTTATACAAATAGCAATTTTTGAACAAGGGACGAATAACAAGGACAAAAGCTGATTTCGACGTATTACGACCGCTTCAGTACACCTATGTCTTGCTAGGACCATGTGTGTAAATTAGCATAACACATATTAGAATGAGATGAACAATCATTCCAAATGTAACGAAACAACAATACTTCAGATAATTACAGGAGAAGAATTGTAAGATTGTGTAACGTTTCGTTTTAACTCGTTTCACCGACCGAGTTTTACATGCACAAAATGCAAGCGAATACGTGAAAGAAGAGATAAAAGAGAAATAAGAAAGATGCACAAGCTTGTGATTCTCTTGCTGTATTACTTCGTCTGAATAATTTTAAATTTCTCAATTTGAGTTGAATTACACCACTGCTCCCTACTATTGACCATTAAGCTCCTAAGAATCCTCATGTCAGAAACGTCTAAGTCATGAAGCAGGCAACAGATTGTACCCAACTTTCATTAGTTTAATGTTAGTAAATTTATATTTTACGGGTATTTACTGTACGCATCTCGCAATGAAATATAGCATACTTTGACAGAAGCCGATGTCATATTGTGGAACAAGAACAAAAATTATACATCCGTTTACTGTGACGTTATAAGGAGCGGTAATATTAGAGTAAAATTAAGGGTTTTGTCAGTGGAGTAGTCGTCTGTGCTGGTTCGAGTACGTTGAAAGTACGGGTCCAAAGAGGATAATCCGATTATTCGGTCTAGGGGTAGCTGAGAAGGATGGTAATGGGCTCAATCAAATCGGATCTAGAATTGAGACGACTTCCATTGGATGATCAGAGCATCTCTTCGGCGGCTGATACAACTGCGTGAAGGTTCATTTGAATGATTGCGACATAAAGATGTCACCCCTAGAAGTATCTAATTTATAATTACAAAAGCCAAAAATTTCTCCGTTAGTCACTTTGTCTATTTATTCGGCACAAATTACCTGCGGGAACAACGCACGTCCTACCCACTTGAAGAGTTCCGAGGAACTGAAGTAAAATGTTGTTTTGCACTTACTTTTATAGCAAAAAAATGCGTTTTTTTATTAAAATTTGTTCTCAAAACTATTTTTGATTGTAGATAGATGTGTACTGAAGAATTCGTTTTTCTTTCACGCTATCTCTTTGTGGAATTCGCTTCCGTGAAATGAAAAATTTCATATGCCGCTTTTCCGGGAAAATTCTGGAAAAGCCGTGGCATGTGGAAAAGTGGTCAATTTTGAGGGTTTTTTAGATAATGGTCGGAGTTTTCCAATTTTAGCTCCGGAGTGACAATAGCTGGAGAGATGGTTTCTTCAGGAAAGTAATAGTGTTTGGTCAGGAGAATTTTTTGGGATCTTAAGAAAATGGCTGCCAGCAGTCAAACCGGCGCCATCTTGAATTTTCCCAAGGAATAAATTAGGGTTTTTTTGGCTTTCGAATTTTTGGTTCGGAATGACATTACTCAGAGAGTTGGTTTCTTATAGAAAGTTATAGAATTTCCTCAGGAGAATTTTTTGGTATCATTAGAAAATGGCTGCCAACTGTCAAAGTGACGCCATCTTGGATTTTTTGCTAAATTCTGAATAAGAATACCTAGATAGTTGGTTTCTTTAGGAAAGTTATATAAATCACTGAGAAGAATTGCTGACACGAAGTGTTCCGATGGTAGCCTAAGGTGTTGGCGAAATTTTTTTTTTTTGGAGAAACATTTCTTTTAAGGAAAAATTTTTTTCGGAGAAAATTTTTTTTGGAGAAAGATTTTTTTAAAGACCAACTTTTTGAGAAAATTTCTTTTAATGAAACATTTTTTTTTGGAGAATTTTTTTTTGAGAGAAAAGGCTTTTTTTTCGGAGTCAATTTTTTTAGAAGAAATTTTTTTCTAAGAAAATTTTCTTTTCTGACAAAATTTTTTTCAATAATTAGAAATGTTTTCAACAACTTCCAAAACAACTGATATCACAACAAAAACCTCTTTAAAGGTAGAGTGTGACGCAGTCCGTAAGTCTGCTTCCAAAATTAATGATGTCGCTTGAGGTGACGCTATCGCTGATAATACGCAGAAGTTTGTTTAAATGGAACTGTACCTTCAAAGTGGTTTTTGTTGTAGACTTATTAATCTTTTTTATTAAGCGAAAAAAAGGCTACTCACAATGGCGCAGCCAGTTGTTGTTTTATATTGTGAGTTCTTTCTATCTCTATCTCTCTCTCCTTCCCTTTATCGAAACTGTTACAGAAAAATTGGTAACAAATAATATTAAAAACTTAGAGTTAAGGTCAATAAATATAACGTAAATTGTAATGCGTAATCACAGGTAGTTAAAAGACGATAGCCTTCTTTGGGTTAAGTATAAAATACATACATACATACACTTTGTCAAAGTCAAAGTTGTTAGGTTTGATAATATGTTGTACGTCGGGGCACAGAGCAAAATTACGAATATGCATCAGTAGTTGCCAAAATAGTCAATTTTCATGGTTTCAGAAATATCTGCGAAGGTGTGAGAGATAAGCCAACGGTTTTTTAGGCAAAGTCTCATAATTTTGTGAGTAGTGTGACCAATGTTGGTAAAATGTCGGGCAACACGGGGGAAATGGTAGTACGGGACAAGTGATAGTACGGGGAAGTATGGGGACACGGTGGTACGCGGGAGACGGTAGTACGGGACAAACGGTAGTTCAGGTGAATTTGTAGTACGTGGAAAGGAGAAAACCAGATTTGATACATTACGTACTTTCTATTATTAAGCGCTTCATGTTATAATTAACTAAAACAAACAACAAATTTGAATAAACTTATACCTACTTCTGAAATACTACCGAATTTTATTTCTTCTTCAGAGTAACTTTTTTTAAAATTGTCAATTTCTAAAAAGTACCTTAATAGCTATATAAAGTATTGTCTTTTCATCTAGTAGTTGAGCTACTTTTTTGAGATTAACAAACTTTTCGCTATAAGATAAGTCTGCACTTTCAGCCGAAAATTTGAAAATGTCAAAATTAACAAGTAGCTAGCACACTACATTGTATTAGTTATGATAACTTGACATCTGGCTGTGTACTTGAGCCCTGCACCTGAGAATAAAGAAGGCAACCTCGTGCTGAACACCTGCTTTTACCAAAGGGTAGGCAATGGTTAGATCTATACGTCACATAAGTTTCAACTCGGCATCAGGCTGCGTCCTTGAGTTATGACACTTTGAATGCAGGTCGGAGCATGCTGCGGAATTGAAACTTATGTGACGTATAGAACTCACTCCTGCCTCCGCTTTGGTAAAAACAGGTGTTCAGCACCAGACTACCTTCTTTATTTCCAGTTTCGGTCCCAAGTACACAACCTGGTGCCGACTTTGATTGTGTTACTAACTAATTCATTCAGAATTTCAGCTGCCTTGTTTTGCAAGGTTTTACCTTATGCTCGCGTGATTCAACTAGTGAAGTATGATGATTAAGTTATCCATAATATCCATTCGACATATTTTAACAAAACAAAAATACGAAAAGGATGTTACACTTCTTAAAAGCCGATCGGAGCAGATAGTTTTGCAATAAATTTACACACTTAATTTTACGAATTATCTTTGAATTTAAATTATTACGACAACACAACGTACACAACGGAATCAACCATAAAAGCTCTAAATGATTTTAAGCGTCAGGTTAAACATGGCTCCCGGTTCTACTAAAATAAATGATAAAATGTTTATTTTATTATTTCGAAGTCTCACTAGAAAATTAGAGAAATGCTAATCATTGTCTACTCAAATCTAAATGAAACACAATTCATTGGACGATATATCTTCCGATGTACTGATAATATCTTCTATCGGACGGTAAAATCGTTCACCAAGCGACAGTATCATCGACAGGAAGATTATTATTATTATTATCGACAATATGATAATATTTTCCGCTGGGTGGCATTACCTTCCAACGTGATGATAATATCTTCCAATGGACAGTAATATCGCCCACTGGGTTATCATCCTTAGGATAATTTATCTGTTTACCCTAAAATTACTCCAAATCTATCAAACATTTGTTAAAGCAACTTATATTACATGCATTTCTCTTAAATATTTTATGTAACTTTAGGTTGAAACATCGTTAAACACATTACACTCGCGTCCTAGGTCACAATATCAATTGAAGGCTGAATGCACTAATGAAAAGACGATATACTCAGAGTGTAATAGATTAAGTGCAAGGTAAGTGTTTCCAAAATAAATAGTGTCACACAAATTGACTCCTACAAGAAAGCTTCGGAAGTTTGGTAACTTTACCTTTGACCTAAATATAACATTATGTGCGCTGCCGGTTTATTTTCCAAATACGCCTATATAAGAGAGTAATATGTTCACCACATGTAAAATTGAATAAGGCAATGTTTAACATTATACTTATAGTAATATTTAACGATATACTCATTAAACAATTTACCACGACCATTTACCATGATCTACCACACCATATAGTGCAAAAGCTAAAGAAACCCATGTCTTAACAAAATTTTGTGTAAACAAAAAAGAAACCGTATATAAAGACATCTCCAAGCGTCAATGGGCAACAGTCGTTTATCGTATTATCTCAAGACACATTGTGAAAAAGTTAACCAAGAAAGTTCAAAATGAAGTTTTTAATCATGGTATGTTGACTAAGTTTTTGAATTTGTGTGTTTTTTTTAATTAAACAAAATTCCCAACTCTGATTTTGTGATTTTTGCTCGAGACAAGTGTGTGTCCTGATTGGAAAAAATAAATTGTTACAAAAAATTTGCAAGTTTATTTAGAAGATAAGAGTGTTTTCTGTTGAATCTGGCATTCGGTTTCGAAAAGGATACACCCGGAGTAAAATAATTTTTCCAACGTTGAAAGTTTTTCTGAAAAATCCATTTTTCGTACTACGGGATTATTTTACTCCTGGAGTAACACACGAAGAGTCTTTTCAACTCTAGTGCTAAAATGCAAGAGGGATCTTTGTTTAGTAAGAGTGAATTTTCCAGTACGTGCAGAAGAAAATTTCTGGATAGTTCAGAACTGATTCTAAGCTCGGTCTGGAATCACACTAGCTCAAAAATTCCTTAGTTAAGTTACGTACAACGTTTTTCTTAAGTGGATTCGTAAATGCTCGGTAAAGTTAGATATTTTTAGTTGGAAAAAGACTTTTCGTATTAACAAACCCTGATTCAGCATCCAACACCTCATTCCTTAATCAAATTTAGTTTAATTATCGAACGAATTCCTTAATTCATATCGAAAGATTTATTAGTGTTGAAACAGAATGGAAAATTCTCTACATTACGTATGTGCTTCCTTCGGCTCATGCAGCAACCTTCCTACGAGTCAAAACAACAATTTGGAAGCACTTACGTACAGAATTTTACATGTTGATGCTCGGTAAATGCGTTTTCCGAGTCGCTTGCGACGAGGTAATGACGCATTTACCGAGCAGAAGCACGTAAAATCCCTAAAATATACTTAACATTCCCTAAGGCGTTTTAGTGCAATGGTCTGATCTGTACTCAAAGGTAGCCCAATGTTAATGCTGTTATTAAAAATGTATTTTCTTAAAAAAAATTTCCTTTAAAAATCCTCAGAATGAATTCACTGAATCGTCATAAAAAAACTTTGAACTTGATTCGTTGGTAACCTTAACAAGCCAATCCAATGAACTTTACAAAAAAAAGTTTACACTAAATTTTATTTATTAATTAAATTATAAAAAAGCAAATCTTCAAAATGATTACGAAAAAAAACTTACGAAAGTTAACCTTGAATATTCAAAGTTTGAGTATCTTATTAAGTGTAAGTTATGCATGTGAATTATCTTGCATATTTGGCAATATCGAAATAAATTATGCTAAGCGTTTTACCTCCCGTGCGCGAAGATGTACGTCACTTATCATTTATCAATGACCGATCTTTTCCAATGTGTAAATCAAAATCTAAACATTTGAAGGTACTTAATCGATCCATAATCTATAAGACTCTCAATGACGAAAATAGAGAAAACGAAATGAAGAATTGAGTTGAAAGAGGATGTGATAAAAAAGAAACAAAAAATTGATCTTCGACGATCATTCTAACGACTTTAGTGAACCTAACGAAGTAAGTCAATTATGATATTACGTCTTGCGACTGCTACTTCAATTGGACAAGAAGAATTTTCCTAAAAACGATTATTTTAATCAAATATTCTGAACGAAAAATCTTCCATCTGCATGACTCGAAAATGTGTCTTTTTTGACAAGGGGAAAGTTTGTTGCCAGAGCAAAAATTATTGCAAGCAAAGAGTGAATGCAGTGTTGGTGATAGAGAATTATTTTCAGGTCGACAGCTAAAGGACAGCGAGACTGTAATTTACTTGAAGTGACATTTTCTCTTCACTTCACTTCACTTCACTTCATTGTTTGATGTGAAGAAATACGAATTGTTGCTCCGCAAGTGTCAAATGAGACAATTTTACAACAATTTATAATTTTCATCTCAAAAAACATGAAAAGCTCGTTACCTAGCTCGAATGACATAGATTTTCTGTATCTCACTGAGGTAACGAACTTTTCATGTTTTTTGAGATGAAAATTATAAATCGTTGTACAATTGTCACATTTGACACTTGCGGAGCAACAATTCGTATTTCTTCACATCAAACAATGAAGTGCGAAAACTATTCCTTTTAATGAAATAAACGTCACATTTTCGAGTTGCTTCTTCAAGAGTTTTTGGACCAAAATTCCGAAACGATTCAGGAAAATTCTTCTATTCTAATGCTAATTTTTTCTTCAATCTTTCTCAGCAAAACTTCCTCTTTAAAACTTTTTTTTTCTAAAATGTCAACGGTCATCTAAGAACCTGAATGCATATCAAAGCTGTTAAACTTTTGAAAATAATAAAAAAAATGCAATTTACATTTGAATGAATCGCCAATTTCTCTATCCGCTATATCGATTTATTAAAAAAAAAACTTCATTCATAAATTGATTATGTCAACCGCCAAATTTATTAGCCACTCGACTTTGAGATTTCGAAATCATTAAGTTTGGGTATACGTCGAATTCTTCTTTTACATTTAACATTTATTTTTCATCAATAATTTCATTAATGAAAAGATTATTTTTTAGCAAGAAATTGATCACAGCAACAAATAAATCATTCAAATTTTGTTAGTTTTCGCTAAAAAGGTCATAAATACTGTCAAATTTCTTGCTAAATTGTGATCATCCATCTACACTGAAAGCAAGCACCTGTAGCTTCACTTTACAATAGAAAGATAATTTTCATTAAATCAAATCATTTTAACATTTTTCTTGTACTTTAAGGCAATTTTAGTGACCATTTTGGCTATGGCATTTGTAGCAGCTGCTCCTGTTGATGAAACTGTAGTCGGTGATCTATACGAACCATCTGAGACATACAATCCACAAGATCCAAATTCATTTTTCAAATTGAAGAAACTCAAGAAACTCTTGTTCTTAGGTTAAGTGCTTGAGCTTGAGCTATTGCAGAAAACGAAATTTTTATACCAAAATTTTTTTTGTTATTATTTAAAGAAAAGAAAAACCAATTGCTATGAATCACAGTGTTTGTCTTGTATTTATCCACTTGCATGTAACAGTACATTAATTCGAAGAATAAAAATTCATAAAACTCTTACATTTCATCGTCTTTATTCCAACTATCATAACACTTAAAATAAGACTAAAGTTAAGTGCCTATACGACCTACACGCCTACACTTAAAGAACTTTCAAATTGTACATTCATTTACACCAGCTGTTTCGATTTTTGTTTAGTTGCTACCAGCTGGCATGTTATGTACGTTTTTAAATTTCTCTAAGTTTATGTCTTTTGGCTATTAATTTACACTAGTTTTTCCATTCATATTTTCTTTTATTTTTTACAAGAAATAATTATTTTCAAGCTTGTGGTGAGAAAACTCATGTTAGTTACATATTGGTGAGAAAGTTACACATTGGTGAGAAAGTAGTTATTTTCTCACCGCTCGCATGTTACACTGAATGAACGTTTTGTCGTGGAAACACTCGTTTTCTCACGCGCAAGCACAAGAAATATTGTGTTACACTTGGCGTGAAATTGAATTCCAACTCGAGCGAATTACGGCCCTCCCTCCCTCTGGCTCTGGCCGCAAACTTTCGCTCCCGATGGAATTTATTATTTTCATCCCATGTACAACAATAGTAGATTTCATAACTAGGGAAGGAAATAGAAAATTCCTTAACTTGAGTAAAGTTTGAGATCCTCACCGAATAAATTGTAACTTGGCTCAATTGCGGCTCCTCGCTAAGCTCGGGGCGCAAATTCACCCTCGTTACAATTTATTCAGCTTTGCGAACTTTACTCTTGTTAAGGAATTATCTGTTTCCTTCCCTAGTTATGAAATCTACTGTTTCACTCACTCTCCTGTCAATTTTCGGAGTGAAAAGTATTTCACTCCCGCATTTGTCATTTAACATGTTCTCTTTGAAATAATCAATTTTCTCCCCCCATTTTGAGGAGAGAAAGTGCATATTTTCTCAGAGCAGTTGTGAAAAATACTTTATCTTCCTAGAACGATAATCTCGCATTTTCTCCCTAGGGCAAAATTGTTTTTCTCGATATATCTTTTCTCGGCAGATAAAATAGCATATGCACCGCTGTCCAGGATGGTTTATTTTGACGATTTGGATTATTTCCCACGCCTTCGGATCGGGAAATAACCTCCAAATCGTCAAAATAGAGCATCCTGGACAGCGGTGCATAATCTACTAATTTCATAACTTTACGGGAGAAAACACAAAATTCTTACAAAAAAAAAATTGCAGAGAGAGAGAGAGAGAGAGAGAGTAAAGTTTTATTGAGTGACATTTGTACCTGAGTGGGTCACAAATTTCCCTCGAGGGTGAATTTTTTTTCCTCCTCAAGTTGTGGATAAAGTCGTTCACAATTGTTACTTTCTTCCGAAAATGCTTCGCGCATTTGTAGCGCTTACTTCGTTTGAGCTACAACCCACCAAATTGTCAAAAATCAACCGTCCAAAATATACGCAAAAAACGATTTTATAACTGAGTTGTTGGGATCATTCATGTATGATCTCAACAGACTCCTCATGAAAACTAAAAATTACCATTCATTCAAAAATACCTAGGGAACAAAATGTAATCTTTCATCACATAGACAATTGCAAAAATTGATAGTCGCAGTGGTGCAAAAAGCAACACTAATTGTTTCAAAAAATATCGCCGAAAGAATAACGAAAATTAGAAATCGAGTTGTCCCTTTTTCAACCAAGGGCCAGAAACTTCGGTCGAATAGCAATTCTTTCTTTTAGGGTAACATTTTTGTGTTCAAGCTGTGAATTAAACTTTTCACACGACAGTTTGCTCTTTAAAATTTACCTTTTTTTAAATAGATTTTAGAATTGGATGTTCGCAAGCCCGTAGCCAAGGTCGACGGCCAGGCGGGGCTCAAGCCCACCCACCAAATTGATAGAATTATATAAAATTTTGAGTCGTATAGCAAAAATTCTAAATGCTCAGGATTTGCGACCGATAACCACGGGAATCATTGAAGTGAGAACGCAAAAGAATAGAATGACTGCGCCGCAGACGAAAATTTTAGGGATTGAAAACGATCATGATGTCAATATTTACATTTTAATTCGAAACATTCACAACATTTGAGGAGATAATTATCAAAACGTGCTATCTCCTTCATTTTTCTTATAATTCATTAATATTTATCATACTGGAAAAACAAAGCATATAGTATAACAAGTATAAATCTGTTATGTATTCACTGCTTCTTCTTCTGCACTTCCCTTCCCTAGGCATCTATAGAATCTTTTCCCTAAAGCTATTTCATAGCTCTGTCAGAATGAGAAACATTAGTGAATCATAATTCTTATATAATTATAATTCACTGATGTTTGTCACAGCTTTATAGAAAGGTTTCTATAGTTACCTTAAGACTAAGTAGGTAAGGGATATACATAGAAGCAATGAATACGTAACAAATTTGTATAGAGTCGGTTTATTTTGCCAGCATGATAAATGTTAGTAAATTATAAGAAAATTTAAGGAGATTGCACGTTTTGAAAATTCTCCCCCCCCCCTTTTAAGTTTTGCCAGGGAGGGATCTGAAGACATCCAGAAGGGCCTAACTCCACTTGCCCCTCCTAGATACGGGCCTGGATTTAGATTGGAAAAAGTTAAGATTTTTGACTGTGGGATGAGGGGTTTCTTAGCCAAACCTCTTTGGTAGGAAAAACAAAAAAAGGGGTTCGGGGTTTTCATCCCTACTCTTCACCTTTGGAACTGGTGTATATATGACATGACACATTAATGACTAGGCAACCCCACGAGAACATCAAATTTTCTCAAATCAAACACAGAATCTTATTTAATTGTTTCAGCGCAGCGTAGTGACAGAAAAGTGTTTTCTGCATGAGCAAGAGTGTATTGGCGTGTGTATTTCCATATTTCCATTGCGAATGCTTTCCAAAGCATACTTTTGCTGCATGTGCACCAACACACCCTCGCAAATACAGAAAAATATCTTTCAAAATAGCCCAAAACACAGGCGATGTGTACTTGGTTAATTACATCGGTAACGCAGCCTGGGTAACGAATTTCATCTCTCACTCTTTCAATATGATTTATATTAACATAAGACAGGAGTTGACATGGTAACGACAATGTATAGGTTGCCAATTGGGAATTAGCCAATTTCCTCGTGTTGCGAACATGGAATAAGTACACGTCTTGTGTGTATTGGGCAGTGTTGAAATGCACTATTTATGGATGGTAGTAATGCATGAGAAAAGGATCTTTACATGCTTCATAGAGTCGAAAGTGAAAATGACAACACTTTTTTACTTTCGGCTCTAAGGGCTGAAACACATTAGCAATTTGAATTGTCGATCTCAGCAATAATTATATCAGCCGAAACGAATGTATTCATTATTTTCACAATAGAGCGAAAAGTCATTGCAAGGAAATAAGCATTTTAGTACTGAAAACTAGTATGGAAATTGCTGAGATCGACAATTCAAATTGCTAGTGTGTTTCAGCCTTAATTTGAAGTATGTAACGTTTAATACGTCACTCGGAAAACCTCTGTTGGCTCTTATCCTTGTGATGTGGGACGGATTTCGTCAGATCTAATTAAAATTTTCAGAAATTCATGAAAACTTTATAAATCATCTTTCAAATATCGGAGGAATAATAGAAAGTTTGAGCAAAGCGACTTATAGCCAAATTTATAACATATACATATAGCTATAAGTAGTAAGTTATATGTTTACGTTATAAGTTACAAGTTTACGTTATAAGTTTACGTTGCGAGCTATGAGTTACAATTAAGAAGTTACTATACAAGTTACAAATTTACAAATCTGTAACAGTACTGATCAGGATAAGTAATGATCAGTCTTGATTCTGATTCGGATCAGTATCGGGTAGATCTGTTAAGCTGTTGCTCGAATATTTAGTCTCACCTGTACTTCCTCTTAAGTCACATCGAACTTTGCACAACTCATAGTGTTGGTGGGTGTTGGATAATTTGAAGCAGTGCGTGCGAACGTAAAGCATTGAAATAATCAAAATTAGGACTTTAAGACGAATCAGAATCATTTTTTACAAATCTAATTTTGTCTCAAAGAATTTCAAAAAATAAATCTCACTAACTTTAAACGATTGTTGAGTGAAAGAGGACTGACTTCTACGCACTTTTCAATTGCAAAATAAACCTCGACTCGAGAGATAAAAGTGATAAAAGATCACAGGTCACGTACTGTATTGTGACAAACGTGTTTGGGAATTCCGATGCGTAGTAATTGTAGTAACAGGGTAACGGACGGAACGTTAAAAATTTCATCGACAAAAATATGAAAATACCTGGTACAGGTAAATTGTCTCTAAGTAATGTGAATTGTACGCTACAGTTGTACCAGGCAAAAAATGAAATTATGCGGAGACAAAATTATTATGCCTTAAGTTGATGCATTATGGATGAAGGACAGAGGTGGTTGGAAGCCAACTAATACGCAGATGCTTCAAAGAAGAACATTCTCTGTAGCGTCAGCATATCTGTGACCCTTGGATCCTTCGTCACGGTTTCTACAGCTGAGATAGCAGCAATTATTATGCTCAACAAATGAATGAAACTGCATTCACCATACCAGAATCTGTATCTGCTCTGAGATCTTATCTTCCATAAAGGCACTAAGGGGTCGTTCTTATATTTCGTAATGCGAAAGGAGGAAGGGTGTATGTGTCGACTCAAAACCGTGCGAATGAACAAGGCAGTCGCAACCAAGTGACTCTTATCTGGATTCCAGTGCCTGAGGTAATTAGCTGACAATGAACGAGGCTAAGTTTGGATCGAATAAATTGATCGGAAAATTATAAAAGATCTAAGAGCACAAAAGAAGCACGGCGGCTTGCCAAGGTGAATATAATACAAACTTATTCCGAGCCGACATTCTCCAAGCTTGAGTGTGGCGCTCACGAGACTCAACAGATCGGAAATAAGAAAGAACGAAAAACTGATCCGAACTAATCCAGTGGCTTTTTCCTGATATTGACTCATGTATTCTTGTGGATTGTCGGATTCACAACAGGCTCAGGCTCAGAACCTTCGGGTATCGCATACTCCATGAAAGAGAACTAAAAACGTATGCAGGATACACGTGCGTATCAGAATGTTATTTTAAGTTTATAGCCCAGATCAGTATTGTACCTGATCCAGACCAGTACTGATCAGTTCCAAAAATGATTTGGATTGGTAGTTTTGAGACTGATCAGTACTAATCCGATTCAGTTTTCATACTGATCATTACTTATCCGGATCAGTTTTAAAACTGATCAGTACTGATACAGATCAGTTTTCAAACTGATCAAAACTGAAACATATCAGTTTGAAATTGATCAGTATTGATCCGAATCAGTTTTAAAACTGATCAGTACTGATGTGCATCAGTTACAATACTGATTTGGGCTATAAACTTATATCTTGTACCGTAAACTTGTAACTTATTACGTAAACTTGTAATTTATAACGTAAACATATAACTCAAGACAAATAGCTACATGCCTATGTTATAAATTTGGCTATAAGTCGCTTTGACCAAACTCTCTAATGTCAATGTGGAATGAATTGGAATGAAATTGCATATATTTGTGCGTTAAAATAGTGAACTTCTTGAGGTTGGATGTTCATTTATTTTGTAAAAAATTGAAGGTTTTCGTAGGGAAATTCGGTTTTCTTACCTGAATTGTTCGTTCCTTTTCTCTTACTCTCGATAAGATCCACGTTTTTATTTTAATTGCTACTTCATTTACGATTCTTACTTTTAATTGCAGGTACTTCTAATCACATTATTCGCAGTCATTTTGATTGTCGAAGCCAAGCCCGTTGATGAAACAATTGGCGGATCAGAAGGAGCTTACAAACCACAAGGCGATTCAGATATCATCCTTAAGAAACTTCTGTTGAAGAAACTACTGTTACTCGGCTAAAAAAACTAAATATTTTTCTGTAGAATTACAACTTCAGTCTATAATTTCAAACTCAAAGACAAATACAAATACAAATCAAACGAATAACATAAACTCTTTGGTATTTTCATTTAAATTAACTTTCGCCGTTTAATTCCTTCCTCCTGCTTGACGAAGCGTTTAATCATTCCATTTATCAGCCAATAAACGTTCGAAACCGCCATTCCCATCAAAGCGCCGCACACATTCGGAATCGGATAGGTTTGCCATTCCCTGTCCCAGTCTAGCGGAGCTACGATCGAACTGATCCATGCTCCAAACAAGCTTACAATTGCATTGTTTTGGACCAGTTCCAAATATGCCACCTGAGACTTGGAAGTCAATTCAAAATGGTCACAAAACATTAATTCCCATGTGGCACGCCCTCCTAAATATAATGTGAGTGGCAGCACAGAGAAAGTAACCAAAACGATTGACAAACATATTGTACCGGACAAATGTTCAATGATTGCGGCCCCGAAAATGATGCAAGTGAAAGCATAAGCGAACAAAAATGCCACTAGCGTTAAAACGATGCTGAGGGTATTTTTTACACGATCGATCAAACGAAGTTGGTAAGTTGTAGTAGGAATGTGCTTCGGTCGGCCCACAAGGTTGAAACGTTTCACATTTACCATCGATTTAATGAACTCCGAAGTTATAAGAACTGGAATGATTGGCGACTTCCACAAGCTACCAATTTGAGTTAAAGCATCGAATGTTACGATATAAAGGTAACACAGAACTAGTGTTACGATTGATATGGAGGAATGTAGAATCCATAAGCTGGACTCACTGACTGGAATATCACTCATTGTTTTTGTTGGAATCACTCAAGGTGGACTTCGTGGACTGACTAGAATGTAAAGTTATGAATAAAGGAAGAATCGATCACCACAATATCGCATTACCCTCGGAAAACACCACCTTTTACTTTGAAAACAATTCTCTGTTTTTAATAAAACATAAGACTTGAAATCGGAAAACTTGACAGCTCAAGAAAACAATAAACAAAAACATGTGTTTTGACGTTTGCTGTCACATAAATCTCCGCAGTGTTGTTATAAGTGTCATGTAAGAGAATACGGTATGAGAGTAGTTCGCAATAGTAATATTACGATCGCACAGTGCAGCACAAAAACCGTGAAAATGCCATTTAACAATTGTAGCTTACAGTAAACGTTAGTAGACGACAGTGCAGACAGGTTACAGAGTGCAGACAAATTCAGATGGATTTGAAATCCCAACAAAAATTTCTGTGAAGACCTGATTTCGATCTGACCCATATGATTCAAATCAGATTTATTTTGACGGGGATACACCGATACCAAACTCGCACTCAGAAATTGTCTGCACTGCAGCGCTTCGAGTTATAGTTGTATTAGCGCTGCAACATATTTTGTTTGCGATGAGCGGCCGTCATATTTTTAAAATGTCAAAAGTCGTTCTAAATCTCAACAGTATTACACATTGTCTGCAACGCTTTTTTATTAATTTACAAAACCGAAGCATACTTATTCGAATTACACAATTTCGATAATTAAAAATGCAGGCAAGAAACCACGAGAACACCGTTTTACGTCCGAGGAAAAATGCATGGCGTTTGCAATATATAAGCAGAGCGCCAAGTGTTACCGATTTCTTTCGGGTCTATCCACAATGCCTTGCAAGCAAACGTTAGTGACACATTCGACTCATGTTTGCTTCGAAAACAGCTTTGAATACAACTTTAATGGCATTTTTGAGCAACGTCGTAAAGGACATGAAAGAAACTGACAGACTTTAAAAGTTTAATATTTACAAACCTAGATCCAATGTGAAAAACTGTAATGTCTGGAATATGAAGAATCGTTACATTTATAGTACAACAAATTTTCGGTCACAAATATGATATTCAATGTAACCACAAAAAATATTGATCAAAAATTTTTGTCAAAAATGTTCTCTTCTTACGAAACGGCACCTCGATCCTAAATGACATTAACGTCAATGTTCTAATAAGAAAAATGAGATAACAATAATTTAAAGAAGAGAACGAGTATATAAAAAATGACACTAAATTTTTACACTGAGCTGGGTATCGGTGCAGGGATAACTCCGTTGTTGGGTTGATACGAGTAATATTCAACGTGACGTTAGCTGCAGTTGCGACCGAAGCTAACTTCATTGAAAACAAAATCAGCTGATTTCATTCATAAATTTACCAAAAGCAGCTGAATTCATTGAAATGTTCTAAAATCAGCTGACTTTCTAGGAATGAAGTTAGCCTCGGTCGCAACTGCGGCTAACTTCACGTTGAATATTACTTGCAAAGATCAAAACCAGGGGCGTGGCAGTCTTTTGTTAAGATATTTGCAAGTAATACTCGACGTGAAGTTGGCTGCAATTACGCCCGAAGCTAACTAAAGTGCAAAAAAATCAGCTGATTTCATTCATAAATTTTCCAAAATCAGCTGATTTCATTTAAAAGTTCAAAGATCAGCTGATTTTTTGCAGCTGCAACTAACTTCACGTCGAGTATTACTTGCAAACAAAAGACTGTCACGCCCCTGATCAAAACGAAAGACTGACGTATCCCTGTTCACAGTTGTATGTGGATGACGATTGACAACTATAGGCCTTCATCAACGAAAAGTGCGACGACATCTCTTTTCCTCGTTACATCGATACCATGAACTAAATATATTCTGCTCCAAATGTCAAAATTCTCAAATAAGTTAGTCTGCCTCGTCTGTCTCAAATTTCAAGTTTATAGAATGTGCTGCCAATGAATGCATAAATCAGAGACATGATATATCGACTGTGTTCCCCATATAGACTATAAATCCGATCAGGGACGATGGTGACGAAGTGTCAAATGATGATGACATTTGCTCACATTTTTAGTCTATCTGGATAACACAGCCGCCATATCAAATCTTTGGCGGAGACTGAAACAGATACAGAGAATAACATCAAGAGGCTTCAAAGGATGGAAAAGGTTTAGAAGAGACGGCGATGAGCGAAATTACAATCTTGACGCATTCACTTGAACAAAACTAAAGTTTTTTCCAAGAAAAATAATGACTTCACAATCGATCGCTAAAAACTTTGACGGATCAACTGGCACCATTACAAAGTGGACGGTGTGAATGAATTGTTGATACATTGAGAAGCCGTCAGCACGCATCGTTCATGATGGTAATCAAACAAATTTAGCTCAATCTAAAAAACGGATGAATCGATAGATTGATTACGAGAGAACTGAACGACCCCTTAACAAAGCTAGCAGCACTGCGTGTATTTTTTTTAAACATATGCTGACCATGCTGACAATCTGTTGTGTTTTTGCATGTTTGTGATACAGAAACAATGTTGTGCTGTGTTCCAAATTGTAAATTATCACCAAAACCTGCCGGTTCGCAGAGAAGTTGCTTCAAATTTCCCTTAAACAAATCCTTAAAACAAGAATGGCTTAGACAAATTCCAGGGGCCAATTCCTTCAAGCGAAATCATGGTGTTTGCATCTTACATTTTGAGGAAAGGTTTATCAAGCGATCCAAGGAGAATCCTCTTAAAGGACGTTTGATTGACGGAGCAGTTCCTACGATATTTTTGAAAGACACAAATGTAGGTGATGCTGAAACTGATGATGTTTCCGATTCAATTGAATCAGATGGTGCGATTAGCAGCTTCGAAACATTAAAGTCAGAATTAGAGTCAAAACTACAGTTAGACGATTGGAAAATTGCCTATTCGGAGACGAATTTACACATTTACAAGTTGATGGTCGAGGAAAGTGGAAATTTACGAGTTGAAACGTCCATTCACATCGACAGAGACTTGGTATTGAAGATATTCCATCAGGACAAGCTGATAGGAACTAAATTCTCCAAATCAACCGTTCACAGAAGCCTCAAGCTAAAGGAATGGAAACATTTGCAGAAAACGATGGACAAATTCAGAAACTCAGAAGAGCTAAAAATTCATACGGGAAAGATTCGTGTAATGAGATAGAGACGTTGAGTTTTTGTTACAAAAAAATGTATTATAAGAGACGAAATAAATGTGACAATTGATCAATTACGTTGTCTCTACCAAACTTCCTTCTGCTTCCAAGAAGCATTTACCTGTTACAGACACGTCATTGTATTCCCAGTCATCATCCAAATCATCAAGGTATTGGTTGGTTGCAATTTTTTTTCTGTAATCAAAAATGCTAAACAATTCTTCCTGACTAGCAAACGTCGTTTGTGGCATTTTTTCTCTATTAGGACAGTAGACACTGAAATGACAAAATAGTTAAAATCTTTGTTCTTAATGACAAATTATAAAAAAATGATGAATAGTGAAGCAGATGGCATCTTCAGATCATTTTGGAGGATCCTCGTGTGATTGTGATGTCAAAATGTAGTAGATTTCATGACCATATGGATAGATTACCCACGCGATTTTTGCGACGTCGACTTACGTCAAAGTATACGAAATTTCATGACGAAATTCATGATCTAACAAGCACACCATTTTTCATCTTTCCACTTATGAAATTCGTCATGAAATTTTGTATACTTTGACATAAGCCGACGCCGTACCAATAGCGTGGATTAAACTGAATAAATCCAAGCCTTTGGTGCCTCAACGGCTTGTGTCAAAATAAGCTGAAAAGCTAATGATGTTAATTCCTTGACAGCTTGGCCATCATGTCATGAAAATCACAATATGTCATTCTCAACGAAAAGTGCGACATCAACTTTCCTCGTAACGTCGATACCATGAACTAAAGATAGTCTTCTCCAAATGTCGAAATTCTCAAATAAGTTAGTCTGCCTGAAATGTCAAGTGTATAGAACATGCTGCCATCTATTTTCATTAAGAACTGCCTGCGTGGATTACTTTCTTGACAATTGTAGCATTGCGTCATGAAAATCACTATACTTTGACATGAGCCGTTGACGTACTAAAAACGCGCGGTCATCTACTTCTCTACATTTCATCCTTAAATCTTCATGCATGTTACACTCACGTCTCATATAAATTTCTTAATTGCACGAAGTGTTGACCGAAGGCTATTCTTTGTAACGAGCTGTTATCGTGAACGATTGCTTTCCATGTTAATATAACACACAAATGTGGATCTTCATTAGAAACAATATTATTGAATTCCTCATTGTTGCCAGCTTGACCAAGAACGCCTATGTACTTTGTTTCATTTTTCATGAGGAAACTGCCGATGTTTGCCAGGCTTGGAATAGCCACACTAACGTCTGTATTAGAAGGAATAGTCAACTGCGATAAACGATCTTGTATGAAATCTGTGGGATGTGTCGTCGCCTTATTGGCATATTCGTTCAGCGAAAATCGCAAGTCAATTCTTTCATTCGAACGCAGGCCTGCTTTTTCATCGAGCACTCGACTGAGACCCGGACTTTGCATATCTACAATGAAAAACGATTAACAAAACCGAGCAGCTGAATGATTCCATTGTGACGTACAAATAACTTTCTCGGAATCAATCTGATATGCCGGACTGAAGAGAGAAATATTGCTCAACATAAATTCCGTCATCAAGGCATGATGAACTTGATTCAGATTTTTTATGCTTAAGTCAACACCCAACTCCCCGGTGGCCATGTTTCCAATGCTACAACTAGCTCCCACACTCAATGATTCGTTAACATTAATTTTCCATACGTGTCTCACCAATCGATATCTTAAACAAAAGCTATGTATCAAAAATTGCCTCAACCGTTGAGATAAGGAAGACACTTACTTGATCTTCGGATAATCATTTGGCATGGCGTAGTAAATCAACAACTTAATATCAGTTTGTCCCTTTTTCATCGGCGCCTGCAACCATATGGTCGTTGTCTTCGTTTCCTGAGCTTTCAAAGCAATCCCATTTTCGACTGACGACAACAAACAAAACGAATGTTGCTTTCGAAACTCTTTGTCTCGACTTAAGGCCTCATTGGTCAGGTCAGTAAAATCTCTCAACACAGACAGCGGTAACTCCTGTCCATCCAAATCGCCTAGCATCCATCTTGGTGATTCGGTTGCCGCATACAAACTGCCCAGTGGATCGTCTCCAGAATTAGTTAAATACACTTTTATTGGAATTATTTCGCCAGCTAACACTTCATCCGGAATTATTGAAAAACTAACGTGTAACGCTGACACTGGTGGCAGGACTGATATTTCCAGTTTTTTATCGTATTGAGGTGATTTTTCATAAGCTGATGGTCCTTCAGGTCGGATGAGAATTGGTTCAAAATCAAGTTTACCGGTCAGGTTTGAGTTCTCGTTGGTGGCCTAAAAAAATTCATTTACTTTATTCACCAACGAAAATAAAAATCTCGTTTCCATATCAGAGACGTAACATGAAATAACTCTCAAAATATGCTTGAGGAAACGCTCAAGGCTATTAACTACGAAAATGAAAGGTAAATGTGTTGTTACATATGGGTCACATAAGAGTTAAGTAATTCTACATGTGCGTATAGGCCAATCACAAATGATGTCACACTACTTTATGGAGTTTCGTAAACAAGTAAAAAAGTAATTAACTGAAATTTTTTATAATCGTCACGTCACGATGTGTTGAGCCCCCCTCGAGTGTGACGTCATTTGTAAACGGCCCCTACATGGATTTTTGCCTACAGCGCTATAAAGTGACATTGGAAGTAGTTCTCCAGTCTTAAGCGCTAATTATACATTCTGCGATTGCGAATATTCCCTAAGAGTACAGGCAGGCGCTACAAATGTATAGGTTTTCATAATAACATCTGACATTGAAGCGCAAAAAATCGCACGAATTTTTCACTCGCGCGAATAAAATGCATTTTGTCAAATATTTTTTTGAATTCTTTTCACTTTGATTATGTTTTAATGAAAATTGAAAAACCATAAGATTTATCATTGGTTTGATATGATGGGACATAAGAAGGATTACAAATTTGTGTTTAGTTTTTCAGTTTACTATGAGCAAAAAATCGCAATCGCAGGTTGTATAATTAGAGCTACCGAAAACGCTATTAGAAAACAACATGGTGACGCTTGCGTATAACATTCATCGCTCTTCAGCACTTTTAATGCTCCTAGCATATGACTATAGGTTTGACAGCTGTCAAATAGAGTACTTTTTGTACGGAGCTGCCGTATATGAGATATGAGTCGAGTGCAATGCGTCGTTCCGCGGTTATTCATGTGAAAACTACAAGTTGGAGTGACTAGAGGTTGTCCCCAAGGAGGGATACTATCACCGATACTGTGGTGTATGGTGATAGACTCCCTGGAGGTTTCACCCAAGGTTATTCTGACGACGTTTCTGCCCTGGTTTGTGGTTTCTGCCCGACGACTATAGCAGATCAGATGAGATATCTTCTGAGGGAGATTGAAGCATGGTGTAGAGAGAGAGGACTTAGAGTTAACCCAAAAAAGACGAAGCTCATACTGTTCAATAAGAGATTTAAAGCTAATGAAAAGGATTTGGGAAGTTTCAGACTCTTTGGAGAGGATATCAACCTGAGAGTGACGGTTAAGTACCTAGGGGTTATCTTTGACCATAGAATGACATGGATAGTGCATCTGGACGATAAGCCGAACAAAGCCATCGGCATCTTCTGGATGTGTAGAAATGCCTTCGGTAGAACTTGGGGAATATCTCCAATATCTCCAATATCTCCGCTATATGGTGGATTTACACGGTAGTAGTAAGGCCGATGCTTTGTCAGGGCTGTCTAGTCTGGTGGCCTCGAGTTGACCTGGGTATAGGGAAAAAGAGACTGGAAAAGCTCCAGACGCTCGCTTGCTTGTGTATAACAGGAGTGAAAACTACTATTGCCACAAGAGCATTGGAAGCACTTCTCTCCATCTCACCGTTAGATCTGTACGTGAAGTCCGTAGCCTTTAGCTCAGCCTTGAACATCAAGAGCAATGGGTACTGGGTATCTGCATCATCTACGGGACACATGGCTATCATAAACCTGATTTAAGATGAAACTCTTCAGATGTCTAGTGATCAAATACCACCAGTATTGATGCTAGTGATGACTTCACTTGCATCATGCCCAACAGGGAGGAGTGGCTAGGAGAAAGGAGTGTCTACCAGGGCCTATTTTTGAGAAAATTTTTTCAAATTTTGTAGAATTTTATTTTAAGGAAAAATACGTTCAAACAAGTTAAAGTGAGTGTAAAATTAGTAAGAATCGACGTAAAGTGTGTTCTGAACCATGTTAGAGGTCGTGCAGATGAAAAAAAAAAACAACAAGAAACCAAGCTTGAACGGGTGACTGAAAATTCAGCCCTTAGGATGCCCTAAAACACCTAAAAGTGTTATAAATTTTCCGAATTTTTTTTAGAAATTTCAAGCAAATTTGAGAAAACTTGAGAAAATTTTCTCAAAATTTCACAAATTTTCTCAAATTTACACAAATTTTCTCAAATTTTCACAAATTTTCTCAAAAATTTTCTCAAAAATAGGCCCTGGTATCTACCCACCAAAGAATGGTTTGGTGAGTTACACGGACGGATCCAAAAAAGAAGGACAGTCTTCAGTGAACAAACCGGACTCAAGGGTAGCATACGGATGGGCGCTTTTGCCACAGTCTTCCAAACGGAACTCGTTTCGATTTCTAAATTAGTTAAAACCGAGATATTGAGTTCTTTCCGAGGGATGAGCCTTTATATTTGCACAGACAGTCAGGTCGCAGTGGAAGCACTGGAATCTCCCTTAGTACTATCAGCAACAGTGCTGCGGTGCAGTAAAGCACTCAACGAGCTAGGGGCCAGAAATGAAGTGACAATTTTGTGGGTGCCAGGGCACGCAGGTATTGAAGGTAATGAGGGGGCAGATAAACTAGCGGACGAGGGAACTAACGCCAGCCCGGTAAGGCCAGAACCCTTCTGCGACATCTCTCAATCCGTGAGAAAGTGCGTTATTAGGGAATGGCTTAAAGACCAGCACGACATTATTTGGAATAACTATGAATGGGGGAGGCACACAAAACTTTTTTCCAGGGAATTTAGTAACGGCTTGCTGAACCTCGACAGGCCAAATATGAAGAGAGTAGTTGAAGTACTCACAGGACACTGTGGGCTCAACAAACATCTCACCGTCATAGGCTGTTTAGAGGATCCTCGGTGCGCATGCGGTGTGGTTATGGTGAAGAAACTGGATATCACATGGTCAGTGAATGTCCCAGGTATAGAAGAAGCAGGCAAATTATCCTGGGCAAACCAGAACTAAGTCTCCCCTAACCATAGACAAATTGAAGGTACAGGAATTGGCCAATTTGATAAAAAAAACCAAAAGACTGGACTGGTAATTTAGCCCCCTGCAACACCCCACCTCATCACAGAAAATCAGCGACGAATGAAAGATTCAATGATGTGACGATAAAGAAACTTCCTGACTGATATCACGCACCCATTTTGTACTCAACACTTGAACTAAAATCATTATGTATTTCTTTGTAAATTGTTTTAAACGCCTACGTTGCACAATAAACGAAGAAAAGAGGGGTAGCGGAACAAAGGACATTGTGTCTAGGTTCCTGTCCTGTTGGCAACAACAGGACCCCCTCACACCTTCATCTATCTATCTATCTATCTATTCTGACATTTGGAGCAGATTATCTTTAGTTCATGATATCGACGTTACGAAGATAATAGATGGCGCGTTTTTCGTTGAGAATGGCCTATAATGCTAGAAGTGTTATGATCGGTCTAATCTCCAGCGAGTAAGTCATTGAAGAAGTTAGACATGACTTGACTGAGACGAAGGAATTCCTAAAAGGCTGCACTACTGAATGGTTACGATATCGAGATTGAAAATACCTGGTATTTTGTCCTTCTTTTCAGCATTTAGAAGGCTGCGCTGAACCCGGAAAGAGGACATAATGATCACAAAAAACCCTAAAAAATTAGTAAAATTGACCCGAGTGAACCTCTGAATAAATTCAAATCCATCCAATGATGTTTTAACAAGTAACGATCAAATGACATCACTCTGAACTGAGTACGAAGTCAAACCAAACTATTCCAATCGACGTTTTCCCGTATAGCGTACGCACACACTAAAAATCAATGACACGAATAAAATGTGCTTTAAGGTAATTTCCAACAAATTATCTTGCGTTATCTTATCTACACTTTAATTGGTAAGTATGAGTAAATCATACAGAGGTGCAGTGTACGTAGTTCAATGTGGTTTTATTTTTAGTAGTTCAATTGTTGCACAGCAATTTCGTGCAACATGCGCTTACGATATCGTTGTCGCTATCTACTTAAATTCTTTTTTTGTTTCATCCTTATATTCATCCTTTTGGCAATAGTCATAACCAAACAAACGAATCCCATATTGGTCGTTCGTGATCTGGGTTACTTGACCAGACCGATATGGGACAAACCAGGAAGTGAACCGGAGATTATTATTCCTCACTTTCAATCCGACACAATTCCGTATGATGAATTATGTGAACTTCACGGTTGGAAAAAGCGAGACTCAAGTGGAAGTGATCGAAATTTAACTAGAGTTATTGACGCTGTGATATTTAGTGTAGAGTTAGATATACTGGAAATAAGAATAAGAGAGTTGTGGGATGTAGTGGACATATTTTTGGTGATGGAAGCCGACCGTACATTCACCGGAGTACAAAAACCTTTGATACTTGAAGAAAATATTCATCGATTCGAATTTGCCAAAGACAAGCTACATCACAAAGTGCTGCGAAATACTCTAAAGAAAAATCCGAAAAATAATTTTGAAAATGAAGTGATAATGAGGCGTGAAATGTCAAATGCTATCAGATTTCTCAAGCCAAAATATGGTGATTTGATTATAGTGGGGGATGTTGATGAGATCCCGTTCAAAAAGACGATTGAATTATTGAAAAACTGTGTGGGGTATTCAAGGGAATTACACTTGCGAATGAGAAATTACGTCTATTCCTTCGAGTTTTACATTGACACCACGAATTGGAAACCTCACGTCGATACATATAGTTCGTATTTTCGATATCACCATGGGAAACCTACAGAATCCACTGTTTCAAACTATCAACTGGTAAGTGCATTAGCTATGAGTTTGTTGGGATCGAAAGTCCGTCTATTCCAAATGTCAAAATGACGTTTTAAACGTCAAAAATTGACATAAATGAGTAGATTTTACTTTCTACATACTTTTCTGGCATTTTCTCTAATGGCTCTGCCACATTTATCTACACCAAATTGATTTTTTCCAATCCTTTCGGTTCATGTGACCATGATCATTGGTTGGTTCAGAGAAATTCTCTAATTTTTCGTAGTGTTGCCTGATTAAGAGCACGTTGCAAAAATGTGAAGTGTCAAATTTGCGATGTTTTATAAAACAGAATCTTACGTAAATAACAAATTGTTCAAAATTATAGCTCACATACGGTGAGAGGATGACTCTTACACAAATAGCAGATGAATGAGTATAAAGGTCGAAAGGTGCTCTCAAAAATCATCGCATTCCAAATTCGTTTGCGATGCTATTTCACAGCAAAGTTGTACGTTCATACTTAAACTTTTTGAATTGTGACTATTTGGGTAAGAGTCAACTACTACATCAGCTATAATTCTGAATAATTTTTTATTTACACAGGATCTACAGGATTCCATTCTTAAAAACATCGCTAATTTGTTTTTTTACACAAGATTCCCTTCTTAAAACATCGCAAATTTGACAGCTCACATTCTTGGGACGTGTTCTTAAGAGAACTTTGCAGAAATGTGAACTGTCAAATTTAGGATGTTTTTTTAGAAGAGAATCCTGCGAAAATAACAAATTATTCAAAATTTTAGCTCATGTACTATGAGAGTATGACTCGTATGCAAAAAATAGATGAATCAGAATTCAAAAAGTTTAAGTATGAAGGTACAAATTTGCTCTGAAATAACATCGCAAATGGACTTGGAATGCAATGATTGAGTGTGAAGGCCTCAATTTTTTTGAATTCTGATTCATCTACTATCCGTATAAGAGTCATCCTCTCATGGTACATGAGCTGTAACTTTGAATAAGTTGCTTTTTACGCAGGGTTCTGCCCTAAAAAACATCCCAAATTTGACAGTTTACATTTTGCGACGAATTCTTAAAATCAACTTGGAGTGCGTACAGTAGTTTCTGGTAAAGTTGACTGGTGAACCATTTTGACAGATTTTGTGTGGAGGAATGTCAAAATGAAGAAAATCTGTACGCACTCTTGGTGTGGCAATAGAGTAGATTTTCGTTCGTCTGACGTTTAAGACGTCATTTTGACAGTTGAAATAGACCGACTTTTCATTACAACAAACTCATACCCATATCGATGTGTCATAATCCTAACATTATTACAGGCAGACGCCGGATGGCATTGTTCCTACTGCTTCCGATATTTGTCCGATTTCGTCTTTAAAATGACTTCATTTTCACACAGTGATCGTGTAACGGGACAACATCTACTGGATAAGAATAACATCCAAAGGAAAATTTGCGACGGAAGTAATATTTTCGACATGTACGAAGAAGCTTATACATTCAAAGACTTAATCGGTACATTTGGAAAGCTTCCGAGAAAGTTAAGTACTATAGGGATACCAGCTGCGGTAATGGACCAGCACCGATTTTTCAAATTTCTATTACCAGGAGGATGTGTTCGGGAGGATGCACCACCTGAATTCAATTATTCGGGAAGGTAGTTTGATCAACTTGTTTGGAGAATGGGCGGATAGTCAACTCTACGGCTCTCCACTATTCTGTGGTTAAGATAAATCTCTTGAAGTAATAGAAGTGAAGCCGAATGGAATTTTGAAAATTTTCTTTTTGATTTGACGGAATTGGTTAAATAAAGACTTAACTATATTTTGGTAGAGATTCGGAAAATAAAGGAAAAAGTACAATTTTTTTTGTCTTATTGGAACAGTAAAAAACCGAAACTCGGTGCACCGTCCAACGACTCGCTAACAAAACTTAGGAAAAAGATTCGCTGGAATATTTGGATGCGACGTAACAGGTGAGGTAGAGAGCATTTATCTCAGACGCACACTGAAAATACGCTGGACAAAAGTCTTTGAGTCAAATGAGTAGCCGTAGGTGTCAACCAAATGAGGGAGACTGAAGAACGGAATTGGATTGAGCTTAGTATAAGGCGACCTGTGTGCGAACAGTCGTTGGCAGAGACCAAAGACTACGTTACTAAACTCGAACCGCTCTGTACCTTGGAACCGAATTCTCAATCATAACTTTGAAGGTTCGTTGAAAAGGAGACACCACGGTACACTTTGACAGACTTTGGTACAACTTCCCACACCCATGTCGCCTACGTAAATTCTCAGTGTCATCTACCTACCAACAAATAAGATCTTGGAAGACTAACGTACACAAATATGGGGAGGATGTAGTTTGTAGCGTGAATTAGAAGTTAGAAGAAGTTGCTGAGTGCAAGGGATTTAATAACCCTATTTTCAGAATTGTTAATTTATTAGGAAGGACAATTGTATGGAAAGTTTTGCTGGAAAACTTCAGTTTGGATAAATATTGAAAATTGCCTCTGTGCTTTTAAGAACGTCGCAAAAATGTGAACTGTCAAATTTGCAATGTTTTTCTAGAACAGTCCTGCGTTAATAACACATTGTTTAAAATTATAGCTCATGTAAGATGATGGCTCATACTCAAATAATAGACGAATTGATGAATCAGAATACAAAAAGTTTACGCCCGAAGGCACTTTGCTCTGAAAAATCATCGTATTCCAAGCTCGTTTACGATGTTAATAATAATAATAATCCGCCGTTACTGCCCGTCCGGGTCAGCGGTAGCGGCTTTTTGGCTTTGCAGGAACTCCTTCGGGAGAAACTGGAGCCTACCGTCAAAGGCAATTCTGTGGATTTATGAGGCTGTAATTAGACCGATGATTAGCCACGACACTGCTGGCTCTGCCTCCTATCGATATTGTGGTTAAAGCGAAAGCTTTTGCCACGGCTGATAGGCTGATGCAGAATGGCATGTGTACTCCGAATGTTCACATTGGGCATGGTAATATTGCAACGATAATATCGATCCCGGTGTTTGAAATGCCGAGAGACGATATGGCGGTGGTAACCTGTTTCGACAGGAATTTTGAAGCGAAAGTTCCCAGTAGGCAAGAATGGCATAGTGGATGGCCAGAGAGTCTTCCCGGGAACTGCGTGGTCAGATTTACAGATGGATCGAAATCTCGTGAAAGAGTAGGTGCTGTTGTGTGCGGCATGGGCTCTGGAGAAGGAAATTGCTTCTGTCTGGGGGCTCTTGCCTGTGTGCTCCAAGCGGAGATATTCGCGGTGCCGTCATCAGCTCTGCCTCAGACTCTGCCTGTTGGAACGCACGGCAAGAGGTTGCTTATCTGTTCGGACAGTAAGGAAATGATCAAGGCGCTGATGTCGCCTAGAGTGACCTCCAAGATAGTGAAAGAGTGCAGAGATTACCTGAACGAAATGGGTCTGAGGAATCAGATCACTTTAGTTTGGGTACCTGGGCACTCTGACGTGGAGGGGAATAAGAGAGCTGATGAGCTAGTCAGGGCGGATGCTGAAGTTCTCGGTCACGGCCCTGAGCCGTTTTTGCCGATTACTCAACCTGCGCGTGTAGAAGCGCTGGGGAGCTGGGTGATGAGGAGGCATGTGGAGCGCTGGGAAGGATACTATGGTGGTATCCACACCAAGCGCTTTTTCTCGAGACCTAATGTGGAATGGGCCAAATCTCTGCTAGGGATGGACAGGAAGCGCATCAGGAGAGTGGTAGGTGCGATCACTGGACATTGCGGGCTGAATGGGCACATGAAAAAGTTTAGGCTCTCGGCGACCTCTACGTGTGCGTGCGGCTTAGAGGAAGAAACGGGATTTCATGTAATATGTGAATATCCCAGTTTCTTCCAACTGAGGCGCAGGCTGCTGGGAGGGTATGTTGTGAGACCGTCCAAAGTTGCAAACCTAGAAATAAATCTAAAAAGACCAGCGAGCAATGGAACGAAGTATTCTTGGAATTGCGCTTAGAGATAAAAAGACAAATCAGTGTATTCGTCAACAAACGAAAGTCGTTGACGTTATGGGAAGATTAGCATCTCTGAAGTGGAGTTGGGCAGGATGCATCGCAGGGATTAAAAACCACTATGAACTCGAGACCGCCTACAACACGACCTATGAGCAGACCGCCAGAACGATGGACAAAACAGTATAAAGCGGACAGCAAACATGAAGTGGGAGCAATGGATCGATTGAGATGGAAGGAGTTAGGGGAGCAGTGGATAACATAAAGGCTGTAAGAGAAGAGAAAGAAGGATTGAGCCCGGATATTCTTGGTGGAAAACTAGTACGTTACCACTGAGCTAACCCGTTCCTTCGTTTGCGATGTTATTGAAGAGCAAATTTGTACATTTACACTTAACAGGGGTCTTATGCAAATTTGGGTAATCCTTTAAGGACATTTTTTTGCTATAAAAGTAATCGACAAAAAAGGAAAATTTTTTAAGAGAAAAACTCGTTCATTAGGAGAATTTGTTGCTGTAGCGTGAAGAGTAGGGTGGTCCAAAAATGTATGGAAAAATTAACGTGTCGAAAAGTTTGGGGCACCAGCGTTAAACCGAATCTAAATGGGTCCCTGATAAAAAGTGTCTATGGAGGCAACTCAATCTGGAGTGATCTAGGGGTTCCGCAAAATCAAAATAGTCAAAAAATCCCAAAAACAGTGAAAAACGTAGACTTTTGCGAAATTGCATGAAACTAGTATAAGAGTAGCAGTCATGTTCAGGCAAGTTTAATGAAATCCATTCAGAATAGTCCGCAGAGAACGTTTTTTGACTTACTTCGAGTTTCCGCACGCTGTCGGAATCATGGGAGCCCATTGAAGAACAAAGTGTACCCAACTTTTCCTAGCGCCAGGCCGCGACGACGACATCAGGTAGTGGCAAACTAATTTAAGGGATATGTTAGGAATGAACCGTATAGAAAAAAGTTCAAAAATAATGTTCAAAAAAAGTTCAAAAAACAATTTAAAAAAAATCAAAAAGAATGGAAATAAACATGAAAATCCACAAAGTATCATGTACGGTCGAGTAGCCCGAGTTTGGTCCACTCTATTTGCCCTACAGCTAAAACCACTCAACCTATTTTCACTAAATTTATTTGGTTGCTTTCCTTAAGTACGTAACTTTCATTTAAAACAATGGAAACCAATTACCATCCTTGTTTCGCAGAGATATATGCGAAAAAGTTCCAGATACTCTCAAAAAACACCGATTTTGACCACTTTTTTGGTCATAACTCCGGTTTCCGTAGACCGATTTTGCTCATCTTCGAACTTGACCTTCCATTTTCGATTATCTTTTAGGGAATAAAAAGATGCGGAGTCGAAAAATTTCAAACGTAGGAACAAATGACTTCTTGCGGTTCTAACATTATCGTGAAGAAATATGGGTCAACTTTTAAGACACAGGAAACTTCAAGTTTGTGAATTGAACCCAAGTGTTATTTTTTTTATTAAAAGTACTATTCATTCCTAACATTTCCCTTAAATTAGTTTGCCACTACCTGATGTCGTCGTCGCGGCCTGGCGCTAGGAAAAGTTGGGTACACTTTGTTCTTCAATGGGCTCCCATGATTCCGACAGCGTGCGGAAACTCGAAGTAAGTCAAAAAACGTTCTCTGTGGACTATTCTGAATGGATTTCATTAAACTTGCCTGAACATGACTCCTACCCTTATACTAGTTTCATGCAATTTCGCAAAAGTCTACGTTTTTCACTGTTTTTGGGATTTTTTGACTATTTTGATTTTGCGGAACCCCTAGATCACTCCGGATTGAGTTGCGTCCATAGACACTTTTTATCAGGGACCCATTTAGATTCGGTTTAACGCTGGTGCCCCAAACTTTTCGACACTTTACTTTTTTGGACCACCCTAGTGAAGAGGTTAGTGGAAGCGGCTGAAGATGACTAAATCACGCTAGCCTGTGACCACCACTAAGCCTCGAGGTCGAAACAGCTTCTTTTCTTCCAATGGATTTACTTAACGTGAAATTTGTGAGGTGAGGGAAGAGCAGAGATTGCTATTGCTATGCAGCTATGCGATGTTTTTTCAGATCAAATTTTGACACTTAGACTCAATAATTATTTATTCTGATTCAGAGAACCTATAAAGGGATGTGTTATGCAAACAGTAGATGTTTCGGAATTTAAAATTGATGATCACTGCCTTAGAAATATGCAATGAAAAAACATCGCAAAATATAGAACTGTCAAAATATCTGACACGCTCTTAAGAATATTTCGTACAAAATAAATGACAGTGTTGCCTGATGTAATTTTAAACGTTTCGCCACTTACCGATATTTTTCCGACAATTCCGGTTATTTTCAGCGTACCAGTTAAGTGAGGAATTAGATTTAAAGTAACGAGCTTCTTGTCATATTCATTCATCTGAATCGTTTTTATGTAAGATGACTTTATGGAATGATCAGGCGATAAACTCCCATTGATTGCATTGGTTTCGACTTCCCCATTTTCTTTAGTAAATGTCCACAACAAATTAATGTCTTCGAATGTAATCGATGGCTTTATGGTGTTTTCTAAAACAAAACTAATTTCGATTGGTTCTGCAAAGAAAAAATGAATTAAAAGTCGTGGCATTTTCATCGATTTGCGTTTAATTCTATTACCGCCGTGTACACAAATAGGGTTTTCGAGTGTGGGAACAGCAGATGTAAATAAAGATCTAGTTGGCTTGAAAAGCATAACCGGTTTATTAGACGCAACTTGAACAACAATTTCTTCCAATTTTTGCCATTTCCATTCATCTTCTAAGTTCGACTGGAAGATAAAATCAATTTACGTTAGGACACACTTTCTTGAGTTCTCGAACTGGGGGCAAAACTGTCCAATTCGGCAGAAAGTGATTTTCGTCACCAGAACTCAATATGCATCACAAACGGTGTACTTACGTTGATCTGAATATTTGTAGCAGACATCAAGTTTGGTGTTGTGATCGGTGGATGTGATGTGACCAAAACTCGTGTCATGTTGTGCGCAATTTTAGGAAGCGCAATATCCAGCAGTAAGTCTGTATCCGACTGACTCAAAAGCGTTTTCTGCGTAGCGATATATTCTCTAAGAAAAGCAGCTTGTTGGTTGCAGCTTTGTAAGCTTGCCGGTCGAAGAAGATGAGCCAAAGAGTTGCTAGCTTCATCAAGTTTTTTCAGCGTCACAGCCTGTTTGCCGATTGTGTATTGGATATGATCTTCAGCTAAGCTCCAGCCACGATTTTCGAACACTTGATACGCTTGTTTGTAACATCGAAATGCGTGTTTCCTTTGACCACATTTCGTATAACGGTGACCGGCTAACACAATGTGGAATGCATACTTTCGATAGAGTGGCGGTTGTGACATTAGATAAGCATAGGACGCTTCTTCAAGCAGTAATGCCGACCGAAGGTCCGAGTCTTCACTTGTCATACGAATTAGTTGCTTTGCTGCTTCGCGAAACAGTTTCGCAGCTTTTAAACACTCAACGCTTATCATTGTAGCGCGAGTTGCGAATTGAGGTAATCTGATGGAATAATTTTGTCATTTTTTGAAATGGAAAATCGAACCGAAATTCTAACTTGCAACTCTCCAAGTACATGAGAATCGCTTCTTCCATGTAATCGTATGTTTTACGATTGCAAGTTCCCAACATGAAAGCTGCCATTGCTGCCATTTCCAAAGCGCCAGCATAGTATTGCCATGCTGAATCAGCATGAAAGTCACGTTTTGCTTGATGATACGCCTACAAATTCAAAGTGAAATATTACAATGAAGAAATCAATATTGTTGAGTCTGGGAAAAACGAATGATAATTTTTTATAATGATAATAAGCAGAGCCAATGTCACAGATGCGATGTTTCGAATTTAGAAAAGAACAGTGAAACAGAGGAAATTTTATGAGTTTGGACTTCCTTAGAGCAAAAATCATCATTTCAACAACCTCTACAATATATCGCAGTAAAATCTTCGGCAAACCTTAGGACCGACCTCTAGCCTCAACATGAGCTCTGAGACCCATGGGTTTGTTAAAAAAAACGTTCACTTCAACTGCATCTATAACTTTGGTTTCGAAATCCCATCTCTGTAGTTCAAAATTCATAAAATATCTGCCCGAATTAGGCTCCAACATTGGACTCCCAAAACCAAATCACTTAACTGCCGTCATAAGGAAAAAAATTAGACAAAATCAACGAAGATTTTCAACGAAATTCGTCCGAACCGAATGAGCGACAAAATCAAACAAAAGATTCTCGGCGATTGTTTGCAGCTCGGTGCAGTGAGCAGCAGCTAGGTGCAGTGAGCAGCAGCTAGGTGCATTGAGCAGCAGCTAGGTGCAGTGAGGTGCAGCTAGGTGCAGTGAGGTGCAGCTAGGTGCAGTGAGGTGCAGCTAGGTGCAGTGAGGTGCAGCTAGGTGCAGTGAGGTGCAGCTAGGTGCAGTGAGGTGCAGCTAGGTGCAGTGAGGTGCAGCTAGGTGCAGTGAGGTGCAGCTAGGTGCAGTGAGGTGCAGCTGGATGCAGTGAGGTGCAGCTAGGTGCAGTGAGGTGCAGCTGAGGTGCAGCTAGGTGCAGTGAGGTGCAGCTAGGTGCAGTGAGGTGTTAGGTTACAAATCGAAAATGTTACTGACGTGGTGACGAACACTATAGACTCCTTTGTAATTCATGCGAGTATAAAAATTGTTTCTGGTGAAATTATAAACAAAAGCTGTAGCGCGTTAACGCAACTCTACAATTACCCACTAAAACAGAAATCAATGGACGAAACTTACTTGAAAAGCCAAATTGTAATTTCCAAACATAAAATACAAATCGCCGAGTTTTCTCGTTTGCAACTCAATGGAATCGTTTTCGTAAACAACTGCATTTTGCGTTGTGTTCACTGCCGGTTTAGTTGTGACAAACCATCGTTTTGTAGCACTTAACAACGAACGACTGACTCCTTTCTTGTTCGTCACCTGCAATGTAATGAAGGGATTTCACTAAGAAACCAAATGTAACAATCGTAGCTACGCACTGTGTCATTCAAAAGTGATACCATCTTTTCCACATACGGTAAGAGTGAACGAACTGTATAGTCCTGAATGAAATGCTTCAAATTATCCACATCCGACGCAGTTAACCACATCCCGTGTGGCACATCCAAATCTGTTTCATTAGCCCACACATTCGGATTCACTACTTGAGATGCAAGACTGTCACAGCTTGTTGAAAAGTTTGAATGCTAGAAAAGATCACGTAAAATATGTGGGCATTTGAGCGCAGAGCAAATGCATACAATAGCTTCAGATGCGTGTTCTTGCACTGGGCTTAACGGATGATCAACCAATTCTTCATTAGCTTGTGGACTTTCCAAGGAACTCATTGATACGCTAGATGGCATTGCAGTCACGCAGGTGACATCTTGTGGTGTTTTCGGAGCGCTGTTCTGATCGCTGTGAGTTTCCTGGAATCCATAGACTGTTGGACTATGTCGGAGACAACGTAATCCCATAATCTACTCACCGATTTTGGATGTTTTTTCAAAAATTTCATCCACGGATCTGTGCAATCACCAGGTGTGGTTCCTTGGTAAGAATTAATTTGAAGAAGGAAACACTTGTTGTCGCCGAATGTGAGTTTCAACGTCTCAAATGCTTGTTGTGCCCTGTGGGTGTATGGAAATGGATGAGTAAATGAAGGTAACCTCAGTGTGTCCACTCTGGTTACTTTGTTATGTCTCCCTGACATCCATCGTGCAGCATTACGTAGCTGTTCAAAATTTCCGTTCCAAAAGTCAACCACTTCGGTAATTTCTGTGGCGTTACATTTTGCATCATTTGAACTTTTTTGGTTAAGTTATTGGCACTTTCCAAAGGATTTGCGTCAGAACTCGACAACACAATTAAACAGCTCAAAAAATGCCTCGTAAATTCATGATCTGCTGGAAATTGTACTGAGAAAAATGTTTCTCGCCATTGCTCATACCAAGGTTGTGCGGAAGGAATGTCCAGTTTTGTGGTTTCTACATTGATTTTACGGATTAATTCAAAACAAAGGCTGTTGGTTGGTGCTTTACCGTTGATGCGAATGTGTCGGGTTTTCTCGCAATGTAATGAAGCGACAGATTCATTCAGCATTTTCTTTGCTAGAACAGTTTGAGGAGGTCGCCAACCAACATCACACACATTCAATCGAATCCCTTTGATCGACGATGTGCCTCCGTTTGGATCTCTAAAGTTAGCTAAAATTATGCAAAAGTGAAAAAAAACAATGACTGCCAATCAACACTTAGTCTACAAATTGTTGATGAAGTGTTCTTTATGTAAAATGTCTTACTGTATTGGCTGGCTAAAGTGTAAGGGTAAGAAGTGGAAATACACGTTCTACATAAGGTCGAGAACTGTAAATGATGTAAAATCAATAAATGTTCATACCCTCCGTTGATAATTTGCTAAATGGTTGCAAAAGCTCCACAAATGTTAAATTGTTTTTCTGGCATATTTCTTCCGCTTGAGGACTGCAAACTACACCAATCATAGGCGAAAAAATTTGTTGGATGATCTCTTTCGGAGAGAAACCCTGGCCAGTCAAATGAATCATTTTTATTTATTGGAAGAAACACACAAGTCAAAATCTGACTTCTACGAAAAGAAAAACAAATTCAATGAGATGAACATTTTCACTCAATTGTCATTTCATGCGATTGACACGATTTTTTATTGACTTCACCTTTGACAGTTTGTGACATGAAAAACAGTGTTCCCCTCAGTCAGACTGATTTGATAATATTCGGTCAAAAATCAGACGGCGGCGGGGGCAAAATCCCCCAGTGTATTATCGTCCAAGACGATAATACTGTCTACTGATACAATATTATCGTCCATGAGACAATAATATCGTCTACTGATACAATAATATCGTCCATGAGACAATAACATCGTCCATGAGACAATAATATCGTCTACTGATGCAATAATATCGTCAACTGATACAAGTAAAATACAGATAGAAATGTATGGTATGTATGTACATGTCGATGGCACCTTTACCATTTATGGCATGTCGAAAAGGGATGAATTCCATAGGAACGAACAAAACAATTCTCATCACATTTCGTAGAAGGAACGAACAAAACGCCTCCAAGTTACATTTTCTAAAAGGATGAATTCCCTATGAACGAACTAAACTCCTTTTCGTTACATTTTGTAAAAGGATGAATTCCCTATGAACGAACAAAACACCTTCTCATCATATTTCGCAGAAGGATGAATTCCCCAGGAACGAACAAAACGCCTCCTCGTTACATTTTGCAAAAGGATGAATTCCCTAGGAACTAACAAAATGTCTCCTCGTTACATTTTTTATTATATTATTGTCCATAATACAATAACATCGTCCATGAGACAATGATATCGTCTACTGAAACAATAATATCGTCTACTGAAACAATAATATCGTCCATGAGACAATAATATCGTCTACTAATACAATAATATCGTCCATGATACAATAATATCGTCCATGAGACAATAATATCGTCTACTGATACAATAATATCGTCCATGAGACAATAATATCGTCCATGAGACAATAATATCTTCTACTGATACAGTAATATCGTCCATGAGACAATAATATCATCTAGTGATACAATATTATCGTCTCATGGAAAATAGTACACTGATAATAATACGGTTCTATTTGGAGCATTCATCCCAAGCACATCCTCAATTTTTTGAACAGCTGCTCATCGATCACGTAACACTTAAAAATACAGCCTCACTGAGGTCTTAACTGTGGGCGCGCACAACAGGCCCACTTGAGGCCTAGGTGCTAGATTCTCGTAAGGAATCTGCCCACTTATCCTATCCTATCCTAATAATACACTGGGGGATTTTGCACATCCCCAAATCAGACACTTCTTTTGGTGCTTTCTTAGAAGCGACACCAGCAGGGTGGATTTCACTAGCCGTAGAACAAAAGTAACTTAAAAATTGTATCGCGACGGTTAATCGACGGAACATCATCTTCTAGTGCTATCTAGGATACCGAAAAGTTTTTCAGCCAAAAAATCGGATATCGGTAAATCCACTTGAACGGGAAGCGAGAACTAACGGAAAGAAAAAATTGCTTCTCCACACTGCGTTTGAGTTCGAAATATCAAAAAAGTTTGCTCGCTTCGCTCGCGATTTCTTTCAAATCTATTCATGAATCCACAATTTAAAAAATTACAGCTCACTATGGTCACGCTTTTTTACTTCTCCACGCCACACAGTGGATTTTTTGTAAGGTTTTACGGCGCAAGGTCTCATGACTGTAAAAAAATTTTTATTTTAAAAACATTTTCGATTCTGTGCTCACAATTAAATGCCCAACAATAATTATTCCTTTTTTTCTTTATTTATTTTTTAACTTAAACTTGAAAAATCGCTAAAATTAAAAAATAAATTTTAAGTTAAAATTAAAAGATAAAAAATGTCTTAAAAAATCCTTGAAGTTTTGTGATCATGGAAATATATTTATAAAAAATTGTGAGATAGCGGTTCCAAAATTAAAAATATTTGTTTGAAGAAAGACATGTATATTTTTCACGTATAAAATATTCTTTTTTGGAAAACTGGTTAAAATTTACCATTTACCAACGTGGAGGTTGTCGGTCACTCCCAGATGTCCATGTGGATCAGAAGAAGAAACAGGAGTTTACGTCATATGTGAATGCCCCAATTTCTATCAACTGTGTTCTATGTTGTGCGGCCTGGAGGCGACTGGGAGACTCAAATCATTTAAATTGTGCATAGGAACGGAACAAATTATCGCAAGATATATGTTTCAAGATCACCAACCTGATCATTCCAACTGATAAATCTATAAGAAAAGGTTATTTTCCAAATAAGAAATGTCAAGGAACGAAATTCGAACAAAAATTTAGATTCCATTTAGTATTTGAAATATGCGGATTTCTCGCATCTTCCTGGTTGTCCATTACGATTGAGACATATTTGGTTTTACCGTTTTAATATAAAGTGAGAGAAACGTGCTTCACATAACATTGACACCCCACCACACCACTTTCTGTATTATTAATTAGACGAAACGACCGACTTATCATCGTTTTTTATTATCGTACGACCGAAATTTTACGAAAACGAGGCATAGTGACTCATCATCATCGTTCCATTCCGTCACTGCTTTCGCCGTAACAAGTTGAAAAGAAATTATCCACATCAAGTAAAGTTGAAACTAAATTAGTTCCATTAGCAATTGTTCAATAGCGATCTGAACTGAAAAAGTCATCTTGGCGTTTCTTCTCTTTTTTGTCGATTTTTTATGGCGTTTCTTCACATTTTGGCGATTTTTTCTGGCGATTCAAGAAATAACTACAATCGAAAAAAAAAATCGCCAAAGTGTGAAAAAGCGCCAAAAAAAATCGACAAAAAAGAGAAGAAACGCCAAATTAATTTCTTTCAGGTTTTGTCCTTATTTCACACTTTGGCGATTTTTTTGTCGATTCTTCACACTTTGGCGATTTTTTCTGATGATTCAAGAAATAACTACAAGATAATAAATCGCCAAAAAAATCGACAAAGTTTGAAAAAACGCCAAGGTATGAAGAAACGCCAAGAAAAATCGTCAAAGTTTGAAATAACGCCAAGAGCTGAAAAAAATTAATTTGGCGTTTCTTCTCTTTTTTGTCGATTTTTTTGGCGCTTCTTCACACTTTGGCGATTTTTTGGCGCTTCTTTACACTTTGGCGATTTATTATTTTGTAGTTATTTCTTGGATCACCAGAAAAAGTCGCCAAAATGTGAAGAAACGCCACAAAAAATCGCCCAAGTGTGAATAATCGCCAAAATGCATTTTGGCGATTTGACTTTGGCGTTACTTCACGGGAATGCCAGATTATGTGAAAGATGTAACAGTCTTTTGTTTTGATATTTGCAAGTAATAGTCAACGTGAAGTTAGCAGCAGTTGCGACCGAGACTAACTTCATTGCTAGAAAATCAGCTGATTTTAGAACATTTCAATGAATTCACCTGATTTTGTTTGCAATCTGTCAGCTCATACATTTCGTCATGAATTTTGTACACTTTAACATAAGTCGCCGTCGTCCACTAAACGCGTGCATATTTTTATACACGAACGGAAAAGTAAAAACCGACAAGTTCCTGATTTGTATGGTGAATTCGTATGATAAATCAGAAACTTGTCGGTTTTCACTTTTCTTAGACTGTAAGTAAAACTTTTTTCGAAAAAGGGAGAATGTCTTCTCACTTTAATAAATTTACCCCTGCTGAACCTCCCCTTCTCCCCCTAGCTACGGACCTGAAACAAGCAAGAACACTGAGACATTCCTAGGAAAACGATGAACCACAATAGGCGTTTTGTCATTTCCGTCACTAGCATCACTGATTACCACCAAAACTTGACAATTTTGACATTCGTGAATATTGACATCGTGAATAATTTTTTTTGTAAAATATACCGGATTGTAATAGGAAACTGAAAATGGATTTACGAACGCAAGCCCAGGACCATGATGAAATTAACAGATGGATAAAGTTTGGAATGAGACTTGCTGTGAGTTTCAAATAATCATTTCGATTTAGCGAAAAATTAATTTCACATGCAACTTTAGGTCAGTTCAGCATTTCATCCTTTTGAATTTGCAAAGATTTTGATGCAGGTATACATTGTTGTAGAGGACACGTGATTATAAAGCCATAAAAAATCACTTCTTTTAGCTTGGATATGAACCAATCCCACCTCGTCCTGGAAGGTCTTTACTCGGTTCACCAGTACTTGTATTGCCTAACGTTTTTCAGTATAGTAAGTGATGACAATAACAGTTTACGACACAATTAGGTTTTGTCGATTTGTTTTTAAGTTGAAGGAATCAAGTTTTACTTTGGACATTTTACAAGGCCTCGCTATACATTTACGAAAAGAGTTCTTTAAAAACACAGAAACGTTCGGGTGTATGCATTAAATGTCCTGGCAAAATATCCGCCTGAGCGATGATGAAGAAAATAAAATCACGCGGAAAAAGTACTCAAGGGTGATATCTTATGTTGTAGATGTAGTTTACGCACTGCAAAACATTTTTCCCCTATTTGCAAGTGCTGAAAGGATTTCTTTTTTCATATTTATGTCACTTATTTTCACCTGTCCTGTCCGTTCATCCGTCCGCCTGTTACACCGTCACAATTATGACGTCATAAAAAAGATGTTGCAAATACGACGTCACAAAAAACGCAACGAAAACGAAGTCTCAAAAATTAGGTTAACAAACGGCGCCACAAAAATGACATTACAAGTAAGACGTCACACAAATAACATCGTACAAAAGACGTCACAAAAATGACGTCATAAATATGACGTCACGAAATGACGACATAAGGATAATGTCACAAAATGACGTCACAAAGTAACGACATGAAAACGACGTCATAAAAATGGCGTCACAAAAATGACGTTGCAAATACGACCGACGTCACAAAAATAACGTTATGAAAATGACGTCACAAAAATGACATTACAAATACGACGTCACTCTAACGACATTAAAAACACGACGTCACACAAATGACGTCAGAACAATGACGTAAAAATGATGTCACAAATACGATGTCGCAAAAATGACGTCACCAAAATAACATCAAAAATACGACGTCACAAAAGGACGTCCCAAATATAATCAAAAGTTATGACGTCATAGATATTGTCGATTCACTGTAAGGTTGGATTTCTATTGAAATTATTTTCGCGAAAAATAATTGCGTCAGTCAATGACAGACAAGGGTTTTTCCATAAACTAATTTAACGAATCGATAAAAAGAATTAACGAAAGAGCCCTGTCTCTCATTGGCTGACGCAATTATTTTACACAAAAATAATTTCCATTGAAGTCCAACCTTACTTTGAATCTACCATATTGTTTCGTTTAATTTTTCAACAATACACTATCACTACTTTCTTATACCCATTTCAGTGGTCTATTTCAAGAAGCCAGCCTCACGCATACACTTCGCAGTAGTCAACAACTGAATACTTGAAAACAAAGGGAAAGTTTTTCTCTTTCTCTCTATCTACATTTCTCTACTGTATATATGTATATATATCTTTCTATATACATCTCTTCCTCTCCCACGCTTCTCCATCAGTGGTGATGTTACTCTACTGCCATACCAAGTTGAATTTAATCAGGACAAACTGCGAAAAATGAGAGAATTTGACAAAGCCATATGTTTTACATGGTACCGCCAAGAAAATTAGGCGATTTCTCTTAACTGACCAATCACATTTTTACTTTTTAGAAACGTAGGAAGTACGAGTCCCATGCGTTTACCACTACGTTTGTAACCAGTCGATTCGAGGGGGAGTAGGAGGGAGCACCGATCATGTTGTCAAATCTGCAAAAAAATTTTGGCCGTCCGCAAACACGCTCAAAGTGGGTTTGTTATTGCAGATGGGGATTTTTGGACGAAGGGCCGCTGAGCTAGGACCGCCTAAGTGGCTTTCGGTCTTTTGTACATAAGTCGCGCAAATCTCTTCCGATTTTCGTAATTTTTTTTGTTTGAAAGGTGTAGAGATGCCCCCGACAATTTATTTTTGATTTCGAATATTTGGACTCAGCCACGGTCCTAAAACAGAGTCCCTACTAGGACCAAACGGGTTTTTGTCTACATAAACCGGGCAAATCTTATCCCATTTTCAAAATAATTTTTTTTCCTAAAAGATAATTGAATAAATGACAACGAATTTGAATTTGAACAAAATCGGTTAAGAACTTTCGAAGTTATGGTCGAAAAAATGGTCAAAAACGTGGTTTTTCGAAGATTGGTGGAACTTTTCGACTTATATCTCTGCGAAATTAGAGCGGAAATCGCTCTTGAAGGTTTTCAATAAAAAATATGGACATCAGAAAATCACGGAAATTAAATAAGAGAAAATCTGTTGAGCGGCTCGGGCTGTAGAATTCTTAGTGATAGAGAACATTCGTTCCCGTGCAACTATCCAGTATCCACGGGAACGACTTTTTATCATTGCTTCGTATTTAACATTTTTCTTCTAGACTTATCGGTTTTTAGGGGAAACTCGCTTAATATGTATCCCTGAGACGCTCCAGATATGACTAATTTTCTCTAGAGTTCAAGTTAAAGACAAACGATAGTCGTCGAAGATTGTATTTTAGTAGTCATCTACTTCTTTGAAGGCTGTTTGAAGACTGTTGGACGACTGTTTGAATGTTGTTTTAGCGACTGCTTGAAAGCTGTTTGATTTGTTCACAGATAATATGAACATTATTCAAAATATAATGCAAAATGTGTTCACTGGAGTATTAAATTTTGGATACGTAATCCGTACAGGGTATTTTCCGTTTGTGTATGCCTTTAGATGTTATTCCAGTTCATTTAGAAGTACTTTGAAAATAATTTATTTACATATGAGAAATAATGACTGAAAGTGTATCAGGATGAGATATGATTTCCAATAAGTCTCGGAAACGTATCGTCGACTCGCACAACATCAGTCACGCTAGTTTGTACGGGTAAAAAAGTCGTGCTTCCATCTCAGCAAGCATACCTCATTCTGCGATTACAAACAAATTTGATTTGCTTCATAAATATTTTCAAAAAATTTATAAGTAAGAGTTCTTTGCTAGAAACCAGAATGTGAACTAATTTTTTCGGGTCGGGTCAGGTTTGGTCAGTTGAAGTCATCAAACGTGATCCGACCCGAAAAAAGAAAATGTAAACCCGACCCGACCCGACAAAGAACCGAAAACCCGACCCGACCCGACAAAAAAAAAAACGAAAATAAAAAACCCAACTCGTCAAATTCATTCGGGTTCGGGTCGGGTCGGGTTTTTTCGAGTTTCGGGCGGCCCGAGACCACTCTAAAAGGTTTAATTAGTGACACACTGACCGCTACAAATATGGCGCCACACACACATTAAATGACAAATAATAGCTGCTCCATATAAAATTACTTCATTTCGTAAATATTCTCGAATAAAATTATTTACAATAAAACAATCAACAGAAATCGATTTGAAGATCGACCCTAGTACAAGAAAAAAATTTTTTTCTGTATACGCGAGAGTGTATTGGTTGTGACGGAAAATATTTTCCTATCACTTGGGACGAAAAGGTGCTTTCGGCGGTATGTGCACCAACACACTCTCACTATTACAGAAAACTATCTTTCAAAATACCCCAACACACACTCGATATGTACTTTTCGCTTGGGCTTTGCCAATTTCATAGATTTAAGAGGAGCACGTCGCAAAAATATAAACAGTCAAATTTTCGATGTTTTTTTAGAAGAACAGAATCCTGCGTAAATAACAAATTTTTCGAAGTTATAGCTCATGTACTGTGAGGGGAAGACTCTTACACGAATAACAGATAAATCAGAATTCAAATAGTTTGAGTATGAATGTCGAAAGTTGCACTGAAAACCATCGCGTTCCAAGTTCATTTGCGATGTTATTGCAGAGCACATTTGTACGTTTATACTTAAACATTTTGGATTCAGATTCATTTATTATTTGAGTAGTAAGTTCTATCTACTCACAGTACCTGAGCTCTAATTTTGAATATTTTTTTTTGCGCAGGATTCTCTTCTAAAAAACACCGCAAATTTGACAGTTCACATTTTTGCGACGTGCTCCTTAGGCAATATTTACTTGAAAAAAGTTTATTTGCTGCATTCGAACATTACTTACAGAAATGACGAATTAACAATTAAATTACAAAATTAAATAATCATCACAGATAAAACACTTCCTCTAAGTTTTCTGATAGTTGGAAACACCCCATTACAGCCGCTGCGTTTCCCCTTTGTATAGCCATGCTTAAACGTTGTTTAAGGAAGTTCTTAGATCGTGGTTCGTCAGTCTTTTGTGTAATCATTTTACCTAACTCATTGAAAAATTTAATGGCTTCTGGTGCCCATGGCCCCATCGTTTCGACGGCGAACGGTACAAATAGGAAATTTTCCGCTTTGCTTTTTCGATTGCTGCACCTCCCGCCACTTTCGTGCTATTATTTCAGATTACTGGGTGCAAGTGTGTCGGTGCAAGTTCCACACAAGAATTTGCCCTCTGTACCACGGAGTCAAACTCATCTCATCGACCTTTTTCCCGTCCTCTCTGAATAGCCCTGGTGGTTCTAGTCTCGCTGGAATGTTTGCTGTCGCTAAAGCTCTCTTGGTGATAGGGTTGAGTTCTGCATGTCTAGACCATCTGCCCGCACTTTTTTTGCATTTGAGACCATGTCTTCCTTTACTTTCTACAATATCGCCACAAACACATTCATGAGGCGCACATATGTCAATGCCTAATCGGAGCCCCACCATGATTCGAAAGGAATTATTGTCAAGAAGCGTACCGATTGCTCTTGATGGTAGAGCGTGAAGCCAAGCACCCGACTCCGGCTTTTGAATCGCTAAGAATCTGGCTTTGTCACCTTTGTCGTAGAATTTCAGTTGATCCAGTAAGCGATTTATTTGGATGGAGTCCCAACTTTTTTGTAATTCTGGAACTTCGGGTTTAATCATTCCGGGATTAAGTCGTTGCCACGCGATCGTATTATATTTACTTAGGTACGTTCGAGTCTTTTTGCAACATCTATTCTGTTTCCCATTTCTATTCTGATGCGTACGGGTCCCTTGCATATGTTTAGTCATGGAACCTGAAACAGTTAAAAAAGTTGTATAGAGAATCGAACGCACAATCGGGGAAGATCTTTGAGATATTACTTTTAGTAACGTCTTCAGTCTTCATGTCACGACTTCAGTCATCTGTCGTCGCACCTTCGAACTTTAACGTAACGATCGAATGCTTCACCCTTCCATCTCACGTTATTCGAGTCATAAAACTTTATAATTCTCTTTTCCTTTGTTATACTTTATAGTTTCAATAAAAGACAAAGAAATTGAATATTTTTACAGTACGGTACATAAAACGAGTCGATGGATTCGCTGGATGCTTCCGCGGACTCAAACCAAAGGTTCTTGGAATAATCGTTTCATCAATTGGAAGTGAAAATATTACTATAAAATTTGGATTTGGAAAAGTTTACGGTGATGAAGACAAAGATGAAGTTGAATTGAGTGATAGTGAATCGTAAGTTTTTTGTAACCAACCAAATAATTAGGAGAGTTTGAACGAAAACATTTCTCAGGCGGCAACGATTTGTGCGGCGTTTAAAACGTGATTTAGTCCTTACAGTAAGTGCTGTTACTTTAGCGCAACCTTTTCAAGTCATAACCGTTCGAATGATGGCCGAGTTCATTGGAAACGAGACGACATACAAGTAAGTGCCATATTCCTTATGATCCATTCCACGTTGATGTTGACTCCTTTGATTCAGAACAATTTGGTCTTCGATAAAAGAGATTTGGAATACAGAAGGCATTTCCGGATTCTTTTCTGGTTTTGTACCAAAGATGTTATGTGAAGTGTCCATCGTGATAATTGCCAGCTCTGTCACGTATATAGTGAAGAGACGCATTACTCGAGACCACGAAGGCAGCGATTACATAGGCACATTTACGAATTTCGCTGTTGCAAGTTTTTTATATCCGTTACATGTTGTTTCCACTTGCATGAAAATTACCGGCACGAAGTAAGTTTAGCTTGAGCACAACAATCTAAGCGATCAACTAAACAAATATTTTCTCTAGAATGATAGCTGGTCAGTCGCCACATATGCCACTCTATTCAAACTGGATGCAATGTTGGCGAGACCTGAAGGCTACCGGCGAGACTAAGAGGGGAAGTTCATTGTTTTTCAGGTAATCTGAAATTTAGTCAAAATCTGAGTAAATAAAATTTATAAATCAAATTTACAGACATTATCGCACCCCGCAATATTTCCGTAATGAAATTCCATTTCCCAAGGCTTCATAAGTGGTTTCCGTTTGTCCATTTGCATTTACTTTGAAGCGTGTAGCGGTACTAAATTTCAGTCACAATTTCCCAAAAAATGTTGTAAATATAAATTTTTGTAGAAGTCATTGAGTTTAGTCGTGACATTCAATAAGGAAAATGTTCTTCAAATATGTTGACTCAAATTTTTGATCGGTGATATCAATTTGAAAAAAAAAATCTTATGCTGAAATAAAACGAGGCCCTAAATTTGTAGCCTTTTAATAACGACCCAATGAGATTGACGTGTCCCATGGGAGCTTGACCTGAATGTGAAAAGGCGTTCACAATAAAACTCGCTATTGTCGCATTCGTAACTCCCATTGCTTTCTACTACGCACTTTTGCCAGTTCTCCCTAGAATATTCTAAAGGTTTATGGATTACTCATTTCTGCAGTGGTCACAGTGTCTTTAAAAATCGCTTAAATAATGGGAACTCTTGCTATTGTCGATGCGTCATAGGACAAGCATGGAATTTTACGAACACAAAATAATTCAGCCGAGATAGAAGTTGTACGAAACGCTTGGGGTGTGGAAGTTCACTAGATGTATTTAAAGGCGTTATGCTGTGAGAATTAATGGTGGGATAAGGGTGTCGGTAAAACACATTGATGGGGCAAACCGACATTCTAAGCCCTACTAGTTTACGCCCTAATACATCATAGATGGCACTAGGTTTGTGTGCAATTTACCACTGACAAAGTAAAAACGTCGATAACGAAAGGATCTCTAAGAGAATCCATGTGAGCAAAAGCTCACAAAAAATTGCGGAACTAGTAAATAAAATGATCTAGCCTCTGACCCGGACGGGATGTAACGGCGGATTATTATTATTAATGGTGTCTTTCGAAGTAAACGTTGTTGTCTCTCTTCACTTTTCTTCATCATTCCCGCAGCGGTAGCGGAGGGCGTGGCACAGTCCCTACACCCCGAAAAAGAAGTCCACAAACTCAAAAAACTCTATGGAAGGGGGAGCCATATATAAGAGAACTTTGAGTTTTCAGCAGTCAAACCGGCGCCATCTTGAATTTTCCCAATCAATAAATTAGGTTTTCTTTGGTTTTCGAATTTTCGCTTCGGTATGACAATACTTAGAGAGTTGGTGTCTTCTACATTGTAGAATCTACAAAGTTATAGAGTTTGATCAGGAGAATTTTTTGGAAGTTTCAAAAATCTGCCAAAGTGACGCCATCTTGGATTTTCGTTAGGAATAAATTATGCTTCTTTGGGTTTTTGAAATTTAGCTCCGGACTTAGAGTGTTGGTTTCTTCTCAAAAGTTATAGAGATTGGTGAGTGGAATTTTTAGCCTGAAGCCGACAATTTTTTTCGCCAGTTTTTTTTCGCCAAAATTTTGTTTTCGCCGGAAATTTTCTTTCGCCGGAAATTTTTTTCGTCGGAAAATTTTTTTTCAATAGAATTTTTTTTCGCCGTAAATTTTTCGCCGGAAATTTTTTTCGCCACGAATTTTTTTCGTCGGAAATTTTTTTCGCCCAACACTTTTTTTCGCCGAAGTTTTTTTTTCGACGAAAGTTTTTTGTCGACGAAAATTTTTTTCGAAGAAAATTTTTTTTCGACGGAATTTTTTTCGTCAAAAATATTTTTTCGACGAAAATTTTTTTTGTTAGAATTTTTTTTCGCCCGATTTTTTTCGCCGAAAATTTTCGCCCGAATTTTTTTTCGCCATAAATTTTTATTCACCGAAAAATTTTTTTCGTCAGAAACTTTTTTTCGCCTGAAATTTTTTTTCGCCAGAAATTTTTTTCGCCGGAAATTTTCTTTTCCCAAAATTTGTTTCCTTTTTCTTACAAAATGGATTGGACACTAATTGATTTTATCTTATCACGAAAGTTGGAGTCGCCGCCACTAGCAATGGCAGCTGCGTGAAGTTCCGTAGCACCAACTTTCGCCCCTACTTCCAAAACTACTGATATCACAACAAAAACCTCTTAAAAGGTAAAGTGTGACGCAGTCCCTAATGTCCACTTCCAAAATTATCGTTTGAGGTGACGCTATTGCTGATAATACGCAGAAATTTGTTTGAATTAAATGTTAGTAATTATGTTTTAAAAAAACGAAAAGACTCCTTGCACATTATGAAAATAGTCTCTTCTATATATTGTTGGCTATTTGTACATTGTGCAAATAGTCTCTTCTATGTATTGTTGGCTATTTACACTGTGTGCAAATAGCCGAAGGTATATAGAAGAGACTATTTGCACATGGAAAGACGTAACATTCAACCAAAACTCTTACACAAAGAAGAAAGTTTTCAATGTAATTTTTCATCAACTTTATAATATGTACATGATATGTATATGTATTTGTACGTACATGTATATGGAAAAGTTTTCCTTTTACGAAATGTCACGAAAACTAGGTGGCCTACGAAACTAGTGCATTTGGGCTTTAATGAAGCGTCACGAAAAGCTAGTTGGCTAACGAAGCTAGGGAACTTTTACTTTTACAAAATATCACAAAAACTAGGTGGCTAACAAAGTTGGGAAACTTTTCCTTTTACGAAATGTCACGAAAACTAGGAGGCCTACGAAACTAGGGAATTTACGCTTTAATGAAACGTCGCGAAAAGCTAGTTGGCTAACGAAGCTAGAGAACTTTTCCTTTTACGAAATGTCACGAAAAAGTGCTATCAAAGCTAGGTAGGTAACGAAGGTAAGGAAGTTTTCCTTTCACAAAATGTCACAAAAAGTTTTTGGGTAAGGAAACTAGAATTAGTACTACGTCTAAGTGTGCAAATAGTCTCTTCTAAATATTGTTGGCTATTTGCACTGTGCAAATAGCCGAAGGCATATAGAAGAGACAATGTGCAAATAGCCGAAAATAAATATAAGTGATGCAATTTTTTTAAAGAATAAAACTTTGACCACAAACCAACATTTAATTCAAACAAATAACTGTGTATTATCAGCATGGTTGGGTTAGCCGCGCTGCTAGCGACGCTAAAATTCAAGACTGCTCGCTAGTAGCGATTAGCGCTTGCTAAAATCCGATTAGCGAATATTTTTCGCTGATCGCTAATGGATTCGCTAAAATATGGAGCTGTTCATCACAAGTCATCAGTCTATTTTCGACCAAATGGCAGTTTTTCAAAAATTTTTGATGTTTTTTCTATTCTAGATTTTGGATTAATAGTGAAAAATTCTGCAGAAAAGTGTCGGTTGAGGATGCTGCTAGACGTTTATGTACTGCGTGGAGCATCAAGAATAAGCTTGATAACTGAAAGTTGAACAAAATCTCCTCAGAGCGTCGCTGATCGACTTTGAAGATTTTGTTGACTTGTAGCGGCCGTTACTAGCGCGATAGTTTTTTTTAGACTAGCGAATCAGTTAGCGACGCTAGTATTTTTTGAAACTAGCGTTAGCGTCGCTAAAAAAATGACTAGCGAGCACAACCTTGATTATCAGCGATAGCGTCACCTCAAACGATATCACTAATTTTGGAAGTGGACATTAGGGACTGCGTCACACTTTAGCTTTTAAGAGGTTTTTGTCGTGTTCTATCTATTAATAATTTTTGATCTCGAGAACGAGACAGGGAACGTCAGTCTCGACCCCAATTGAAAAATTTCTCAGGCCGCTTTTCAGGGAAAACTCTTGAAAAGTCGTGGTATTTGGAAAAGTGGTAAATTTTTTATGTATTTCGGAGTTTTTGAATTTTAGTTCCGAAGTGACAATAGCTAGAGAATTGGTTTATTTGAGAAAGTTATAGAGTTTGGTCAGGAGAATTTTTTGGGATCTTAACTAAATGGCTCCCAACTGTCAAAGTGACGCCATCTTGTATTTTTTGCTATATTCTGAATTAGAGTACATTGACAAGTGGTTCCTTCGGCAAAGTAATACAGATCAGTGAGACGAATTGGTGACACGAAATGTTTCGAATGTAACCGAAGGTGGCACGAAGTGTTCCGACGGTAGCCGAAGGTGACACGAAGTGTTCCGAAGGTAGTCGAAGGGGAGGGGGTCTAGCGAAACGTTACGGTATATTAAAATATGGGTCAGATTTAACCATAAATGCGAGACGGAGGAGGGGGGGTTACACATTCCAAAAAATAGTGTAACGTAACATGTGAACAGCCCAAAGCTCCACATTATGGAAATGGTGGACAACGACAATGATTTGCAAGATGCTTTGGTCAGTTTTGATGTAGCATATGCGAGAAGTTCGTGATTATAACAACGGAAGGCAAAAGCAAGATTCTGGTAAATCTAGGGAAGGGGTTGCTGTCTGGAAACCACTTTTTCAGAAGATGGCAAGGTAGTTATTGAGTTTGAGAAAAGGAGAAAAATTGACAATGCGTTAGGTCGTGTCAAAATGGGGCTAGAAGGAGAATGGTACAGAAGTCAGGGAATACGACATCAATACCAAACACTGCAGGTATGGTAACACTCAAGTATGACGATGAAAAGAATTCATTTATCATGTTAAAAATGATGTTAGCCGACAATTTTTATATTATATTATGAAAAGTATTTAATGAGCGCTAAGACATAACGGTGCTATTAGCGTCACTAATAGCGACGATGCTCGTAGTGATAACACATGAAAACTAATTTTTAAGGATGAATAGAATGCTCTGAAGTACTAGAGTTGCCAGTTCCGTCATGAATTATAATTACTTACGCCATAAGGAAAGAGCCGAAAGTGCTTTTCCGGAGTGACGTATTTAGTTTTACATGCATCATATAAGAGCTGAAAGCAAAAAGAATGTCAAAAAGCAAACTTTCACCACTCGAAATTGACATTTTTACTTTCGGCTCTGATGAAGCATGTGAGACCTAACACATTCCTCAGGTATAAGTCACAAAATTTGAACTGTCAAATTTGCGTTGTTTTTTAGATGAGAACCCTGCGCAAATCATAAATTAGTCAAAATTATAGCTCGTCTACTTTGAGAGGCGTACTCATACAGAAATATTAGATGAATCAGAATTAATAAAGTTTAAGTATGAAGTATCAATTTGCTCTGAAATGACATCGCAAACGAACTTGGAATGCGATGATTTTTCAGAGCAACTTTCGACCATCATACTCAAATTTTTTGAATTCTGACTTATCTATTATTTGTGAAAGAGTCACCTCCTCTCACAATCTTCTTTTCTTCCTCTCATCCTCATCCTCTCACAGTGCATGAGCTATAATTTTGAGTAATTTGTGATTTACGCAGGATTCTCTTCTAACAAAACATCGCAAATTTGACCTGCTCTAAAGAATCTTGTAAGAATCGTGTGAAGGAATGTCTTACATCTTTTTCAATAAAGTGAACGAAAATACATTTGTGTGTGTTTCTATAGCATTAACATTATTTACAACGATAGATTTTTGCGTGTAGTGAGGGGAGTGAGCCAGTTTTTTTTTATTTTTCAGCTTGTTTTTTCAGCAACATCGACAAAGCTACATGGCCGAATCAAGTTACATATCAATTGTTTCTTCTCCGACAATAAAGAATTATGAATGTATATTGGATAAATAAGTCACACCCTCGTGATTATAACATTCCAACTTATCACACAATCGTAATGCATAAACTAAAAGGCGTGAACTTTACATACAAAATTTGCTCGCATTTATACTGCTCACATGTGAAGGTTGTAAGATAAATGAAAAATGATATGAATTCCAAACTTCCGGTGTTTCAATCTAATTTTCTAAGGATTGAGACAAGACCAATAAACATCCTCGCGCATCAATCTCATATTGTAGAGCAATAATTTTTCTCGATGGTTCCTTTTACTCAAGTTTTTCACTTATATGTATTTTCACATTCCTTTTAGCGACAAATTTATTCTAAGTTAGCGAATTACGTAAAAAACATCGGCGAATACAATTCTAGCTGTAATTTTAAAACGAAAATTTTGGCGCCACCATTGCCAACACTGCCGTAATTTGCATAAGAAACTATTTCCAGTGGAAATAACAAAAGAAAGAAATAGTTTCTTATGCAAATGCTCAAACAACCTTACTGTTAGTAGCGCTAGCAAAACCACATTGAAACGTAATGGCATAATAAAGGATTACGATTTCAAATTACATACTAAGTTGCATCAAACTATAAATTTTGATTATTGATTTCAGTTGATTGTCCTTACAAAGTTTCATTATTTGAACAGATGGGCAATATTGAAAAGGTCAGTCGCAATAAGCGGCATACGACTATGGACTCACCGCAGTTCCTCAGTAATTTAACAATATGTTCCGTTTTCCAGCTAATTTTCATTCAACAAAATTATAGAACTGTGAACTTTTACAGCAGTAGCTCGGAAAATGAAGTTTACAATAAAATCGTACGAGCTACAAGTGATTCGATGAAGCCATTGAAAGTTTTCTACATAGACAGAGTTAGGATAAGAATGAGTGCGTATGACGAAAAAGTTTTGAATATTGTGGCTGTGAACGATGTGAACGATTTGAACAAATTACTCAATAAGAGTTGTCTTTATGACACAACGGTCATTTGGTTGACTTCTGTGAATATTGAGTTCAACATAACACAGACTCAATGGTCTACACTGAGCTCTAAAGTAATTGTGTTAAGTGATTCGGTCATGTACACTGCGAGCAACTTTGTCAATAGGAAAATAAATCAACTGAGTTTAGCAAATTTCAATTTTACACTAACGCATCGTTTTCTGACTGAATTCTTTTCCATCAACAACATCAAAGGTTCAAGCTTAACAATATTTTCGGAATTCAATGCACCGAAGAGTGAGTTGACGCGAATTGATAATCAATTTTATATGACTGGTCCGGACGGTATTTTCGCTGATTCCTTCGTGAAATGGTTGAATATTAAACCAACATTTTCATCAAGTATTGGAGTGAAACATCCTAATTACATCCTAATTAATTCAACTTTATCTCCCCGACTTCAACACGACTACCAACATCATTCGTTAGTGTTGACAAAAAATGTAGTGGAGATCTTCAATCACAAGTAATTTTCGTTTTTATTCACCACTTCCAGCACTATGATAGTTTATGATTCTGATAGCTTGGATAAGACAGAATATTCTAAAATCTTATTTTAAAAATTTCGGAATTGATGTGTTTTTAGTGCGTCATTTAGCTGGCCAATTTCTCTGAAACCTTGAGATGATTAAATATGATGCTGGATTTGAAGGAAATGGAAGGGCTCGAAACTGCATTTGCTGACGATCTTGCGATCACCATTGAGGAAAATAGCAGGGCAGTAGAAGAGCGAATTGGAGAAAGCTGTATGAGAGCGGTCTATGAATGGGGAGTACGTGTAGGTGTTCCCGTGTCACGAAAGAAAACTGCGTGTATGATGCTGAAAGATATACTGTCTGATAGTCGACCTTCATGCAGTAAGCTGATAAACCAAGGCATTACTTACGCTAAGTCTGGATGGGTCTTACACCTCATTTTGTGAGAATAAGAGAAAAAATGCTACATACTGTGAATGGTTTGAAGCGAGTCCTGCGAAAGAGCTAGGGTTTGAACTGCAAGTCTTTTAGGGTTATATAATATACGGTGACCTGTTCGTTGCTTGTATGAGCTACGGAGCGGGTGTCTGGTATGACTCTATGAGATTTGGCTATGCCAGGGAGTTGATAAATCGATGTTAAATAGTAGTGTATTACAAGCTGGCTTAAATGTGTGCAGAACTGTGTCCTTGATAGCGATGCAAGTATTCCATGTTGAATTGCCGAAGGATCTTGAAAGCAGGCTGAAAGGCATGCTTTCAAGATGTAGGAGGGGACCCAGTCGATGGCGAAGAACTTGCGAGCTTGACTAAGCCACAAAGAACCGAGCATATCAGGGGAAAACTGCTCGATGAATGGCAGAATAGATGGGAAATAGAAGATAAGGAACGATCGACGTTCAGGTTTATTCCGAACGTCAGGTTCGAATTCTCTTTTGGCCTGAGTCTGGGCTTTATGCTCACTGGACCCGGCAGTATGAAGGAATTCTTGTTCAAACGACGTTTAGCGGACGATATGTCTTGTTTCTGCGGGGCACCGGTGGAAAATATCGATCATTTGATAGGTGAATTTGTCCTCTACGGGGGCCTTCGAGATTTGAATGCATGTGGTACACCTGAAACGTATGAGGAATTCAACAATTTCGCATTGGCTGTTCTGAAAAGACGTAAGAATGTGGCGTTGCATGAGTGAGTGGAGTAAACGCGCAAGCTGGACACCTGTTGGTAACGTTTCAGGGGCAGCCCAGGACAATCCCAGGAAAACCATTGGGGAGTGGCGACCCCACGCCCCCGAGCAGGTCTAGCAGTGCCGGGAACGCAAGCTCCCAGCAAGTTCCTCCGACCCAGAGCGAGGGAATGCACTTGAATGCAGGATCTCGATTGGGTAGACTTTTCACACTCGCGCTGATTGGACGTATCATAATTCCACGCCCTTGAGGGCTGTACGGTTAAAGCTATGCCAGGTAAATCTGCAACATCTTCGAGATCTAGCGGTACCAGGAATGAATTTACATTCCTACCGGCGTGGTTTGGTTAAGAGCCTTACTGCGAAGCCCTCACCGAGAGTAAAATTGGTACCGCGCGGCTGGAGGCCTTGGGTGTAGTGTATCATGTGATATGGCCAAACCCGGCCACAGCGTTTGACTGAGGTGCTTAGTGGCGCTGCAACGCGAAAGCTGTGGTAGATAGTGAACCGAGTCAAAGCAGTTCACGTGTTGCATTAGGACGACTTATCTTTCCTGGGTAACCAGGTGGGAGCAAAAGTAGTAGAGAGATGATAATATCTCGGTCCCGGCCTAGGACTTGCGTTGGTGACGCAGCACCGTCGCGATAGGTAGATATAAAGGCGTTATGCTTAGGACGCTCGCGCTAATTGGGCGTATTCCAATTTTTTTTCCCAATTCCTCGCCCAAGGGGGCCTCGCGTTATAAGTGCTTTGAGTAATGTCAAAAAGGCGTTTCAAAAGTCAAAGTTACTAAACAAGCGTGTAGTTGAGAAAGCAAACGGGGAATATGGTAAACAAAAATTGATGAATAAAAATCTATTCACATTAGCAAGGACTTTGATGTTTGAAACGTCATTTTGGCAGTTGGAATAGACCGACTTTTGATCCCAAATTCAGTATACTTTGACGGAAGCTTATCCCGCCATTAGTGGAGCGTCGGTCGGCCTGGCCTATGTCAAAGTATACAAAATTTCATGACATTGAATAATGAAAAAGTGTGCTTGAAGTTCGTCATGAAATGTTGTATACTTTGACATAAGCCAACATTGCACAAACGATTTATGAAACTTCTCACACTTCCTCATCCTCATACACCGTGTTTAACCGACTGTCCTTTTCAGTTTAAATAGCACCTTTGACATACAACTCACTGCATTTCCGCATCAAGGAAGGAATTTTACACACAGACTTCGATTAAAGACGGAACCCCTCTTCGCCCATGATATAGACTGTCTTATAGGCATCGTTCCACAGCTTCCCGCTTCCAACCATTTTCTACGAAAACTAATGTACCAAGGTGACACAATAGCCGTAGGGTGTGCGTTGGTTCTTTTCATCGTTGCGCGTATTTTTTTACAAAAAGGACGATGGCATCGCGTTTTCCTGATTTCATTCGATACATTTGGGGTGTTTTTCAATCAAAAGAGAATTCCAAGTGACAACAACATTCACGCGGCATGGGATATCAATCTAAGAATATTTTCCTTACTTGCCACAACCGCCTTGTCAGCTATCATTTTCAGAAGCCTAATGACTGCGAATGGCAACCAAATCAACACCATCGATGAATTGATTGAATCAAATTTGTCTATTTATGCTCCGGAATATCTGAAGCAATGGGAAAGTTGGAAACATATGACGTTAGAGAAGTTACACTTCACCGCAGCGAGTAAATTATTTCACGAGAACTTACATTTTAGGCCAAAGCTTCGGTCAAAACTTAACTATAAAACGGCAAATGAAATAATGCAACGTGTGATGGAGGAAGAACAGTCTGACAGCGCTTACATTTACCATAAATCGAAGTCCGAATATGTGGCAATGATTGCGAACATAAAAGCGGAAGCAGGAACGAACCGAAGAGTTCGCTTTATGAAGGAGCAAATTCGTAAGTTAAGCGTATTTTTATTATTGCATACGTTAGCACAACAACAACTCAAATTCTTTCTTGTCCATAAGAAATATATCTAAGAAGAGGGAGTCAGGGTGTCAGTTGAATGAGAAGACCTTTTAAAATTTCTGATTTATGCAGGAAAATGTATACTAGAGAAAGTTACTTAGTTATCAGAAGCTTCTTATGGACAATCAATGATTATTTTGAAAAATGCCACCATTTTTTAAAATTGCGATTTTTGATAAAGAAATTGAAAACCGAACTCACGCTTTTTTCAGATTGTGGCCTTGCAACGTATAGAATATCGAGGAAGTCTCCTCTTACACCATACGTCAACGACTTCATACTACGCTACCTGCAAGGAGGATTGTACGACAAACAATTAGAATGGATGCAAAATTTCAATCGGGCTCTTTTTCACGTAAAGCGAAAAGAACCACCGAAACGGCAAAATGTTGTGCTGACCATGAAAATGATAACTGATGCTTTTGTCGTATATTTGATTGGAAGTGTGCTTGGAACGGTCTGCTTTCTTATAGAAATTTCTCACGCCTTCGTTTTTGCTGTTTAAATAAGTAGGGGACGAGATAGATTGGCCTTTCGGCTTGTTTCTGAAGTGATCACATTCTTGAGATTTTCAATAAATTATGTTCAACACGGTGTCCTTCAATCAAGATAAAGTCTAATGAAAAACATAAGCTTCGCGGACCCGCACGAATCCCGTTGCATGTATTCCCGTTGTATTAAATTACTGATATTCATTTCGATTGGAAATTGCCGAAATGGCAGTATTGAAAAACCAGTTCGAAGAACCATTGTAGAAAATTCGTTTTGGGCCTGCCTGAATGGTCAGAACTATATTTCCATGGACAAAAATGTTCGACTCAATTTTCTCTACAACATAGAAAAAACATTTTTTGTGCTAGGGTCGACCTTTAGGACCGACTTCGGACCTTAAGGAGAGGCCTCTAACCCATATTTCCATGGACAAAAATGTTCTAACCGATTTTCTCCACGAGATAGCAAAACATTGTTTTTTGGGCTAAGGAGAGGCCACCGACCCATATTTCCATAGACGAAAATGTTCCATTCAATTTTCTTTACAACATAGCAAAAAAAAATGTTTGGGCTAGTGCCGACCTTTAGGACCGACCTAAGGCCTTAAGGCGAGGCCTCGGACCCATATTTCCATAGAGAAAAATGTTCCACTAAATTTTCTCTACAACATAGCAACAAAAATGTTTTGGTCTAGGGCCGACCTAAGGCCTTAAGGAGAGGCCTCGGAGCCATATTCCCATGGACAAAATGTTCTACTCAATTTTCTCTACAACACAGCAAAAACATTTTTTTGTTCTAGGGCCGACCTAAGGCTTTAAGAAGAAATCTTGGACCCAGGTCAGGGCTCTTCCTCAAATTTTTTCTTGAGGACTGTTAGGCCTTCTATTACTTCTGAAATAGAAAAAGAATCAAAAAAATCGGAAGGAACTTACTCGGTTTTTATAGTAAAAAGACATTTGGCCCTATCCATTGGGCCTACCTTAGTCCAATGGCCCGACCTCAAACATTTTTTGTGCATAAATTTTTGGGTTTTCATAGACCTATCGAATAAAAAAAGATTTATGAAAATCTGAAGAGATTTACTCGAGTTTTGTACAAAAAATTCGCAGTGCCCTAGTAGAGACACAGTTTTAGAGGCCTAACTAAGCCCAAGGACCCAAACTAAAAAAGTTTTCTTCCATAAATTGGGCTTTCATAGACCTGTCGATCAAAAAAATATTTATTGAAATCGGATAAGATTTACTCGAGTTATGTACGAAAGACCAAAAACCACTTAAGTGGCCCTTGGCCCAAAAGGGCCCATTTCAGAACTCGACCTCACTTTTTCGATTACCTTTCAGGAAAAAAAAAGATTTTGAAAATCGGTCAAGCCTTAGATAACTTGGCGACAGACGAACGGGCGGACAGACGGACAACGTTTTTTTGCATATTTCTTCTATTCATACCCCAAAACGAAAAACCCACCAACTCCCGGGTCGAATTTCGACATGTTACAAACGTCGTGGTAATCGCATAAAACCAGTACTTCGTACGGGTCTAATGAACCCATATACGAAAGTTTGCTCGTGGTTCAGTAACTCCAGGGGAGCTCAAAAAACCGCATCATGGAATGTACTAAGTTGTATTAAAAAAGCACTCAAATTATCTTTACAAAAAAAAAATAAATATTTATGAGCATGCCGTAGAACAATTTTTTGCTTAGAATAACATTATTTAGTGATAAAAATGTCAAACCGCCCGCAAGCGACAATTTTATTTCATCACTTTCAGAAAAACCTTGAAAATGTATGCAGAAAATCGTTTTTCCAACAGTCGCCTATGGGGGAAGAATCTAACTAGATCCCATAATGCGGTTTTTTGAGTTCCTCTGGGGTTCCTGTACCACGACCAAAGCTTTGTTTATGGATTCATTTTCATTAAACTTTATATTGATTGAGGAACACCGTGTCAACTTAAGAAATATGATAACTGCAAATATATTATGGCTTGTGGTATGTGTACGCCTAAAAATTAAAAAAATGAGTTTCAGAGAGCAGATCACTTTTATTTTCACTTGTCACGGACACTGCAGTCAAGACCGAGCGAGCCGCCGAAAAATATTGACCGGCGCACATCTCTACGTGACCCCGAGATAAGTTGTTATTAACTCTTTCGTGTGTACATTATACGTTTACAGACTCCCACTGTGTACGAAAGGCTCTGTTCACCATATTTTTAGCGATGCATGAGGTTGAGAGGTGGCAACGGCGATGTAACTTTGAACTGGAACGAGATTTTGGTGAGTGAAAATCCAAAGTTTGAGGTGGGCCGGGTATTTAGCACGCATGGATAAAAACAGAGCCCCGTCAAAAATCAAAGGTAGGAGCTGGTCGCCCAAAAATTCGATGGATTGGTGAACAATTGTCAGACAAGATCTTCGGACGCTCGGAATAAAAAATCATGGGCGCGCGGTAGCAGAAATTTTTTTTTCGTAGACTTCGGAATCATATATTCAGCTAAGTTTTGACTTTTTTCCCTTGCGTTTGGCAATACGCGTCAAACGACAGGCAACTTTGGAGAGCGAGAACCAACTAACAACTAACAAATCATCACATTGCCGTCAAATGACCAGTTAATTTAACTGGTTTTTTGCCAGCTTAAAATAATTTCAGAATAGAGCCGTGCGCCGTCGTTTCGTCGACTGGCTCTTCAAGACAGTTTCTAGCCTTAGGACTACATCCTACACTTGTCCAATGTTCAGCAAAAATGTAGAGGAAAGTTGTATCTAATCGGCTCTCAAAGACAGTAAACAACATTCGGCTAACAATCGATTTTAAGTAGGCGTAACTCAAATAATTTGTTCCAGTGACATTTACGAAAAAAATTATCTTTGAGAGCCGCTTAAGTACAACTCTCTTCTACATTTTTGCTGAACATTGGACAAGTCTAGTATGTCCTGTCATCATTGTGGTCTGCTGTAAGCGAGGCTGTAAGCTACAATTGTTAAATGTCAAATTTAGCAATAGAGAAAAAATTCACCACAGCATACAAATCGACAAATTAACACTATTTCACAATCTGAAAATTCCACCTGACCTCCACAAGTCAGGGATATATAGGATACAGTGCTCCACGTGCGGAAGATTTTATTTTGGTATGATGATAAGAAAACTGTGCGTCAGATACATTGAACATGTAAAATCGGCACATAGGAAGAAAAAGACAGCTGTTGGTAAACACATATTTGACACAAAGCACGAAATAAATATTGACTCCCTAATTTTGGTACAACAAGTGAGACGCCTATGGAATCTTGAATTCCATGAAGCCAACACATAAAAAAGAACTCTCATATGAGCTTAATGAACGCTGACGAAGGTAATGTAAAATCTGTTCTCCTAAAATTATTCAAGACGAAGAGAACAGTTGATGAACGAATTATCGAGATTGAGGATAATGACACGCCCAGGTTGAGTGATTTTGAGGAAACTTTTTATGATTGTGAGTAATTGTCGAAAGTGCAGAAAATTAAATTAATTGTAGCGAGAGAGTTTTTAGATATTTCATGTAACATCTAATCAGCTGTAAATGTTCATGTTTTGCGTGTAATTGTTTCGGTATAATTTATGTTTGTGTAATTGATTAGAGATAAAATTTCTTATGTAAATTTATGACTTAGTCAAAATAGAACCTCTGAAGATGATGGCATTAGCTGTCGAAACCGGTCGGTTACATTAAAATAAATTGACAAATTTTAAAGGGCATTGTTTTTATTGACTCAGCATCCTTGTGAAACCAATTCACAATTTTGACGATTGTGAGTCCAAAGTCTAGAGACTGTGTTGAAGCCCCAGCCGACGAAACGCCGGTGTAACGCTCCATTTCGGAAAAGCTTCCAGTTTCGCAGGTAGAGAAAAACTAATGTTTTCATCTTTCTTTCACTACATCGATTCCGTTTTGGAACGCCGGGAAAGGTCAAATAGTAAGTTTATTGTTTTAAGACTTAATGCGATGAATAACGAAATGGAAAAAGTGAGACAAATACAAGGTTGCTTGAAAAGTTGTACTTTATTGTATACAGTATACAACTCTTAATGGGATAGAAATCTAGTCAAAGAATGGTGGAAATGGTTCACCGTCAACAACAACTTTGCCATCAGCAATGTTGTATTTCTGATCCCAACCATCGCACGAAAACCGTCCATAAATGTTATTACTGCTATCCGGTTGAGAAACGGAAAGACTTCCAGTGTCACTTTCGATGTATCTGCGGAAAATCGGGTAAATCAAAATTTAATTTTATACAAAAAGGATGTTGTTGCTGCTGGGACGTGTCTCCTCTGACATAAATATCCCAGAAGCAATATATCATATCTCTTATTTTATGATATAGGGGTGTTAAAGGGGCCGTTTATAAAGGATATTACAGCAAAATTTACGTTCTTCAGCTCGTACTTCTTGTTTTCAAAAATTTAAAAGACTTAAAAAAATGAGACACAAGTATCACTCCTTTTGCGTAAAATCCTTTATAAACCACGGCAGACATTCGCTTACTGCGCATAAAATCCTCCTTCTGTGAATTTACTGTAGTCAAATAATTGAACGCGTCTTCTGTCTTCCTCGCTTAGCCTTGTCTGAAAGTCAAACATTTTCTTTCGCATAGCATTCAAATCGACCAGAACTTTTTTGTAATCTTCTTCAACTAAAATGAAAAAAGTGTTCATTTGCTTCAGACAAATGAATATAGGTGGCGTTGTCAGTGTGATAGTGCCATCTATCAGCATTTCTTTTGATAATATTTACAATCATCCGGCAAATCAGCATCTATTCTTCGAAGAGTCGATTTGAATTTCTTCCCATTCGACCAATCGTCAAATTTGAATTCGCCGTTGTCGTCACGTTCGTAGTTCAGAGTCACACCGTCTTTAACGTTGTATTGTCCATGTTGCGTTACAATTTCTTCACCATTTTTCTTAAAATATTCCACCATATAATCTCCATTGATTTTCACACTATTTGACATTGAACTATGATTAATTTTCGGCGAAATATAGTTGTTCTTATAACACAACAACGAAGAACTTACGCCAATTGTTTTGTGTCATTGTCGTTATTGTCGAAAAATAAATATTGTTCCAATGGGACGTTCGGATCAGTTGGATCGAATGCCTTGTTTTCACGGAATAATTCGAATCTGTCGTACACCTCCTGGATGACATCGTTACCAAACTTACTAGAATTTGCCATTACAATAACTGACAGCAGAGTTAATACTAAAGTTTCGTTTATGTTTGTTCGCCTACAAGACGGTTATATATTGGAATAAAAGGTTGATACACACGTCTGTTGCGATCGCGTAAGTGAATTCCGAGAGGCAATAAATAATTATTTTCTCTACACCATCCAGTCACATCAAATATGGAACGGATTCGATTTACTTGTGTAAAAGGTGGCGTCGCAATGTATGTTGTCGTTTTTCTGTACATATAGCACGCAAACACACAAATTTCCGGCGGGCAAAGATAATCGGAATTTTTATTTAAGAATTTTCACTATGTATGGACCCCTCAGTTCACTTCATTCTTCATTTTCTTTCGTAAGACGGTCGGCTTAGCGATATGTACACGATATAATTAAGTTGTTATTCTTTTCAAGCGGCCATACGTTCCGATGCCACAGTTGTTGAGAGAAATCATTATTTTCACAAAAATGAAAATTCTCAAGAGTTGAAGTGGAAATCATGAGAAATATTGTTTTGCGAGAGATCTCAAGGGTTTCCAATACCAGTAACAGCGATTTGTGATGCTTAGAGGAAATATAAGATTATGTGGCATTGCTAAATCGGAACTTGCATAAACTTAATACTTTAATAAACGATTGACATGGGCATAGAAAAGTGTATAAGTTAGTGATAATGTATTGCTGAAGAATTAAGCGAAACAATTATAAGACGTCATAACGTTTTGGTTAAATTTTTATGACGTCGTATTTTTTATCTCATTTTTGTGACATCGTATTTTTGACGTCATTTCTGTGACGTCGCTTTGATGACGTTGTTTTTGTGTTGTCGTATTTGTGACGTCATGTTTGTGTAGTCATTTTCGTGACGTCATTTTTATGACGTCACGTATGTGATGTCGTTTGTGTGACGTCATTTTTGAAACTTATTTGTAAAGTCATTTTTTTGACGTCATTTTCTCACTACTTAATAACGAAGTTGAAGGCGCTCGCGTAGTCGTTCGTTTCGACTCCGTTTACATGACAGTCGACAGTAAAACAATGGAAAACTGTTAACTGTCTGCAATACGGAGGCAAAGCGAAGACCTAAGCGGACTACCGCGCATTCGCCTTAAGACACTGGATGTATGTGTGGTGTCTGTTTAACTAGATCAGTTATGAAAGCGAGTCCCAACCAATAAAACTGGTTTCGATGTGGGCAGTGTCAAATTTGTGTATAGATTTGTGTCAAATAAGATCACTCAATGATGGCTTTAAAGACATCATTTGTGATGGGGATAAAAAATGTATGGAATTTGGAAGTTTTTGACATAGAACACCGCGCCACTTTTTTACACATCACAATAAATTAAACAGAGGAAATTTTGACATCGCCTAGAAATGACTAGTTAAGTTAAGTGGTTGTTGTACATAAACTGGTCAGATTAAACATTCAATAGAATCATGGGCGCCCGTGACGCAAGTCCAAATACATACAAAAAAATTAAGAAACTTTTTTTTCGTAGACAGCGGAACTACAGTTTTGACTTTTTTTCTTGCGTCGTACCACCCTGAGACCTTGTTTTTCGGATTCTACGAAAAATTTTAATTGAAATCCATATTTTACTCACTAAAATCAGCCAGTGGATCCGAAGATATGACCTTTAGAAAGTCATCACTTTCCATACGAAATGTGCTATTTCATAGAAGCCAAAGTTAATGGAAACATCCTACGTTAGTTAGTTAGTGGGTTAGTTAGTTCCAGAACCATTTGTCTGAAAACCGGCTCTTTTAGCTCGCCGAAAACTTTTTCGCCTGAAATTTTTTTTGGCCTGAAATTTTTTTTCGCCTGAATTTTTTTCGCCGGAAAAATTTTTCGATCGAAAATTTTTGCGCGCCCGAATTTGTTTCCCCTGAAACTGTTTTCGCCTGAATTTTTTTTCACCGGATTTTTTTTCGCCTGAATGTTTTTTCACCGAAAATGTTTTTTCGTTCGCCTGAATTTTTTTTCAAAATGTTTTCCTCTTTTCTTCCAAAACTACTGATTTCACAACAAAAACCCTTTTTAAAAGGGAAACGTGACGCGAGTCCTCGTCCCTTCTTCCAAAACAACGGAACGCAAAAAATTCTTTTGAAATGTTTTCACTTTTGATTTAAAAAAAATGCGTCACAAATGCCGGACCCTCCCGACGTAATCATTTTTTGCACTTTCAGATTTCGCACGCCAAAAATTTGGCTATCCGTTAAATCTGAAAGAACAGAAAATCTATAACATTGGGGGGTCCGACATTTGTGACGCATTTTTTTTAATCAAAAGTGAAAATATTTCAAAAGAATTTTTTGCGTTCCGAAGCTGTAAGCGTCACCCAAATTGATATCAGTTGTTTTGGAAGAAGGGACGAGGGCTTGCGTCACGTTTCCCTTTTAAAAATGGGTTTTTGTTGTGATTGCTAATACAGAAACTGGCCTAATTTGACTAAAAACAAATTCCGAAAAACATAGATTCTATTTTGAAGCAGTGTGAAACAGACTCAATGATGAATGACGAAATGGAAAAATTAAGTGAAATACCAGAGTTGCTTGAAAAGTTGTATTTTATTGTATGTATACCTACACCGTTTAATAGAATGAAAATCTAGTCATACATTGGTACGAATGGTTCACCGTCAACAACAACTTTGCCATCAACAACGTTGTATTTCTGATCCCAACCATCACACGAAAATCGTCCAGAAATGTTATTACTGTCATTCGGTTTAGAAATAAAGAGATTTCCAGTGTCACTTTCAATGTATCTGCGGTAAATAAAAATTTAATTTTATGCTGAGGGATGATGTTCCTGCTGGGACATCTCTGCTTTGACGGAAACGTCCCAGGAGTAATATATCATATCTCTTATTTTATGATATGTGGTGCTAAAGGGGTCGTTTATAAAGGATATCACAGTAAACCAGAGCCTATTATTGGGAAATTTTTCGGTAATTTCGGAAAATTTTCGGGATTTTTTGGGGAATTTCGGGAAATTTTCGAGAATTTCAGGAATTTCAAGAAACCGGTTTCCCAAAAATAGGCCCTGCAGGAAACTCTACGTTTTCCAGCTCGATCTTCTTGCTATGTGAAAATATAACAGACCTTAAAAAAATGAGATAGAAGTGTCGCACCTTTTGCGTAACATCCTTTATAAAGCACTCCAGACATTCGCTTACTGCGCATAAAATCCTCCTTCTGTGAACTTTTCGAATTCAAATAATTTGACGCGGGTTTTGTCTTCCTCGCTTAGACTTTTCTGAAAGTCAAACATTTTCTTTCGCATAGCATTCAAACCGACCAGAACTTTTTTGTAATCTTCTTCAACTAAAATAAAAAAAAAAATCGTTTGTTTCAGACAAATGAAAATAGGTGGCGTTGTCAGAATGACAGTGCCATCTATCAGCATTTCTTTTGATAATATTTACAATCATCCGGCAAATCAGCATCTATTCTTCGTAGAGTCGATTTGAATTTCTTTCCACTTGCCCAATCATCAAATTCGAATTCGCCGTTTTCATCACGTTTGTAGTTCAGAGTGACACCGTCCTGAACATTGTATTGTCCATCTTGCGTAACAATTTCTTCTCCATTTTTGTTAAAACATTCCACCATATAATCTCCATTGATTTTCACACTATAATGACATTTGACATTGAACTCTGAATAATTTTCGGCGAAATATAGTTGTTCCTATAACAACGACAACAACGAAGAACTTACGCCAATCGTTTTGTATCATTGTCGAAAAATAAATATTGTTCCAATGGGACGTTCGGATCAGTTGGATCGAATGCCTTGTTTTCACGGAATAATTCGAATCTGTCGTACACCTCCTGGATGACATCGTTACCAAACTTACTAGAATTTGCCATTACAATAACTGACAGCAGAGTTAATACTAAAGTTTCGTTTATGTTTGTTCGCCTACAAGACGGTTATATATTGGAATAAAAGGTTGATACACACGTCTGTTGCGATCGCGTAAGTGAATTCCGAGAGGCAATAAATAATTATTTTCTCTACACCATCCAGTCACATCAAATATGGAACGGATTCGATTTACTTGTGTAAAAGGTGGCGTCGCAATGTATGTTGTCGTTTTTCTGTACATATAGCACGCAAACACACAAATTTCCGGCCGGCAAAGATAATCGGAATTTTTATTTAAGTAATTTCACTATGTATCGACCACTCAGTTGTCTTCATTCTTCATTTTATGTATAATTTCTTTCGTAAGACGGTCGGCTTAGCGATAGGTACACGATATAATTAAGTTGTTATTCTTTTCAAGCGGCAATACGTCCCGATGCCACAGTTGTTGAGAGAAATCATTATTTTCACAAAAATGAAAATACTCAAGAGCTGAAGTGGAAATCATGAGAAATATTGTTTTGCGAGAGATCTCAAGGGTTTCCAATACCAGTAACAGCGATTTGTGATGCTTAGAGGAAATATAAGATTATGTGGCATTGCTAAATCGGAACTTGCATAAGCTTAATACTTTAATAAACCATTGACATAGGCATAGAAAAGTGTGTAAGTTAGTGATGGCGTATTGTTGAAGAATTTAGCAAAACAATATCCAAGACGTCATAACTTTTGGTTATATTGATGACGTCGTATTTACGACGTCATTTTTGTGACGTCGTAGTTGTGTTTTCGTATTTGTGACGTCATTTTTGTGACGTCATATTTGTGACGTTATTTTTATGACGTCACATGTGTGACGTCTTTCGTGTGACGTCATTTTTGTAACGTATTTGTAAAGTAATTTTTGTGACGTCATTTTTGCGACGTCATTTTCTTGACGCCACTTTTGTGATGTCATAATTGTGACGGTGCACAGACGGACAGATGGACAGGAAGGGTGAAAACATGAAGTAGCTATCGCTACTTAATAACGAAGTTAAAGGCGCCCGCGCAGTCGTCCCTTTTGCCTCCGTTTCGATGGGTTTTCCACCGGTCAAAAATGTGTACCAAAAATTCCAATTCCATAAAAATATTTTACAAAAATTTCAAGAAATCCAAAATTTCCAAGAATTTCCAAAAATTCCATCGAAACTCCACAAAATTTCAGAAATTCCAAAAATTCAAGAAATTCCACAGAAATTTCAAAGATTTCAAAAATTCATCGAATTTCCAAAAATTCCATCGAAATTCGAAAAATTACATCGAAAATTCCAAAAATTCTATCGAAATTCCAAAAAATCCACCCAAAATACAAAAGTTCCACAAATTTTCCGAAATTCAGACGTTCTGAAAATTCCAGAGGTTCCTGCACAGAAAATCCAAAAATTCCACAGAAATTCCAAAAATTCCACGAGAATTTCAATAAATCCGGAAATTTCATTTTAATTCGAAAAATTCTATTTTAATTCCAAAAATTCCATCAGCTTGTATCAAAAAAAGTGGACATGACAGTCGACAGTAAAACAATAGAAAACTGTTAACTGTCTGTTATACGGAAGCAAAACGAAGAGCTAAACGGACTACCGCGCATTCGCCTTAAAACACTGGATGTATGTGTGGTGTCTGTTTAAATAGATCAATTATGAAAGCGAGGTACCAACTAATAAATTTGATTTTGATGTGGGCAGTGTCAAAATTGTGTATGGACTTGTGTCAAATAAGATACCTCAATGATGGCTTTAAAGACATCATTTGTGATGGGGATCAAAAATGTATGGAATTTGACATTTTTTTGACTTTTTTACACATCACAATAAATTCAACGGAGGAAGTTTTGACATCGTCTAGACATGACCAGTTAATTTAATTGGTTTTTGTACTTAAACTTGTCAGATTAAACATTCAATAGAATTGGTAATAAGAAACTGGCCTAATTTGACTAAAAACAAATTCGGAAAAACTTAAATTCTATTTTGCAACAGCGTGAAAAGTCAAACAGTAATTTCGTTGTGTTAGGACTCATTGATGAATGACGAAATGGAAAAATTATGAGAAATACCAGAGTTGCTTGAAAATTCGTAATTTACACAGTTTAATTGAATGATAATCTAGTGATACATTGGTACAAATGGTTCACCGTCAACAACAACTTTGCCATCAACAATATTGTATTTCTGATCCAAATAGTCGCACGAAAATCGTCCAGAAATGTTATTGCTGTCATCTTGTTTCGAAACGGAGAGGCTTCCAGTGTCGTTTTCAATGTATCTGCAGTAAACAAACATTGAATTTTAAGCACAGGAATGATGTTACTGCTGGGACATTTTCTTCTTGTGTCAGCAGTAAAATCTTGTCTCTGATTTTATGAGTTATGAGTAGTTTAGACTACGTACTAAAGAGCCATCTGGCGGAAATTTTTCAACTAATGAAAATTTGTATGGGAAAAGAAACAGTTTTGTGTAACGTTTTTCTCTTAAAGTCTTGAATACAAACCAATGCTTATGCAATCATTACATGCTTTACCTATTTCTAAAGAAAATTGCAGAAACACTTTTCATGAAAACATTCTCATTTGGTAGAAATGTGAATTCCAAAATTTCACTTCAAAAATCAGTTTTTTCAGCTTTTCTAGTTAATAAACATTTCGAAATGCATAATTTTGTTCACCAATGTGTTTGCTCACTTAATCTTTAACTGAGTCATCAATTTAAATGACAGAAAACATTTTCTTCGAGTCAGAAATTGTTAAAAAACTTTTGAGTTGATGATTCCAAATAAAAATGGCCGCCATCTTTATTTTGTTTTGACGTTTAAAAATATTTGCAAACGTATCAACTCAAAAAGTGTTTATCTATCTCTAAGTCGTAGAAAATGTTTTCTGTGGTTTAAATGGATTACTCAGTTAAAGATTAAGTGAGCAAACACGAAAAAATTATGCATTTCGAAGTGTTTATTAACTAGAAAAGCTAAAAAACTGAGTTTTGCAGTAAAATATTGGAATTCACATTTCTAGCAAATGAGAATGTTTTTATGAAAAGTGTTTCCGCAATTTTCTTTAGAAATAGGTAAAGTATGTAATGATTACATAAACATTGGTTTGCATTCAAGATTTTAAGAGAAAACGTTACACAAAAGTATCACATTTTCCATACAAACTCTTTAGTACGTAGTGTAAACTCTTATACTACATTATAAAGGGGTCCGTTTATAAAGAATGTCGGAGGAAATTCTGTTTTTCAGTTTGTCATTTAAGAATTCAATAGACTTCCAGAAAAAATGCGACACAAATGAATCTCGCTCTGCGTAACATCCTTTACAAACAGCTCCATATATCACTTACTGCGCATAGAATCCTCCTTCTGTGAATTTATTGAATTCAAATAATTGTACGCGTTTGATTTCTTCTTCGCTTAGACTCTTTTGAAAGGCAAACATTTTCTTTCGCATAGCATTCAAATCGACCAGAACCTTTTTGTAATCTTCTTCAACTAAAATGAAAAAAGTGTTCATTTGCTTCAGACAAATGAAAATAGATGGCGTTGCCAGAATAACAGTGCCATCTATCATCATTTCTTTTGATAATATTTACAATCATCCGGCAAATCAGCATCTATTCTTCGAAGAGTCGATCTGAATTTCTTTCCATTCGACCAATCGTCAAATTTGAATTCGCCGTTTTCATCACGTTCGTAGTTCAGAGTCACACTGTCCTTAACGTCGTATTGTCCTTTCTGCGTTTGAATTTCTTGTCCATCATTTTTGTTAAAATATTCCACCATATAATCTCCGTTGATTTTCACGCTGTAATGCAATTTGACATTGAACTATGAATTGTGGGCGAACTAGTTGTTCATAATCAAGTGTGAGTCATATAAAAAGTATGGGTGTGCTGACTGTAACAATTAGTGGAACAGTGCGCTTTTTATGTATATTAACAACAACAAAGAACTTACGCGAATCTTTTTGTGTCACTGTCAATAAATGAATATTGTTCCAATGGGACGTTCGGATCAGTTGGATCGAATGCCTTGTTTTTACGGAATAGTTCGAATCTGTCGTACACCTCCTGGATGGCATCGTTACCAAATTTACATGAATTTGCCATTGCAATCACTGACAGCAGAAATAATACTAAATAAAACCTCATTTTCACTTATATATTTGTTCGACTACTGCAGCAATAAGTAATTCGAATAATTGTATATAAAGGTTGATACACACGTCTGCCGCATAAGTGAATACCAAGGGACAATAGATAATATTTTGTTGTGCAATCCAGTCGCTTCAAATACGGAACGAATTCAATTCACGTATTTTTTCATTTAGCATACAAACACTCTAATTTCCGACCGACAAAGAATTTTAGTCGGAATTTCTATTTAACAATTACAACGATGTGTCTACCCCTTAACATCAGTTATCTTCATTCTTGATTTTATGTATATTTCCTTCGTAAAACGGTCGGCCTAGCGATATGTGTTGGTGTACACGAAGTTGTTATACTTTAAAGCGCCCATACGTCTCGATGCCACAGTTGTGGACAAAAATCATTATTTTCACAAATGAAAATACTCAAGACTTGAAGTATAAATCTTGAGAAATATTGTTTAGCGAAAGATCTGAAGTGTTTATTAGTACACCACTTGTAATGCTTTGAACTGTAGTTCTGACTATGTACGGATCTCCATAAAGCAGACTAAGCTCATGATTGAATCGTCTGCACCATCGGTTCTGTCTTTGGTCAAAGACTGGTCCAAATATTGTCCGCAATACTTTTCTTTCGAACGTGTGCAGCGATTGTTCGTCTCTTTGTGTCAAGCACCACAACTCCGAACCATACGTAACCGCCGGTCTGATCACAGATTTGTATATTGCGCATTTGGAATTTCGGCTTACTGACTTGGACTTTAAGATTTTCAGAAGGCCGTAATAACTCCGGTTGCCCAGAATTACTCGTCTCTTAGTTTCGTCCGCGATGTCGTTATTAGTGTTCAGCTCCGATCCAAGGTATACGAATTTGTTGACCATTTTGAATGTGTGTGTGTCGATCGTTACGGTTTCCTCCTTGTGTTGATTCGAAGGCGGGATGATCATGTATTTCGTTTTTTCGTCATAAGCTTTCAACCCAAGGTACCTTTCCTCTCCAAGGCCATAAACTTGTCTTTAATAACTTCCATATTTCGTCCAAGTATGTCCAGGTCGTCTGCGAAACATAGCAACTGACTGGACTTGGTGAAAATGGTGCCGCTGGAATCATGTCCATGGTGCGCACAGCTGCTTCAAGGGTCAGGTTAAAAAGTAGCGTCGCGAGAGGATCTCCCTGACGTAGTCCTTCCTCTATGTCGAAAATCTCTGAAAGTTGATTACGGATCCTTACTCGGCTATTAGCTCCGTTCAGTATTAACTTGGTTAGCGAGATCAGTTTGTTGGGGATTCCAAATTCCTCCATTAAGTACTCTCCATAGCTTACTTCTTCTATCACTGTCATAGGCTGCCTTGAAGTCAACGAACAAATTGTGTGTTTCAATATTGTACTCCTTGCACTTCTCCAAGATCTGTCTGATATTAAACAGCTGGTCCGATGTTGAAAGACCTACACGAAAACCACCTTGGTATTCACCTACAGAGTTTTCCATGTATGGATGAAGGCGCTGGTAAAGAATATCTTGTAAGCAAAAAGTAATGTTCAGTAGAGCGATTCTTCGAACATTACCACACTCCATTTTGTCAACTTTTTGTATATGGGACAAAGTATGCTGGTCTTCCACTCTTCCGGTAACTCCTCGACATTCCATATACGCGTGATGAGCTCGTGCATCTCCATACATAGCGAGTTGCCGCCGTTCTTAAAAAGTTCGCCGGGTAGATTGTCTGTCCCCGGGGCTTTGAAATTTCTGAGCCTCGAAATTTCAGCTTCAACTTCCTTCATCGTTGGTTCTTCTATGTAAGGTATGAAACGGCAATTCGTTATTTTCTTCGTTTCGGTTGAGCGGTGTGTCAGCAGCCTGGCCTGCTCGAGTGTATCGACTTTTGGAGTTTTTAGTCGAGCTGCGTTTTTGTCATCCAAAGCTTGCTGGCATTCATCGCCAAACCAGTTATTTCCCTTATTTCCCATCCTTGTTGCCAACGTCTCTGCTGCGGCGGGCGCTCTCTACATTCCGTTTAAGTTGATTCCACGCATCGTCTATGCTATGACGTTCGCTGACAAAATCATTTTTCCTTTTACAAATGCTCTAAGGTCCAATATTACCGCTTTAAAATGGATTTGCCGGGCGTTTCGCAAGCTGAATATCACCTGGATAATATTTTTGGGCGATAGTGAGCAGGGCGTTAATGCATGTCACCCTCCTTAGCTATATAAATTCATTGTTTTTCATCTGGTAGTTGAGCACTTTTTTGAGATTGCTCAGTCCTTTTAACAAACTTTTCGCTAGAAGATATCTTCTGTACTTTCAGCCAGGACACTTGGGGGCTAATCACAAATGACGTCATACACTAGGGGGAGGGAAGGGGGCTACGAAGCAAATATGACAAAAATGATTTTTATATGGGGATTTGGACCAGATTCGACCGATTTTGCGTGACGGAGGGATGGGGGTAAAAAATTTCATAAAATAGCGGGACGTCGTTTTGCACATGGCTGCGTACGTGGAGCCCTGTACCTGGGAATAAAGTAGGCAGCCTGGTTCTGAATATCTGTTTTTTCCAAATTGTAGGCGGCAGTTAGATCTATACGTCACATAAGTTTCAACTCGGCACCTTGAGTTATGACACTTTGAATGCAAGGGGCAGCGGCAGCCTCTTGCCGAATAGAAACTTTTGTGAGGTATAGAACTCACTCCTGCCTCTACTTGTAAGAGCAGATGTTCAGCACCAGGCTGCCTTCTTTATTCCCAACTTCAGGTCCCAAGTACGCAGCCTGGTGCCGACTTTGATTTTGTTAATAAATAATAGAATCACTTGTCTTGCAGATGGGCGTTAGGAGTTAGCGCCGAGGGAATTCCTTATATTTTCCTTGAACAAATTTACCCGCTTTAAATTGTTGTCACGTTTGTCCGGGCGGTAATTCCCCGGGTGAATTTTTTCGGGCGATAATTCTCCGGGCGTTAACTCCCTGCCTGCGCACTTTTTGTATCCGATCTGATGAATGGCAATATCGACGCACCTAAAATTAAAAGCAAGGTCATTCGTAATTCTAGACCCACTCGTGCTGATGACTTTCTCGTTGTCGACGAACACAGGACAAAATATGGTTTTTATGAGCCAATCAATAAGATGTTCATGGCATTTAACCGCTTTTCACTACTGTGGTTTCAAAACATACCACGTGTATCGTTCAAGATGACTATCAGGAAGTTGAAAATTACGTATAAACTGAATGGTTAGATCAGAATTTCATAAACTGAACTTTGGGTTCTCTCTCTAATCAGAAGCTGATAAGTCAACTCGGGTCTCACGACTCTCAAATGTAACTCTAAGTCACGTCGACTTGCAAAAGCAGCTAGTCTAGTCGACTAGTTTCCGCTAATCATTTTTCTTTCTTTCAGGTGGACCATTGGCTGCACGAGGCGTCACGTCGGGCTATTTTCTATTTCACCTTCTATTTTCGTCTAATTATTGATTCCTGTTTTTAGTATGATAACTTCAACTTAGAATTGTATAATTGTTTATAATGACAATGAGCAGAAGCGGCTACCGCCTCCGACGGGTCGACTGGGTCGGCAGCACACTTCCGGTTCTGCTCGTAATTTATGTTTTTTGTCATACTTATTTGTATTTAGTCAGGGGGCTTCGGCTATTGATGGAATAAATAAATTCTGCTCCTGGCGTTGATTCATGTCACTAGTGGAAAGTATGCAAAAACGTCCGGAACAATTAATCCATGAATCGCATCTGTTTAGTCTGGTGGTCATGACATATCAAGTGTAGACTTGCAATCTTTAATAATAAACCATTGAAATGGTATAAGAAAGTAGCGTTACAGTAATTTTCTTGACAAAATAAATGTCACTTTGACAGCTGTCAAAAAACGTGCACAGACAGACAAACAGCCAGTGCATTCCCATAAAGTAGCTACCATGAAATGCGAAGTGTTAAGTGTCAAGTGCGGCGTCGGCTTATGTCAAAGTATTGGAAAGTTGATAATATATCAAGCGGCGAAAAATGGCGTGTTTGTCTGCTAGTGCACTTCACTGTGAAGTTTCATATACTTTGACATGAGCCAATGACGCATCGCACTGAACGCGTGTTTGTTGTATGTGTTGGTGTGCGATGTGCTTACTACAAAAAATTTCGTAATTTTTTTTTCTTCAGCTTGTGTTAACATAGATCTAGTGTATGGCAGGGACTATTTAAGGCCAGGTCATGGTGTTTACTATCGCAAATGTTTACATTGCGATTGAAGACGCCATGACCTGGCCTTAAAGAAAATTTTCGGAACATTTTAGGAATAAATTCTTCCTGATATCTGGGTCTCCTACATGTATGGTAAATGAGAGCGCTGACGAGCCAACTAGGGCCTGAAGCTGAAAGAGTTCGATAAGGAGGGAAGTTTTGGGTAAAGATTGGTCTTGTTGGTTACGCTTGTTACAAAGTTACTGTGTAAAAATAAAAAGATTGTCTTGCAATTTGACGCACATAAATATTTATTTGTTTTAATGCTGTAAAGTCTCATTGACCATCAAAAAAAATGTTAATACGATAAAGTTAATAAATCAAAATCAAACTTACAGCTAAAATGACCATTCCAAACACTCCATACAATGTGGCGGCCATGTTGGGACAGAAAGTCTCGTCACATTTTTCCATCCAACGATAATTTTCAATAAATTCCTTAAGTTTACACTTATCATTCTCACACCAATCAAGTTGTAGCTCGTGTTGGTTCAAGAAGACCTTAACAATTTCTTCCTCATCGCATGTGTATTTGACGACCACTAAATTGGATGCATAGGGAGAAATAACACTGGATTTCCACTTGCGTCTGTTCATATCACTTAAGTCATTTAAGTCCTCCTCAGGTGGTTCAACCGTATCGTTGTGAGTTCCTAATGTAGTTAGAAGCAGTTGTAACGCCTCCGCATCAGCGAATGATATGATAGTCATAGGCGAAGAAGATGTCTTGTTTTCTAAATGATCCAACAAATCAACAACGGTATGACAAGCTAGACGTGAATTAATTTTTCCTCCTTGACCGGTCGTAAAATAGAGCTTAAGGTCTTCATCGTACTCCAACACATTTACCTGTTCTGATGTGAACGCCTGCAAGCATTCGAAGATGTGAGTACAATCCAGAAGTTCGAAATAAATCCTTTTACTTACGGAACACCATGCAGATTCTGAAGCCATGTCCCAAGCCTTGTCATATCGACACATATCCCACATTTTTTTAACTTTCTCAACGTCTAGTTGTTCAGTATCAGGGTAGCCCAGTCTAGTGGAAATATCTTTTATAGTTTGTTTAAAAAACGGAGAATTTTCGAATTTCGATGGTTTTGATTCTGATCCACTTAGCTCGTCTCTATTCGCCTTCCACGTTGGACATTTTTCGTAGAACTGCAAAATGGAATGGATAAACGTACGGGAAGAAGTTTCACTCTGTGAAAACTCTCCCATTTTAAGAGGATTTTTGCGACGAAATCACATGGTGTATAAAGAAAAGAAAATAAATGTTTTTTACCTTTAATAAGTCATCGTCCTCTTCCAAAATGTCGTCCTTTTCTATACCGAACAAATTTGAAGCAAATTCGAGAACACTTTGCTTGGAGCGGTGTTCGGTTGTGTGGCGAAACCGAATCTTTTCAATGTCGAGTAGATCGGTATTAGAGCCAAACCCTTCTTTGTATGCATCAGCCAATGTCTTCATCTCCCTTAAACCCTATTTTAACAATTAACTGATTCATGAATAATTTATTTTATCAAAACCGTCTGCTTTATGCTGGCAGTTGTTATCTAAATGAATTACTACAGCTGTGCCGCAAATATTCAATAAATATTGCTTTTTCGTACTTTATAACACTTATCAATTTATAGTGCGGTAAACAGAACAGTTTTGAAGTAGAAAAATGTTTGGGAACATTGAATTTTAGATCGGATAGGAGTGTAAAAGGAAGCTTTTTCTCTTCTTATTCTTAAGGTCGCTCTCAAACTCGATTTCTTTCCAACTTGCTACAAGGCAGCAATTGTCTTCAGCTGTGGAACTGGGTTGAGGCTAAGTTTCCACTTGCACACAGTAACCAGAACGCGGTAGCGATGCGCCCGTGACGCAAATCCACATACGAACAAAAAATTCAGACAAATTTTTTTCGTAGACTGCGGAACCATATATACAGCTAAGTTTTGACTTTCCCCCTTGCGACTTACCCCCCGGAAGATATTTTTCTCGGATTCTACGAAAAATGCTAAGGCAAAGTGTCTTTTCATTCGTTAAAATCGGTTCAGGGGATCCGGTTTTTTCCGTGACGTCTTCGTCGGTTCGACGATTCAACGGACATTTGGCCTGGAGAAGTGTGTCGATATCGGATCGTTGACGTTAGATGAACAGCAGGTTATCGACGCCCTAGAGAATATTGATACGACGAAAGGCGACGACCCTGATAATATATCGCCTCTCTTCTTGAAAAATTGTTCCTCCGGACTGCCGTCGCCTTTGTTTCACATTTTTAATTTGTCTCTGGAAAGTCGATTTCCCAATCGCTGGAAGGAGTCATATGTCGTAGCGATTTTAAAAAAGGGTCAAAGGCTGACGTTGAATGCTATCGGGGAGTAGCGATACTGCGTACGTTCGGTAAATTGTCTGAGCCCATTGTGTGTAAGGTTTTGACCGCAAAGTTCAGGAAAGTCATCTCATTATCTCAACATGGGTTTACATCTTACGTCCACTTCGGAATTCATCAATGAGACGATACGTGTGGTAGAGAGGTCACCAAGTCGACGTAGTTTACACTGACATGCAGAATGCATTCGATCTGTTGATCTCTAATCTGAGAGAAATTGATGTTCACTCATCGATGTTGCAGTGGATACGATCGTGGGCGCAGCCAATATGTCAATCTAATGGGATGGAAGTCGCCACCGTATGCAGTTACGTCTATGGAGTGCCTCAAGGCAGATATTTTTTAACGACGTGACGAAGGTCATCAGGTCTTCGAAGTGCTTGCTCTTCGCTGATGAATTGAAGGTATACCGTGCGGTCAGTTCGATCAGGGATAGTCTAGCTTTACAACGTGATGTGGTGCGTTCGGAATTCCTTGTCATTGAATGTCGGCAAATGTAAGACGATTTCCTTTTACAGGGTGTGTGCGCAGTCCAGTTAGATTTCAGTATTCGATCAACAGGCACATTCACAAAATAGTGAAGTCCTACTCGCTGCTCGGTTTTTTCAAGAGGATATGGCGCGATTTTCGAAATGTTGAAGCTCTTAAAAGTGCCTTTTTTGCGCCTGTCCGATTTCACCTGGAGTATACCTCGGTTGTGTGGTCGCCGTATTATCAGAATTATAGCGACAAGATCGAGTCGAGCGCTTAGGCGATCTGTGGGGATTCGCAGTATCGTCTAGCGTCTTATATTAGCGGGTGTCAATCCATTGGAATGGAAAGTCTGTCACGGAGGAGAATGAATTTGTCAGCTTTTGATCTTTGTTTGCTTTTGATCTTTCGAACGGTCGTATCAACGTACCTAGTCTACGAGCGAAGCTCTCGGTGAACGAGATGTCGAGATCGTTGAGGAGCACTAGGTATCTGGTGCTTGAGAACCATCGGTCAAATTATATGGTCTATTCGAACCGATGAATTACATTTCGAGGACTTTCAATGTGTTTGCGCATATGAACACGCCATCGACGAGTCGTTTCGTTTTCAGTTCTCTAGTGAAATCCGACGTTATTACGGACGAAGTTATGAGAAGAAACGGATTTTTTATTTTAACAGAGTGATTTCTTTTAAACTAATTTGTGTACTTTTCTTTTATTTGCATGTAATGATGTTGACGCCGTGTATGATGTTCGAACATGACCCATCGCTGGTCCGAATCCAATTATTATTGACACACGCTGGTTGAAGCAGGCGTATGAAAGCTCCGACGGGTCGACTGGGCCGACATATTGCCTTCGGTTTTGCTTCAATATGACATATATAGCCAGTCAGCAAATTTTGCCATTGGTTTTTCAAATAAATAAATAAAAATCTTGGCTGGGCATTCTACGCCATATGAGTGTTTAAAAAAAGGGGAGTAGATACCGACCTCGTTTGGGAGCCAGGGCTCTTAGAAGGCGCCATATAAAGCCCATATGTAAGTGTGTGTGTGTGTGTGTAATAATGTACGGTAGCATATTTTGTATGAGACAAGGTTGGGTGTTCGAGATAGGGAAATTGGTTGAGTTTGGTGTGTATTGCATCGGAGTGACCGCTAAAATGGTGGAAAATAGGCGAGGCCTCAAAAAAAACCTTTGATAAGTTGTAGAGTAAGTTGAAGGGACCATTTTCGCCCATGGGTGACGCTTACAGCTTACAGCACATTTGATTAAAAAATTCGTCACAAATGCCGGACCCTCCCAACGTAATAATTTTTCTGCGCTTTCAAATTTTACACGCAAAAATTTGACTACCCGTACTCCATACATCGCATAAAGCAAAATTGTTGCGGTGTGAAATCGGAAAGTGCAGAAAAATTATTACGTTGGGAGGGTCCGGCATTTCTGACGCATTTTTTTAATAAAACGTGAAAATATTTCAAAAGAATTTTTTGCGTTCAGAAGCTGTAAGCGTCACCCAAATTGATATCAGTTGTTTTGGAAGAAGGGTAAAGGATTTGCGCCACATTTCCCTTTTGAAAAGGGTTTTTGCGGTTAAGCGGTTTAAGCGGATCAGTTAATTAATTTGACCAGTTTATGTGCAAAAAACCAGTTAACTCAGGCAATGTCACAATTTCCATACAAACGTTTGACAGTGCCTATAAAAAACCCAATTTTATTGGCTGATTTCAATCGCTCTCACAACTGATCCGGTTAAACAGTGAGTAGGACCAATTCCAGCAAAAAAAAACTGATTTTGTTGTAGGTAGTGTCAAACTAATGACACTTTCAAAACACTACTAAATTTAAGTGATTTTTGCACGTGAACACGTCAAGTCAAATAGTCAAGAGAAACTTTTAAGTCGGTCTAGGCGTTAAAATGAGCCATGATGGCAAATGATTGCATGTTCCTCTATGACGGTATTTAAAAATTAGTAACGAATTATTACAATGGCTTGTGTGAACACACCACTCGGCTTTGACTTGTCTCGCAAGCCTTTCACACTAAACTACTATTTGTCGAGCTACCGTCAAGCGAGAGGCAGATAATCATGTACTTTGAGTGTAAAAGGATTTTCCTCACGATTTTTTTTTTTATTTCTAATGATTTTCTGTTGTTTTCTTTGACTTTAAAGGATTTTCCTTCTCAATTTCGGTGGATTTTGAAGCATTTTTACAAGGGTTTTGGGGTTTTCTTTTGATTTTCAAGTATTTCTTTCGATTTCCAAGAATTTTCTTTGATTTCCAAGGATTTCCTTGCAATTCAAGGGATTTTTTTTAAGGATTTTTGATTAATTTGAGGATTTTTTTAACAATTGATTTTGTTTGAGTTCAGGAAGATTTTTTAAGTTTATCTGCCCCTTGCGTCAGGCGCTTTTTTGAAGTACATCATTCATAGTATATTACGTATGTGCTTCCAAATTGTTGTTTAGACTCGCAGGAAGGTTGCTGCATGAGCCGAAGGCGAATGCTGTAATCCTGCGAGTCAAAACAACAATTTGGAAGCACTTACGTAAAATATTTTACATGTTGATGCTTGGTAAATGCGTTTTCCGAGTCGCTTGCGACCAGGTAATGACGTATTTACCGAGCAGAAACATGTAAATGTTATTTGCAGCTCGAACCGAGGTGATTTTTCCTTATGATCGGTGAGAGAACTGGCATAGGTATGTAAAATATGTATTACCTCTGTAGTCAGATGGTCCGAATTATCTTTTCCGTTTGAATTGAATATCCAAGCATTCAGTAAAGTTGAATCATTTGGACATAATGTTTTCATAGAATTTCCTTCAATTTCAGTACGCAGCTATAAAAAGTGTTTAAAATTCCATAGCACCGAGTCCAAATGATACTTTTACTCATACTTACTGTATTAAGAGTAGCTGATAGATCATCGAAGTCGAAAGTAGATGCATTCGGATAAACTGCTCCATGTCTGCTCAAAATCCAAACTTTTACGGTAGTGCAGCCTTAATGAAAATAAAAAAAGAATAAATTACATCCACCCAACACCGTCGTCATCTAGAACTCAATTGATGAAAAGACTCATACCGGCTATGCTATACTGAGCAGATCCATTGACCATAGAATATATAGTTTTCGTAGCGAAATGTTTGAAGGGTTTCGATTGTTCATCTAAGCTGCTATAACAATTCTCCTCACCACTAATTAACTTTAACATAAAGAATAAAACAAAGACTTTGAGAAACATTCTATTTCGGTCGAATGAATTAGGCGATATTGTCAGGGTGGGTGGTAAAATATGACTAAAGATAATGTTATGTTTTGTAGACAAAAAGATTCTTATCGTCGTGTTATCTAAATCAATGTTTATATTCAAGTAGCTGATTAAGTATCCCTGTGTTGTCGATACAATAAATTGGCAAATGTTGGTGGTATTTTGTAATCATAACTATCGAACCTAAAACTCATGTAACGCAAAAATTGTAATTTTGGATTGACTTCATTAATGAAATAATGTAAACCGTACTTGAGTTGAGTTGAGAGTTAGAATATTATCAGTAATTGCCTTCGGTTTTAGTTCAACGACAGTCTATCCATACACATATTTGAATATATTTAAAATAGTCACATACATTGAAGTAGACCTATTTGCCGGCGCTTAGCCTTTCGTAGTCGAAAAAAGTCGTGAAAAGTGTGCCGTATCAAGCATAGCAAGGGATCCCACCTCTGCAACGGTACCGAACTTGATGTTGGTTCGGTCAGTATACGGGCCATGAAGGAGAAAGTCACACAAAGTGCACCAACTCGACCGTAGTAGTCAAATTGAATTAGTAGTTTATAGTAGTCTTAGTGAAGATCAGAAATTGTATAAATATGAAATATTCGGTGATTAAAATTCAGTCTATTTTGAGACGGCAAACCGGTCGCTTCGTTTTAGATTCCGGATTTGAATGGAACCGCAATTCCAATATTTTTTTCGATTTCCGTAATTTCCATTCGCAATCCACTTGAATGAACTTTTCGAAAAGCGTACGGATGCACGCACAGAAAAGGAAAACTGACAGGTACATGTGATGCAACCAAAAGTACATTTGAAACGAACAAGAGTACATTTTAGACGACCAACGTCTTTGTAGGCATCCTAGTTACATTAGACAATTAGACATGATTATACTTTACGCAACATGAACAACAATCTAAAACGGAAAGTGTTCGATTCGTGTGTCCTCCCAGTGCTGACGTAGGGAGCGGAAACGTTAACATTAACGAAAGCTTCCGAGAATAAACTTAGAGTATCCCAGCGAGCAATGGAACGAAGTATGCTTGGAATTTCGCTCAGAGATAAAAAGACAAATCAGTGGATTCGTCAACAAACGAAAGTCGTTGACGTTATGGAAAGAATAGAATCTCTGACGTGGAATTGCGCAGGACACATCGCAAGGATGACTGACGAACGTTGGACCTAAACCATTATGAACTGGAGACCGCCAACAACACGACCTATGGGCAGACCGCCAGAACGATGGACAAACAGTATAAAGCGGACAGCAAACACGAAATGGCAACAAGTGGCAATGGATCGGTTGAGATGGAAGGAGTTAGGGGAGGCCTATATCTAGCAGTGGATAACATAAAGGATGTACAAGAAGAAGATACTTTACTCCTGTGAGGGAAAGTATGAAATACTAGAAGAAACGCGAGCGTAGCGAGCGAATTTTTTTATTTTGGGTGTCAAGTTAAGTGCCACGCATGCCACGATAAGTATCGCCAAGAATTCTAAATGGATTTCAATTTTATAAACCATGTTCCTCTCACAAATATTTTCTCGGAATTAATTTTGAACTCTTTGAGAGGGTGACCTCTGCAATTTTCAGGGTGTGCTAGGCACCTTTACATTAATGTAGCTACGACCCTGTAATCAGGTGGCTTTGGCAGCTAAATAGAAGGTCAAGCAATTTAGAAATTTGTTTGTTTTCGAATTTAGAGCAACTTTGAAGAGTAGTAGAAGGTAAAGTGAAACAACTACGCGAAAAGCGTCCTCCACGTTTTTCTGATATGCATTGGTACATACTATAAACTGATTCAATACCATCTGAGATTGTACACTATACGAGAGAATTAGGTTTTGCCAATATAAAAGAACTTATAACTCAAAGTGAATTTTACGGTGCAGTAGCAGTTGTATCATTTTTTACGATTCGATTTTTCAGCGCCCCATTTTTTCCATGGACCATGATCCACTTGGTCCGCGTGAAGAAACGGCACTGGCCGTCCCCAATAATTGAAATTTTGTCAGCCGATCGTGTCGCCGCCGTAGTCTAAAAATGTTTTGTGCCGCCACCACCGATAGGGGTAATTTCCTTGTGAAAAATCTGATAAAATAATCAACTATTCGTCAACAACTTTTTACAACCACCGATTTCGATAATTTTCGATAATCGGTCGAGTTGATTAAGGGATATGGCCAACACACTTCGAAAGCCTTGAGCCTATATTTTTTTGTAAAGTTTTTTATTTCTGGGTTTCAATATTTAGGAACCATGTTTTCAGAGGATGGCAAGTTAGTTAGGGAATTTGAGGAAAGGAGGAAAATGGGAAACGCGGTGGCCAGTCAGTTAAGGTCGCATGTGTTTAACAAGAAGGAATTAAGTAGTGGCACAAAGTTAGCTATTCACAGATCAATCTTCAGGCTAACAATTTTATATGGTAGTGAAAGTTGGGTGGACTGCGGATACCTTGTGCAATGTGCATGACTTGGAGGTTTCTGATATGAGGGTTCTTAGGAGCATAGCAAAAGTGAATCGGGGGAACAGTAGGACAATCATATCAGGAACGACGACATCAGAGAAAATTTAGGGGTTACGTCAGTGGAGGAGGCGGCAAGGGTTAGTCGTCTGAGATGGTACGCGCACGTTCAAATGATGAGTAATAGCAGGCTCCCAAAGAGGATATTGAATGCACAGATCTCGGGTGTACGTCCTAGGGGTAGGCCAAGGAGAAGGTTCATACGCTCAATTAAATCAGATTTAGAAGCTAGGGGCTTTCACTGGGCGACAAACCATCTCCTTGGCAGAGGATAGGATGGTATTATGGAGGAGGGTGGTCCATGATCACCGAATTGCAACCACGCCGAATGATATAAACGGTCTTTAAAGTTTGATGATGATGTTTTTAATTAAAACTGGTCACGAAATGGTCAACTATTGATTTACATCTAAGTTTAATTAGTTTAAAATTTCACAAAATATCCATTGATAACATAAGATCCATCAATCGCAACACGGTTTCTTTAGTACCCTATCAAATTTGATGGAGTTTGTACATTTTGTTTCTGGTTCAATGGCTAACGCGGGTCAAGTAAACGCTTTGTATACGGACTTTTCTAAGGCATTCGATCGCATTCATCACGGCGTATTATTGAAGAAACTACAAAGCTTTGGTTTCAGTTTCTCTTGTGCGATGGTTTAAGTCGTATCTCGAGAATCGCAATATGTTCGTATTGATGGATTAAGTTCAAAAAGGATCAACCCAACATCTGGAGTTCCACAGGGTTCCATTCTTGGCCCATTTCTGTTTACGATTTTCATAAATGACCTACTGTCAATGCTCTCTACATGCCTTCTATTTGAAATTGATACGGAAAATTGTCACTGAAAATGATTGCTCCATGTTTCAAGAGGAAATTAACCGATTGCACGATTGGTGTGAGAAAAACAAATTGGACCTCAACATAAAAAAGTGTGCCATAATGAACTTTACGCATAAAACCAATAAATTCAAACTGAGCTATCAATAAAGGTTTTAAAGATTTTAATCAGAGTCAATTTGAAACGTGATTGGATTGATGACAAACTCTCATTCAATTATCATGTACAATGTACATATTATAAACCGGAAGGCTTATCAAATGTTGGGCTTTATTTTTCGTTGTGGAAAATTTTTTAAGAAGACTTCTAGCATATAGGTACTTTACAATTCACTTGTGCGCAGCCGATTGGAATATTGCTCTACAGTTTCTACGAAAAATATAATAAAACCATAGAGAGAGTGCAACGAAAATATACCAGGATGTATTATTTCAAATTTGGACTATTAAAATCAGAATACAAGGATCGATACGGCACATGAAAATACACTCTCTGGAATCAAGGCGGTCATACCACAAACAAGTCGGACCGACTCGCCAACCTCATCGCCAAATCTTCTATCTGCCTGCAGTATCGTCTAATGATGAGGAAAATGAACCAATACATCGGATTCAAAAAAATCATGATAAGGTTATCCCCGAATTGAATTTGTTTCCAAGCTCGTTTCATTCATTCAGGTCTTGTGTAAAAAATAAGTTTGAGTTTTAGATATTTTGGCGTAAAATTTGATTTTTGATAGCGGATCGTTTTTTTTTGTTTTTGTGTGAGATTAAGATTGATTATGTGATATGAATATATGAAATAAATAAATAAATCAATAAATAGTCTTGGCACTTTGTCTGAGAGTGATTTTGCTGTAGAGTTGTTGATGTTACTACTCCTGACGATTGACGAGTTCATGAGGCTTGGTGCGTTTGAGTCGTCTTGTGTTCTGTGCGTAGTCCAGTAAGCGAATGGCCTCAGGATTTTCATGATGGATGAGTCTGATTTCATGTTTTGTTGCAATCAGCAGCTACCATGGGTACTTTGAGGTCACTATGAATGTCGCTGTTTCTGATGTACCAGTGGGTGTTAATGATAGTTCTTAAAACTTTCTTTTGAAATGTTTGAATTGAATTTATATGGCATTTACTCGCACATCCCCACAATTGGATACAGAGCCTATTATTTGGGAATTTTTTTATACTTTTTTGGGAAATTTTGAGAAATTTTGATTTCAGTCTTTCAAAACGCTCATAGCCGTTTGAAAACAATTGTGTCAGCCATCACACTTCGCAGAAAATACAAATTAGTGCCAAAATGAAGGTATTGGAGCCTAATGAAGATTGAAATTTAAAAATAAAAATGTTGCTGAGCAAAAAATCCAAAATTTCTTGTCTGGAAAGAGATACCCTTCATCTTAAGGTTTACTTTTAAATTATTATTTGGAAATTTTTTATATTTTTTTGGGAATTTTTGGGAAATTTTTGGAAACTTTAGTGAATTTTGGAAATTTGTTCCCAAATAATAGGCTCTGATTGGATACCATACATTCAGATTGGTTTCAGGCAGACAAAGTTTAAATTTGAAGTCGTTTTCTACGTTCCTTTTATGTCTCTCGTTCTCTAATTATTAAATACATTTTCGCATGTAGACCTTTCTTTGCTCGGTCTACAACTCGCGAAATTGCCTAAAATCAATCGTCCAAAACAGACACACGTAAGCTGTCCACCGGATAGTGTACTTTACGAAACGCGCTATTTTTCGAGAGGATCGCCGATCGCAGTTTTTTAACTTTGTGAATGGGCGTTCTAAAATATCGAAGAGTATGAAAAGCTTTCATACAAAGACGAAACCGCCCGGAGAAAAAGGTATAAGCTCTCTACCACCTAGAACAGGATTTTGAAACGGACTCCCTCTTAAATTAACGTTAAAGAAAAACATATGCTAATTCCAACAGAAAAGAGATTTCACTGTAAGAAAAGTTAATATGCACCGAAAGTAAATCCTCCTCACAGTGTTATCGTGTCATGTGAAAGATTACGCATTTTTTCGATTGTTTTCAAAAAACTTATTGCGAAATTTTTTATTGACGAAAACCAACAATCTCTTCATTCTCTGATGAACTCAAGATTGTAGTTGCAACGATTGATAAGAGTTTCCCAAATCAAATCACTATCAATGACGACTCATGTCTAGTATTTTTTTACGAAACTTTCACATTTTTTTGCTTGAACAATATGCATTGTCTTTATGATGAGTTAATCAGTTTTGAACAAATTTTGATAAAAAAGATTTTTCAACAAAGAAAGAGTTTGACAGAAAGCAAAGATAACTAAACAGATGAAAACACTCATAACAAAGAATAATCTCTATTGTTTTAGGACTAGGGCTCTTAATACGCTTTTAATCGACCTGAACCTACAGTAGCGAAAACTTTGATACCATCAATAGATACATTGCATTTTAGTCCAATATTTATCCAACAACTTTCACATGCATAAATACCTACGTGAAACAAACGCGAAAAAAACAGATTCCTAAATTCTGCGCGTACGAGCAAATTTCGTTTATCGTTCACTTCTAACTTGAGTAGAATGTGGTATATTGTTATCATATGCTGCTTTTGGAATTTCTTGGACTGCAGTCGAAATTAGCTGAGGCTGACCTGAATAAATTTGGACCTGACCTGAAGTGATGTGACTTGAAACGACGTGAAACCTGTGAGCTCTGAGGCCAGATGAAAAATGAAAAAATGGTCACATCAGGTCAAAATCATGTACAGTTACGTAACTAAAGTTTTCATTTACTCTACTTGAACTTTTGCTTTTTCACCGAAGTTGATTTGCCCAGCATTATTTAAAAACGCAGTCATGAAAATAGTAGATCACAGTGTAGGTGCGGAAGTAAGTTATTACATGATTTTGTGAAATGAGCCAAACTCAAGATGGTGCTTTTAAAGAAAAAGCTTTAGAAACTGTTTTTGACGAGTGTAGTGTTTGTATCCCGAGCCGAAAGCGAGGTATACAACTGCGCAAGTAAAAAAACCCGTTTTTAAAGCAAGTTTCTTAAAAATACAAGAATGGATTTGTGAGTGTCACGAAATGATCCAGAATCGATGACTTACTTAGCAATCTCCACTGTATACTGTTTTACTCCGTTCCCACCTGAAAACGCGTCATTACATGTATTTTTTTTTGGTATCTAAAGTTCTTTTTATTTTTTCGAAATTTATCAAACAAAAATTAAGTTATTGTCTTGAACGAACTGAGAGAGAAAGTTCTGAGAATAATTCTTCTTCATCTATAGTTTTTTGTTTTAGATTATTTAATTCAGCTTTGAGTTCATCACAGATCATTATGTGTTCAGATGTTTGCTCGTTGTTTTTACAGAGTGGAGATGGCACTAGTTTCATTCGATTTAGATGTTTGTAAAGAAGATCGTGTCCTGGACATATTCTTTTCAAATTGACTTCTTTGTGGAGTTGTTTTTCTGGTAGATAATCGAGCCTAGATCAACGTTTACTAAGATCATTTTTCGAAAAAATGGGAACTAGGTAGCCGCGGAAGACTTTTGTTCTTCTATTCTAAAGCGTTGATAATAAAGAGACAGATATAGTTGGTCTCTTTCTAACCAACGCTTTGAAATATAAGAACATAAGTCCTCCGCGGCTGTCTAAATCCCATTTTTTCGAGAAATGATCTCAGTAAACGTTGATCTAGGCTTGATTATCTACCAGAAAAACAACTCCACAAAGAAGTCAGTCTGAAAAGAATATCCAGTGATTTTCCGAAAGTTTGCAACATACGTCTATCTATTGATTTCACCGATTTTGTGCTGATATTTTGATCATACTTTTCACTCTGATAATTCGTCATTGTAGATTGAGATTGCTTTTTTATATTCTGTTTTATCATTTTTTTCGATTCATTGAATTGTTTGTTGCGTGACTTTGATTGTTTTTCAGTTGTAAATTTACGAACTTTTATCGTTAAATTTAAGTCGTACTTTTGATACAGGAGATTTAGTTTATTCACAAATGAATATATGGCTTTTAGGCGCTGTTCAGTGGCTATGTAACTGTTCCATAAGCAGTTTGGGGTTCTTATAACCCTTTCGTATGTTTTTCGAGCTGCTTCTTCTCTAGAGAACTGAATTGTTTTTATATCCGTGAACATTTTCACTGCAGTTATCGGTGTAAAGACTCTTCCACAGATTATTCTTAATGCTTTGTTTTGGATTAGTTCGAGTTGATTGTTGACTGAATCACTAGCTGTTATCAGTAACTCTTCACCATACTTGAGAACTGAATGAATGTACATTTTATACGTTAATAGTAATGTGTCTTTTGAAGTTCCATTTAATGAGAAGTTTCGGTCGAGGCCCTAAAGTAATGAATAGCATGTAATGAATAACTTCCGGGGGATTGGGGGGGGAGGGGTGCACATATGCATGTAATGACAAGTTTTCGGTGGGTAACGAGTAAAAATGTTGTTACGACGCAAATAATTTTAACACGACAGACCAGTGGCTGACAGAATGGCAGAACGAAAACGGTGACGCAAACGATTTCATTGACTACCCTTGCGCACGAGTACAAGGTTTCAGCCTACCCCGAAAGTTATGGGTTTCCCTAAATAAGATCCATACGGGACATGGCAGGTGTGCCTAGCACAAATGGGGATACATCTTCGACCCCCATTGTGACTGTGGACCTGCGATCCAGACCATACAGCACATTGTCTTAGAGTGTCCTCTGCGAGCGTACCCCGGCAAAATACGTGACATCCAAATGATAAATTGGTACGCCTCTGGCAGGCGTACCAACTTATCATTACTCTGGGCGTAAGTGACAGCTTGGAATATCTTCGACGTAAAAAATCCCAAATGGCTATTTCGGTTTCTTTTCCATTTTTATGCATTTTCACAACAACTTATTTTCGTGGCCCAGACCCCCAACTAACCAAATTCTTGCAAGGAAAGTCGTTCGGACATTGAACAAAAGAAGCTCTTGAAAGCTTCCATTGTTCTTTGTCCGAACGAATTCTCTCGGAAGAACTTGGTTAATTAGGACCTCATATAAAATCGGTTTTCCTCCTGTTTTCGCAAGAATTTCCAAAGGAACCAAGTTCCTCGTTCCAGCAGTTTTTCCATGCCTTCCATGCGTCGATCCTTACTACTGAGCAACCTCGTCAGGTTAGCAAGACGATGACTTTTGTCAAGGTATAGCGTACTTCACGATAGACACATAACTTCGTATGCCAGTAAATTTATGCCATTATGAAGATGTCACCGTTAGATAACGCGTCAGTAATTGGAATTGTATGTAAGGAAGAGTGTAATCGAGTGAATACAATGATTCGAATGCATAAGAGAATCACTTAATCAATTTTGTCAATAACGAAAAAGAACAAAAGATAAAAATAAGTTACGCTGACCCGTACAATCTCCTACACAACCTACATCCCTCGCAGCCTTTCTCATGACAAAAATGTTTTCCCCAGTTTTCTCTACGTAGCAAAGATAAATTTTGTGCTAGGATCTACGGGCCTAAGAAGAGGTGTTTGCCTCTGACTCTAATATTACGTCACACTATTTTTTGCAATTTGTAACCCTCTCTCTCCCCCCTCGTCACGCATCTTGTGCTAAGTCTGTCCCTAGCTTCCGTAGACCGTCACGCTTCGCTAGAGCCCCCTTTCTCTCCAAGAGTGTGACGTAATGTGTACAGTGTACACGTACACGATCCCCAAAGTACCTCTCAAATAGAAAAACAATCAAGAAAATCGTAGAGAATTTACCAGATTTATAAAAAATACGTAGGGCCCAAGTACTACCGTCATAAGTAACGTTAACTTAGCGACAATATTTGATTTGATTTTTTTTTTTCTGAAAATCAAAAAGCATTGTCAGAAGGAGGGACAAAAACTTACGTCGCGACGTCGCCACAGTGGGATATATGGTAAAAGTAGCAATTTTAATTATCTAACTGCTCAGAAATTTGACATAGAAATTTTTTATCGTCAGTACAAATGTTCAGCAAAATTGTTCAGCACGAAATGAGGAACAAGTTTGCTGAAGAAGCAGTTCTCCCATCAATTTTCTTTTGGAAGTAATGACCTGTTTTAGATTCGAAAATTTGTCAAATTTAGCAAATTTGTTCCTCATTTCGCGCTGAACAATTTTGCTGAATACAAAAAATTTCTATCTAGCTCCGGAAGGTTCTGCAATTTTTACCAGAACCTTGAATTTTTCAGAAAGTTCGAATTCAATGTATCAACATTCACCAACTTCTGAAATGTAACTGATAGAAAAAAAGTTTCTTCAGCAAAGTTGTTCCTCATTTCATGCTAAACAACTTTGCTGAAGACAAAAAATTTCTATTCCGAATTGCTGAGCAGTAGATTGTGTCATTAGTTTTATGTTTGTCCGCATTCAGCTATGAAAGCATGGATGACGCCACTTGAGAAAAGGAATACTTCTATGTTGAGACGTTAATTTAGCTATGAAAAAAACATAGATGTCACTACTTGAGGTTCGGTGACAACACACTGACATGACACGGTCTGTTGCATAATTAAGACCGCTATGGACTATTACCATATATTCCACTGCGGTCGTAGTAAATGCATAAGCCATGTTTACTTCGTCCGGGTCTAAAAAGGCCTTATGCAAATGTTCATATCGTCTTTAACATTCGAAAGATAAAACTAATGTTCGAAACTATACATCGAGGTACAATTACAGTTAGTGCACCTAAAAAAGTTAGCGAAACAGGTTGGTCTAAGCTTTTTAACAAGAAAATGAAATATTAGTGTCTGGCAATGATTGGGAATTATAAATTTTGTGCTACATTTTATCACAAGCCTATCAAAACAATTAAAAAACACTTTTATACAATTAGAGTAATTGATGGGACTCTAAACGGAGAGTTTCCAATCAAATGGTTAAAAAGTCAACTACTTTGTTGTAATTATTGACTAAACAAATAGTAGTAGTAGTAGTTAACAGGACTCAAATCGGAGTGTTTTCAATCAAATTTATGGTAAAATCTCGCTGGTTTATGAGAAGAAGAAGTTTTTAATTTTGAGCAGGCAGACGGTTTCTTCAAATTAAAGAAAAAATACCAACCAAGGGCAACCAACAGCTTTTTGACACCTTTTTGTGATTTTAGCGTTTACCATTTGGGAAGTTTTTCAGAACTTCGGAAAATTTTCAATAAATTCGGGAAATCGTTTTCCCAAAAATATACGAAATAAACCGATTAATGTGAACGAATGAAAAATTGTAGGTCTTTGTGCTATATGTGCGTTGATTATATTTGGGAGCAGGTCTACAATAAATTTAACGGAATTCATGTCCTCTGACTGATTGTTAGAATGTGTATAAAATATTGAAACTATTACTTCGTTGTAATTACCACGGTATCAGTTTTGGTTTGATGGGACTGTAGGTTACTCATGCAACACAAGTTCATTGAAAAGATAATTTCACGCCAAAAGCCCGTAGCTTTATCATACAGCAACGCATTGAATACCCGCAATAATTGCAGACGAAATGTCACATAATTTTATTCTATTCACAAGAAATGAACAAACGATGCCAAGTGTTTTCAATACTTATGGCAAAAAGGTCAAAAGTTGAATAGATACATAGTGATATGTGCAATCCCCCAATTATTAGAATTAAATTACTCAAAGTAAAGCTATTAAATTTCCCAAAGAGATTTCGAAAGTACCTCGAATCCCATAAGGCCACACGGTGAGCTTGAACGAAATTATACTGAAAAATCGCTTCCCATCAGTCGGTGCTATGACAAACCTCTCAACCATAATTCGTACACTTTATTTTCGTACAATTCGTTTTTGCACACCTTATTTTCGTACAATACAATTTCATACACTTCGATTTCGTACACTTTCCTATTTCGTACACTCTTATTTCGTACATTTCCTATTTCGTACAGTTCCTATTTCGTACACTTCAATTTCGCACACTCCGATTTCGTACACTTTCTATTTCGTACACTTCGATTTCGTACACTTTCCTATTTTGTACACTTTAATTTCGTACACTCCAATTTCGTACACTTTAATTTCGTACACTCCAATTTCGTACACTTCGATTTCGTACACCTACCTATTTTGTACACTTTAATTTTGTACTCTTACTTTTCCTTAGCTTCGTTAGCCGCTTAGTTTTTGTATTACTTCGTTTCATTAAAGCGTTAATTCTCGGCTCATTTTTTTATACACAAAATATACATTTTGTACACAAAAACGTCTTCTTCTGTACACAGCCAATACATTTAGTACACAAAAAAAAATTGTAAACCGTACAAGCTTACTGTTATTACTTTTTTTAAATTTATTTTGTATTAACACGTGTTTTATTTATTAAAAAAGATAATGCATAGTATTGGGGGGCTCTGCCCCCTCACCCCGCGCCTGCGTCGGGCTAGATCACGTCTGCGGCTGGCTAGATTACGCCTGCGGCGGGCTAGATTACGCCCTGCAGGCGGCCTTACGTGCATGGGGCTCTGCCCCAAACCCCGCTAGGGGCTCTGCCCCTTAGACCCCACAAGGGCGGATATTCCCCCCTTGACCCCCTTTGCGGGGGCTGCCGCCCCTCGACCCCGCTTTTTTATTTTTTCATTATGTTCACGGCCTGCTTCGCTACTTTTCCAACTATTTTACATTTAAGAATGAACTTGCAAAATTGAAATAACGTTTATTTTGTACATACCTCATGTTAGTGTACAAAACCATCTTTTTTGTGTACAAAATGTATTTTTTGTGTACAGAAAAAATTAAACCATAATTCTCTTGTTTCGTTGACATCCTCGTTTTGTGAGATTTCGTAAAAAGAAAAATTGCTTAGTTTCGTTTTCCCGAAAGAATACAATGAATACTAGCGGGCAACACCAGGTAAAAGGAAAGTGTACAAAATTATAGTGTACGAAATTGTAGTGTACGAAATTGGAGTGTACCAAATTAAAGTGTACGAAATAGGAAAGTGTACAAAATGGAAGTGTACGAGATTGGAGTGTACGAAATTAAAGTGTACAAAATAGGAAAGTGTACGAAATTAAAGCGTACGAAATTAAAGTGTACGAAATTGAAGTGTACGAAATAGGAAAGTTTACGAAATCGAAGTGTACGAAACTGGGGTGTACAAAATAGGAAGTGTACGGAATAGGAAGTATACAAAATCGGAGTGTGCAAAATTGAAGTGTATGAAATAGGAAGTGTACGAAATTGTTGTGTACGAAATTGAACTGAAAGGTGTACAAAATAGGACTCAACGAGTGTACGAAAAAAAGTTGGGAGATTTGTGAAAGAAACTACTATTAGTGAAATACATTTTCTGGTAAAACTTTTTTTAAAAGTCGATTTTTGTATAAAAAACCACCATCGGGAAGTTTTGCGCACTTCTCTAGCTCTCCGATGAGAGTGTTTCGCAACATAAATTTTTTGAGTTAGCCTATAGTCTAAGCTTTCTAATGATACCAATTATGTCATGCATCAGTTGCGGCAAGTATCTTTTTTGTTGAATTTTGTGAGTCAAACTCAAGGAACTCGCAAATATTCAAAAATGAGCAAGTGAAAAGCTATTTTTGCCTCACAAAACTGCAATGTTCACGTGTGTGTGTGTAAAAGATGTTAGGATTACAGCCAGTTCAGGCAAGATACATAGTTACTAACTTCATTTTATCATAGCCAGTGGCACTTTTCTGGCCCAACTGAATGTAACTGATCCAGACCAGCACTGATCCGCATCAGAACTGATTAGTTTCAATACTGATTTGAATTAGTAGTTTTGAAACTGATCAGTACTGATCCGTATCAGTTTTAAAACTGATCGTTACTTATCCGGATCAGTTTTAAAACTGATCAATACTGATTCGTATCAGTTTTCAGACTGATCAGTACTGATCCGTCTCCGTTTTAAAACTGATCAGTACTCATACTGATCAGTTTTGCAACTGTTCAGTATTGATCAGGATCTGTTTCGAAGCTGATCAGTACTGATTCGTATCAGTTTCGAAATTGATCATTACTGATTCGGATCAGTTTTAAAACTGATCAGTACTGATCTGGGTGAGTTACAATACTGATCTGAGCTATAAACTTACAACTTGTACCGTAAACTTGTAACTTTTAACGTAAACATATATCTTATTACTTATCCAATTAACCAAATTCTTCCGATTTGAAAATCGCACATCCTTCGGAAAAGCTTTTTCAAAGCTACGTTTGTTCTTTTGCCTAAGCTTTTCCTAAGGATGTTCGATTTTTAAAAACGGAAGAATTTGGTTAACAGCTATATGTATATGTTGTAAATTTGGCTGTAAGTCGTTTTGCCCGAACTCTCTGATCATCCATCGTTTGCACATCATTCTAACACGATTTACATAAATTTCGCATTGTTTATCCATAAATTTTCCAAATGATGTAAATGCTTTTCTAATTTGAAATGTAAAAATGATGGAAAAATAATATTGCAAAATTCATCGTTGTTACATTAATTCTTTTCTACATCTTTTTTACATGATCCATACAAATTTTACATTAATTATCCATGAAACATACACAAAGGTTACATTATTCTTGCATCAAAAATATTATTTTGAAATATACCCTTTTGTGCTTCGGAGCTCGCCATTCACGGTTTTTACGGAAGTGCATTTTTGATAGTGCGCTGAGGAGAACAGTCTTACCAAGAACCAATAAGTCACAGAGCTCAGTTTACGGCCATAGATCGGCCAAGAACCTTAAACTCAATTTTTGATACAAACGAACGTTTTTATTTTGTTACACTTTGCCTTTTTTCTATTCAAAAAACAATGGCAACTGTAAAAGTGTAACAAAATAAAAACGTTTGAGTGTATGTTGAAGAGAACATTTTTGCCCATGGGAATACGTTTCACAGTTCAGGTTAGGCCACTAATGTCGATTTTAAAAGACGTATTTCGTCTTTTTCAACGTTCTGTTTTCAATATATGAAAAAATTTGAAAAATTGAATGTTTTGCTCTAAAAGATTCCGATGCGTTAGCGTTACGTACGGGCTTTTGCATATGCTTCTAGCCACGAAGATAGCAGAGAATCTGTTAAATGCAAGTAAATAATAAACGTGAAAAACACAAAACTAAATTTTCATTTTTTGATCGCTAACAACTAAAAGCAGTTGACTTCCAGCTGGATGTAGCAGAATGCACCTCAATATAAAAATTAAACAAATTTTTCCGTTCATCCAAAATTTAAATTTAAAAATAAACCGTTGACCCAAAACTCCGCTTTTCTTCTTCTAAGGTCCCAAAACGATGACAAAAAGTGACCCTTGTAGTCTATCTGAATACAAATGGTAACGTTCTCACCGTTAGCATCTCTTACTTGACTGAATAAAAGGTCAGTCAGTTATCGAAAATTAAACACAATGAATTCATGTACTTACTCTTTTACAAATTACTTCAATATAGCTGTAAACCGTAAAGCGAGCGTCACATTTTATTTCTTCAACTGAATAATCTCTATAGAAGGTTATAAGCACTCCGTATGGTATACGATTCGTTAAAATGACGACTAGGTTTTATCTTGGATTGTACTTAACTATCTTCTACTTGTTGCTGCCAATACAGGAATCGATGTAGTCTGCGTGCAATTCCGAATTGTTGATTATTCAAATTTGTGTTAATCAAACAGCTTAAGAAAACTGACGCAACGAAGCTCGGTTCATTAAATAATTAAGAAAATTTCATCAAATTACTTTATCAACGAAACGGTATAGTGTGTTGCATAAGTCCATTGTATTCTTGAGAATAGAATTTTGTGTTATCATCAACCAGTACAATAGTCGGAGGGTATTGGTGGTACAAACCGACGAAATAGCAAGTTTTTCATGAATTTTTGCGGAAAATTGTAAACGGCGGATGGCTTAAACGGAGTTGTGAGTCAGACTGACTAGACGAGTAACAGTTTCAGTAGAAAGCGGAGACACGGGAAAGTTATTTAGATCAATCACACAAGCACCAAGAGGCGGGTAAACTTTGAAAATCCTTTTCGCTCAAAAGAAAATCAATTGTAAATCCTCAAATTCATTGGAAATTCTTAAAAAATCCTTTGCATTGCAAGAAAATCCTTGAAAATCAATGGAAATCCTTGAAAATCAAAAGAAAATCCGTACAAATCGTGTGAAAATGCTTGAATATCCTTAAAAATCGACAAAGAAAATCCTTGAAAAGCCTTGAAAATCAAAGAAAACGATAGAAAATCATTCCTTTGAGAATTTTCTTTAAGGAAATTATTTTGCACTCAAAATACACGATTTTCTGCCCTTCGATTGGCTTGTTAGCCACATTGACTGCACTATTAATTAATCTTCATTAAGAATAATTTGAAATTTGTACTCGGAACATAATTTGTTAAGTAACACATTACAGGGAAAAAGTTAACTTTGAGATGCTTTTTCTCTCAAGGGTCTTTAATCGAGTCGGATTGTGCCGAAGATGGGCCTTCTCCAACGATTGTGGTGCATAAAGAATAAAACCAGAACGGCTCTAGGACCGATTATCCCAAGAAAAAATATCCCCTGAGAAATTATCCCTGAACAAAATACCACTGGACAAAATATCCCACATAAACCGGACAAAATGTCTAGTGTCTACTCAGAAGTGGTGGACTTTTTTACGTGCTGCAGGCGACCTTACGTGAATGGGGCGCTGCACCAAACCCCGCTAGGGGCTCTGCCCCTTAGACCCCTCAAGGAGGAACATTTCCCCCTTTTCCTCCTTGTTAGGAAGGCTGCCGCCCCTCGACCCCGTTTTTTTATTTTCCAGTTAAATTCACGGCCTGCGGCGCTGCTACTTCGCTACTACTACTGCTACTTGTCTGAGGGGATATTTGGTCCGGTTTTTTTCCTGGTAAAAATAGTGGTTATTATATCCAATTATTTTGTCTGGGGATATTTGAACAGTGTTCTGCAATAACTGAGTGCTTTCATTGTGGTAACAATAGAATGACAAAGATGGTGCAGAACACCGTTCATTTTGTCTGAGGATATTTTGTCTGGGGATATTTTGTCTAGGGATATTTTGTCTGGGGATATTTTGGTTGGGGACATTATTTTTTTACGCACTAGTGCGGTAAAAAAACTTTGAGCGATAGCAAAATAACGCAATCGAATTGCAAAAATAACATTCCAAAATTCGGGAAAAATATTTGGCGCATTCCTTGAGAAATTCCTCATATGATTTACTACCTCTTATCATCAAAGTTCAAGGCAGTTGGTTCCATTCGAACACATCCCTTACCATTTTGATTACCATGACTCGAAATTTTCAATAGTCCTAGCCGAGTGATCAAAGTACTCTCAGAAGTAGAATTAATGAAATAACATTCGTTTTAGCTGAAATATTTTTCTGTTTCTCCCCAAGGGATAATTTTTGCTTGACATTTATTAGATAAAGAAAAAATCCCAGCGTGAGAATTACGTCCGGATTCAATCTAACGAATCCTATTGGTTTTTGGGTATGAGAAAACTCAATTTACCCTGTAATACACTTATTTTCAGTGTGACGCTAGTTTATGCACTGAACGAAACACCTGTATGTAAGATCTCTAACTATTAATTTAAAACCGATTGTAGTCAAGCAAATCTTTCAAGTGGCTATGATAAAAACGGTTTTGTTTAAAACTTGAGATAGTTTCAATTTGATACTCATTGCTTAAGCAACCTTGAATTTAGTATCTGGCTTGGCTATAATTTTATTTGTTCCTTCCTTCCACACAATTTGGGGCCATAATAACTGAAGATACTTTTTCACCTTTGATTAAGATAATCTTATCAAGATTCGATTCAAAAGTCAATTGCAACTCAAATACAATGACCGAAGATGACACGGGATTTGATCGAGTTATGGAACTTGTGGGCGAAAATGGAAAATTCCAAAGGGTGTACAATCATTTTTACAATGTTGCTCTAGTTTGCTTCGCTTCAATGAGTTATATGAATTGTGTGCTGGTGTTGAACGAGCCGGATCATACGTGCCACGTGCCAGGAAGAGAGAATTATAATTTAACAATCAACGAGTGGTATAATTTAACAATTCCTACGTGAGTTTAATTGACCTTACTGTGTTAGAGGAAGAGACGATAAATGTGGCTGGCATTATCCTACTTCAACTGCAGCCGCTTTATCATCTCCAGTGTCAGTTAAATAATAAATAACAAATATTTAGTGAAAAAGACAATCGTGGAGCGTTGAGTCGGAGTGGATGCAAAATGTACAATACTTCACTATTCGCTGATCTTCCGATCGATCAATGGAATTTCACCGAAAGCGACAATATTTGTTAGTTCGATTTAATGAATTTTTACCGTTCCTACTGATCTATTCCGATTTTTTAGCATGCGTTCATGGCTATGATTACGACAAAACCTGGTACGAACGCACTGTAGTCTCAGATCAGGATTGGATATGTGACAAGTCACTCTATCAGACCAATGTCTTTGTGTGGCATCGAGTGGGTGAGGTTGTGGGAACATTTTTCTTTGGACAGCTGGGTGATACGTAAGTAGGGAAAGTTTCATTGTAACAGAACTTCAGTGACCTTGACGAAACATTGTGTGGTAGGTCTTTTACAGACCGTGAAGTTCGAGGGAGCATTGGGCTGAAGCTCTGTTCGAATCAGGTTGAAGTCTTTGCCCTCCCAAGAAACATTTGCTCATTGGTGCATAAATTTGCTTTATCTACCTAGGCGCGATAATCCGCACTTTCAGTTGCGTTTATCTCCCGCCGGTAGATAAAATAGCGTATGCACCTCTGTCCAAATGCTTATTTTGACGAGTGGGATTCGTCAAAATAAGAATTTGGACAGAGGTGCATAATCTACTATTAAGTGTACGGTGAAAAACCCTTCAATTTTCATTTCATTTACTCAAACGTTGTGGCACAACAAAATACTAAAATGACGTTTGATCTGTTGTTTCTTTCGAATTTCCTTGTTGCAAATAGCAAATACAAATAGATCATCACATCATTATGTTGTGAATATCGATGCAGATGCAACTTGTTTTTCGAACGTCTTTAACTTTGAGGTGTTATTAGACCCGTACGAAGTAACAAAGGTCCCATAGGTTTACTACAAAGCCATCCAGAGCGACATATAAAGGTTTGCAAAAAAATTCATAAGACTCCATACGCCGGCCGTGCCGCCGTCATAAGGAAAAAACAACTTAGACAAAATCAGCGAAGATTGAAAATCGAATTTCGCCGTAAAAAATGAAATTAGCGACAAACTTAAACAAAACAATCGCCGCAAATCTTTTGTTTATTTTTATCGCTAATTTGATTTTTTTCAGCGCATTTCGTTGAAAATCTTCGCTGATTTTCTCTAAGTTTTTTTCCTTATGACTCAAGTACGGATGTACCGTTCTGCAGTATAAGGAAAAAAAACTTAGAGAAAATCAGCGAAGATTTTCAACGAATTTCGCCGAAAATTTTCGTTGATTTTCTCTAAGTTTCTTTTCCTTTTGACAACATTTACGGATGTACCATTCTGCAGTCATAAGGAAAAAAAACTTAGAGAAAATCAGCGAAAATTTTCAACGAATTTCGTCGAAAAAAATCAAATTAGCGACAAAATTAAACAAAGCAATCGCCGAAAATTTTTTAATTCTATCGCTAATTTGATCTTTTTCGGCGCATTTCGTTGAAAATCTTGATCGCTGGTATTCTCTAAGGTTCTTTCATCATGACAGCAGTGACGAATATACCGTTCTGCAGTCATAAGGAAAAAAACTTAGAGAAAATCAGGCAAGATTTTCAACGAATTTCGCCGAAAAAAATCAAATTGGCAACAAAATTAAACGAAACAATCGTCGAAAATCTTTTGATTAATTTTATCGCTAGTTATATTTTTTTCGGCGCATTTCGTTGGAAATTTTCGCTGATTTTCTCTAAGTTTCTTTTCCTTATGACGGCAGTTGCGGATGTACCGTTGCTTTGTTTTGCTTGGTGGCACTTTACCACAGACTGACCACGAGCTAACAAGTAGTTAGCCTGCAAATTGGTACAGTCATCTTTGGGGATTGTACCTGTACCACTGTCGCGATGGTCGCAGGTGGTGAGAAGTGGTGTTTTTAACTGCGTAAAACGACGAAAAATGTACTTAATCTTCCTAATCTACCAACTTAGGTCGAATGTCTTACTAACTTCAATGAACGGGTTAGCTCAGTGGTAACGCACTGGTTTACCACCAAGAATACCCGGGTTCACGCCCGGTGAGTATAAAATTCTGTATAGGATTTTTCATCAATTTGTAGCATGAAAGTAACGTTCCTAAGCATACCTAAACTTCTATAAATAGGTAGTTGTGGTGTTTGGTGTCCGCAACGAACCGTTCGCAGAAGAACGAAATGTATGACGTCACCCATACACGATGAATTCTGTGTACAGATATCTGAGTCTATCTTAAGGCGGAGATAAAATGAACACCAGATGAAATCCTATATGTAGCCACAATATATAGGCGTGGTTCGGAATTCACGTTAAGCATGTGGTCCAACAAGAAAAAGGTATTTCAGTTGTGTGTGATACACTGCATTTACGGGCTCGTTTAGAATAAGCATAGTTTCGACGGAGGCTAGAAAATGTATTGTAATATCCGGGCCCAAACAGCGAGATTCATTTGGCGTGTACGGCTTGTGCCGGAGGCTAAAAGATGTATCGCAGTTTGTGTGCTCAGGCGACGAGGCTGATTCGGCGGCGTACCGGATACAACTAGGCGTTCTGAAATGGGAACATTTAATGTGGGAATCTAATTAAGACAGAAAACATGACTAGGTGGAATGATAGAAGAGTAACGGGGAAGGAACAAAGGATCGTAGTATCTGTGTTTCAAGGCCAGTTGAACTTCAATGAAACATTTATTGTCTAGAGAATGTAGAGAATCGCTTTTTATGGGAGTGCATTGAGGTGAATATTTTTACCCATGAAGCAAAAGTCCCAGATGATAGACTAGGCCCCTAAATGTGTTCCCTTGGTCGGGTTTGACATTATCTTGGGTAACTTTTGATACTTACGGGTCTCTTTGCTTGCAGATATAACATCAGTTTGTTGTAAGCATTAACATAATGCACGTTTATTTAAAACAAGTTAGGCAATACGTTTTAATTATTTCGATTTAAGTTAATGTTCTAATGGAATTCCAAAAGAAAATCGATATTGTAAATGACCTTGAAATCACATTGACACATTGGTTTTTAGACCCGTACGAAGAACGAAGTTTACCACGACGTTTGTAACTCCCCCAATTTCGACTTGAGTAAAACCCAACCGATTTTCGAAAAAAAATTTTTTCTCTGAAAGGTAATCTTTTATGGGATTGAATCTGGGCAGTGGTTTTTGGTCTTTTGTACATAACTCGAGTAAACCTTTTTGATTTTCATAATTTTTTTTTTTTTTTGAAATATCTGGGCATGGCCGACAATTTGTAGAAGAAAATTTTTTGATTTTGAGCCCTTGGACTTAGCTAGGGCACTAAAAACGAGTCTCTACTAGGGCCCTACATTTTTTTAATACATAACTCGAGTATAAATCTCTTCCGATTTTCAAAAAAAAAAAAAATTTCAATCGAAAGGTCTAGGAATGTCTCACGTTTTATGGAAGGAAGTTTTTTGATAAGATGCCCTTGGATTCAGCTAGGACCCTGAAACTAGGCCCAACGTGTTTTTGTTTACATAAATCGGGGAAATCCTAACCGATTTTGTTGATTCTTTTTCTATTTGAGAGGTAACCGTGTACCGAATTATATTCATAAGCAAATTTGGGCCTGTGCTTGAGGCTCAAGTGGACCTCTGGTCGGTCCTAAGGTAGGCCCTAACCAAAAAAACATTTTTTTGCCATATTGAAGTATGTGTGAGAGGCATTTCCTTATGGCCCTAGGTCGGTCCTAAAGTCGGCGCTTAACAAAAAAATTCTTTTTTGCTATGTTGTAGAGAAAATTGAGGCGAACATTTTTGTCTAGTTGGAGATCAATTTTGTGCTATCGGGAGGGTTCTTTTACATCGTTTCTTCGGACGGGTTTTTCAATATTGCCCTCTCGACAATTTCCAATACAATTTAATGTCGACGTAATTTCATACACTTAAGAGGTAAGGCAATATTTACTTAAATACGTTCGAGTCTTTTCGTAACATCAACTCTGTTTGTCATATATATTCTGATACGTACGGGTCCCTTCTAATGTTTTAATTATGAGTTTCAATTCAGACCGGCTGAAAAAATGACAAACCACAAAGGAAGTCTATACACAGAATGAAAGATTTTTCTTTTGAAAGTCGATTTCTGAGATTCTATTGAACTAAGCGAGAAATTTGTGTTCATTCACCGGGACCATTCGATGTTACTTTCAAGTCAATGTAGGTGCATAAAGTCAAAAATGTCATCTGATTTCATCCAACTTACATTTCCTTCACCATAATCGGAAATAAGGAAAAAGTTGCGGCAGCGGAATATGTAGTCACAACAAAAGCCTTTTTAAAAGGGAAACGTGACGCAAGTCCTCGCAAGTCCTTCATCCAAAACAACTAATATCAATTTGGGCGACGCTTACGTCTTCGGAACGCAAAAAAATCAAATATTTCCACTTTTGATTAAAAAATGCGTCACAAATGCCGGACCCCCCAATGTTAGAGTTTTTCTGTTCTTTCAGATTTGACACGACAAAAAATTAAGTTTTGCGTGATGTGTGAAGTACGGGTTGCCGAATTATTGGCGTGCGAAATCTGAAAGCACAGAAAAATTATTACGTTGGGACGGTCCGGCATTTGTGACGCATTTTTTAAATCAAAAGTGAAAATATTTCAAAAGCTTTTTTTGCGTTCTGATGCTGTAAGCGTCGCCTACATTGATATTAGTTGGGGAAGATTATTTGCGTCACGTCAAGGGTCTTCATTGTGATATCAGTAGTTTTGGAAGAAAAGAGAAAACAAACAAACGGCGAAAAAAATTTCCGGCGAAAAAAAAAATTTCGGCGAAAAAACTTCCGGCAAAAAAAAATTCCGGCGAAAAAAAAATTCCGACGGAAAAATTTCCGGTGAAAAAAGTTTTCGGTAAAAAAAATTTTCGGCGAAAAAATTTGCAAAAAAATTTCCTTTGGCACGAAAATCTATCTTCAACAAAAAATTTTTTTTTTAAAAAACATAATTTTCCCCCTAAGTTCGTCCCATTTTGTTGGTCACCCTGACACACTACACACCTAACCCAACAACTATTCCTTTGACTCCAAACATCTAAATCCAATCCAAAAAAAATTTTAAAAAAATGTAATTTTCCCCTAAGTCCGTCCCATACCGCCGTCGGCCATTTTGTTGGTCACCCTGACACACTACACATTAAAATCTCATATGGCGTAGAATGCCCACTTGAAGGTCCCTGCAAAATTTCAAGAAAAGTTATCGATCCGTTTTCGAGCACGAGCCAAAAAAGTCGGTTTTCAAACAAGGTTCTGGAATTAACTAACTAACCCACTAACTAGCCCGCTAACTAACTAACTAACTAACGTAGGATTCCATTAACTTTGGCATCTATGAAATAGAATTTGAATTAGAAATTTGTATGGAAAATGACGATTTTCTATGATGTAAATTTTAATGAGTAAAATATCGATGTCAATCAAAATTTTACGTAGAATCCGAAAAACTAGGTCTCAGGGGGGTACGACGCAAGGGAAAATAGTCAAAACTTAGCTGTATATATGGTTCCGCCGTCTACGAAAAAAGCTTTCTTAATTTTTTGTACGTATGTGGACTTGCCTCACGGGCGCATTGCTACCGCGCGCCCATGATCAAGAATGTCACCAAGAATGCCAAGATTGGGTGCCAGTATAGAGACAAAAATTGATTCCGTTCAGAGGATGAATCTTCGTATAGTAATACAACCAAAGAGAATGGAATGAATACGGACTGGACTCGAAGCTGGTTTCAATACAGTTAACATTGAATTTACCAGTGAAAAATATGTCGGCGGCGGCGCCGCAATGTTTTCTCAGTTCTCGACGCCGGCGCATTTCGGCGAACGTCAAAATAATTTTCGGCGACGGCGGCGTACTTTTTTCGGCGGTGATTACGCCGACTAGCGCTGGCGCACGGGTCTAGATTTTACACCCACCTATTAAGAAAAATGGGTGCAATTCAAATGACGTAAGTTAAGGATCGGAGTGGGCCGACCCACACCTGACCCACAATTTTAGCGGGTCGACCCACACCTAACCCACAGTTTTAGAACGCACTTCAGCAACTGTGGATCAGGTGTGGGTCGACCTGCTAAAATTGTGGGTCAGGTATGGGTCGACCCACTCCGATCCTAAGTAACCGTTGTTTTTTGATTTGAGGAGGAATTACGCAATTATTGTGATAAATGTGGCAAATTGAGCTTAATAGGAAGAATTAAGAAAATTTTGAACTTTTATGTTACTGAATGCATAAATGAATGATGTACTGTAAGCTTATCAACGTACAGCCCACACTGTGGACTCTGGACTATGAGTGAAATCCATATCCATATCTTGATACCTTGATGAACACTTTCCATGCTTATGTACTAGAGATGTAAGCGATGAGGTTTCACTGACCCTCGGGCCATATCATCGGAAGCACTTGACCGATTTGGCTCATCCAGCGAACTTCCACCTCATTTGCATTTAAAACCAATAAGGAATTACGTGAATGCTCGCGTCAAGGTCATAAATGTTATAATTTTCCGTGAACATTTCTAACTCTTGAAAATTATCCTTCAGAATCGGAAGGCGTCCAGTATTTTATTTGAGTGCTGGCATTATTATCGTTGGTCGAATCATGTCAGCAGTAACAGCATCAGTTTACTATCTTTATGCGATTGCATCACTAGTTTCAATGCTGACGAGCATGCAAATTTTCTTAAGTCCATTAATCATTGCAATGGAAGTATCAAGAGAAGAAGATCGCGGAAAGATTGCCATGTTTCAGTGCATCGGATGGACATTGGGTTTGAGTATTATGCCGCTCGTTTTTTGGGCGGTGAGAGACTGGGTGTGGTTCCTAATGATAACCACACTACCAATTGGGCTCTTTGCACTGTGGGATAAATATATGATCGAATCGCCCAGATGGCTGGCAACGAAAGGCCGTTACGATAAATGTGCAACGCAGTTGAATCGGATAGCAAAAATTAATGGTAAAGATGTAAAACTCACTGAGAAGATGTTAAGAGACTTAATGCCAGAAGAAGCATCGGAAGACGTTTACGGCATTTTCTCTCTATTCGCCCATTGGCGTTTGGCTAAAAACACAATAATGCTCATCATTTGTTGGAGTAACGCTTCAATCACTTACTTTGTGCTAATGTTAAATTCAACGAGAATGGGTGGAAATCCGTTCCTAAGTTTTCTCTATCAAAGTGCCATTGAGTTTCCTTGTAAGAATAGTCAAATTTCGTCGGAACTATAAAGATTATCTAAACGTTTTCATTGACTTTCAGCTTTTGTTATTGGCAGATATCTAGGTGACAGAATTGGTCGTCGATATTGCAATGCGCTTGCAATGTTCTGTATATTTTTAACTTGCATTCCAGTGGCTCTCGTAGTTCGTGATCCCAATTCAGAATTTCTTGTCACATGCCTCGTAATTTTCATCAAATTTGCTACGAGCATAATATTCTTTGCCATCAATTTGCAATCGATGGAAGTATATCCCACGTGCCTACGGCAATCAGGCATTGCTGCGGGCGCAATTGCTTCTAATACCGTAAGTACTCTTGGACCATACATCGTGTACCTGGGAACGGAGTATGATGTGAGATATCCATACTACTTAATAGGTACAAGTGACGATGATCTCAAGCGATGAAAAGTTAATTGTCATAACCTTTTGTTCGTAGGTGTATTGGGATTCGTTGGCTTTATTGCGGCGATGCTACTCCCCGAGACACTTCACCACAAATTGCCGAATACGATGCATGAAGCGAAGAAATTTGGAAAGGATCAGGTAAAGAAAGTTGGAAAAATTGTTTTGAAATAAATTTGGAGAGAAATGTTGCCCTACAGAAATTCTGGTTCTTACCAAGGAAACAAGTCGAACCGGAAGAGGAAATCGAATCTCTACAGAAGATCGACGAGAGGTACGACAATAGAAACACCAAAACGTAGAATTTAATAAAAAATTATTGTAAATTGAGAATAAAGTTTGAGAGACGTTTCGATTAGAAAATCATTTCGTGCTTTTCCTATAATTTCCTCATGAAAAATGTCTTAAGTTTTCTAAGATTTTATTGAGATTTGTCCTTGGATTTGTCATTCTATTAAATTAATTGGACGGATGTAAGATGACTGATGGCCTTTCTTTAGGCGGTGATTATCACTTTGTTTAATCAGAAAACGTATCGAAGCAACGACCCGGTAACAGCAACAGTAATTCCTGGCATAATGTTGGATCCACTTCCACTAACGCAGTACGTTGTCAAACAATCTGTTTGCTTGAAGGAACTGTACCTTTGCTGAACCTTTGACCAATCGCATAAACCAACGTTGCACCAATCGAAGTGCAGTGGCTTTTGATTCAAGAAGAACATTATCTTGTTACGCTCGGTGTCACGTGGACATTCTACACAATATAAAAATCAATATTTAGTTTAACGAATGCCAGAAACAGCGTGAACTTGTGTACCGTATTTGATCACAGCAAGGTTTGCTGCAAATGGACTTAGTTCACTGGACTTCCACATTCGGCGCTGTTGAGTGTCATAATTATCTGCACGTAGCCCATCGTTGTCCTTGGCAGCGCCTAAAGCGGTTAAAAACAGCTGGAATGTCGCAGAGTGTGTGAAATAAGCGACAACATTAGGCAGAGCCTGACTCTCCATCTGATTCAACATGTCTACAACAAGTGAGCAAGTCAGCCTTGTGTTGACTCCAGCGCCATAACTGTTCTTATAATAATATTTCAAGTCTTCGTGGTATTCCAGCACCTTCACATGGTTTTGGGTAAACGCCTGTAAAAATATTCGTATTGGAACTCTGCGATTAATGCTTGATGAACTTACAATACACCAAGGACTGGTTCGTTCTAAATTCCAAGCAAGATCAAAGCGACACATATCCCAGATGGATTTGATTTGTTTGGGAGTGAGGGAGAATTTAAATCCCAGCCTGGCTGACACTTCGTATATGGTTTGTTTGTAGATGTCGCTATTCTCGAATTTAGCATATTCAGAGTCTGGTCCTGCTTGTCTCTGTTCGTTCTCTTTATACGCATTACATGCGTCGTACGGCTAAAGAAGTAGGAGTTGCGTTTATGAAACACTTCAGTTTACAATACATTTACCTTCAACAATAAATCCGGATTCGTTTTTGGAAGGACATTTACATGTTCGTCAGCACCTTCTCCAAACAGTCCGTCGACGAAAGCTTTGAAACTAGCTTCGGTGCGTTGAGAATGCGTGTGACGGAAATGAAACTTTTCCGGTGTGTAAATATTCTCCAAGACATTGGGGAAAGAACTTTGGTAATTTTTAGCCAGGAAATACAGATCTTGCCATCCCTATTCAAGAAACATTTAATTAATTTTCCAAATCCTGAGGACTGGACTGAAACGCATCCGGAAAATTCAAATCGAGGTTTCTTCTTCAGTAGGCAAGATAAAATCAAAGCTTCCTATTTCACCTATACAATGAACTTATACAAAATGTTTGATAGTGAAAGAAAATCGCATTTCACTCATTTTGGAATAAATTGAGAAGTTTCTGCTCACGTCCTTTTTGAGCTCCTGAACAGTATGTCTCGTCACTTACTTGCAGAGATCCAAACTCTGAAATCTTTGATGTTTTTTGTGGGAAATCTGGTGAATTGATGTATTCGACGACGAAATCGATATTTTTGATCTTCGTGAATTTTATGGTATTTTTGGCGCAATGAGCATATATGCCGAACATGGTCAAAAGAGAGTTATAGAGCTCAGCGTCTCAGAAAATAATATGAGCCTTTTTTGGTACCCTCTTCTATGTAGATGTGCTTGTTAATAGAAAGTTTAGGCAAAGCCACTTACAGCCAAATTTATGACTTTTACATGTAGCTATTTGTTTTGAGTTATATGTTTACGTTATAAGTTAACATTATAAGTTTATAGCCCAGATCAGTATTGTAACTGATCCAGACCAGTACTGATCAGTTCCAAAACTGATCCGCATCAGAACTGATCAGTTTCAAAACTAATTTGGATTAGTAGTTTTGAAACTGATCAGATTTGATCCATATCAGTTTTAAAACTGATCATTACTTATCAAGACCAGTTTTAAAACTGATCAGTGCTGATTCATATCAGTTTTCAGACTGATCAGTACTGATCCGTATCAGTTTCAAAACTGATCAGTACTGATACTGATAAGTTTTGAAACTGATCAATATTAATTTGGATTAGTACTTTTGAAACTGATCAGTACTGATCCGGATCAGTTCTGAAACCTGTCAGTACTGATCTGGGTCAGCTACAATACTGATCTGGGCTATAAACGTACAACTTGTATCGTAAACTTGTAACTGGTTACTTATAAATTATGCGTATATGTTATAAATTTGGCTATAAGTCGCTTTATTCAAACTCTCTAATGATTCCAGTAGTAACGAAAATATTACTTTGAGAAAGTAATGTGAGTTCAAAAGTGTCGAAACCTGCTCTAAATGGAAATCTGAAACAATTTTCTCGTGTAGGGCACCGTTTGAAAGCTAGAAGTATTGGCTTTCAGAAAAAAGGGGTGAGAAAATTGGAAAATTGGTTTGTAATATTTCTGCGACCTATTGAGTACAAGTAAGAGTGTAAATTTTTTACAGTATAGCTCAAAAAGGACCTCAGTTTATTCCAAATTGAGTGAAGTGCGATTTTCTTTCTTATAAAACATTTTTAAAAGTTCAATGCATCGGTGAAATATCAAGCTTTGATTTTATCTCGCATACTGAAGAAGCTACCTCGATTTGAATTTTCCGGTTGCGTTTCAGTCTAATCCTTTTTCGCGTTGTTTTATTGTGTTTGATTTTAATCGCTCTTTCAGTAGAATTTGGACGTGGGATAATGTTAAAATTGGGGTCAGCGTTGGTGGAAAGGAAACCGCAAGATATTCGTATGCCCTTACACTACAATGAGAGAAATGCTAAGAGAGAATTCTCTCAATAAGTCCTGGTTTCCACATAAAAAAGTGCTCCGTTTTGCCGTCGTTCACATGGCAGTTATGAAAATTCAATTTCTTCTCAGTTTACTTGACAGCTCCTTTAGTTTTACTGTCAAGAAAAGGGAGTACGTTTTTATGTGCGACCAGGACTAATACATGTAATTTGACATGTTGGATCTATGCAAGCTAAAATGTCATTCAACATGCGCATTTTATTCACGCACAGTGGTGCCAACGTAGCACTTCTCCGACTAGTAGAAAGCCGAAAAAAAAGTCAAACAAGTCATACTTTACTAAAAGTTTTTCAGAAGTGTGCGTCATTGGCTTATATCAAAGTACACTAATTTTCATGATGCGCCTCATAAACTGTCAAGCAAATACGCTGTGATGACAGTGATACACTTATGTGATACACGAGATACACTTATGTGATTTTAGCCAGCGTCACAGTGCTATTCGCAGGGTAATATCGACAGTTTGACAGCTTATGGATCTTTTTTATGTATGGGAGAGTGTAATAATGAGGATAATTAAGTAATGTACAATATATAAATGAGAACGAATGTCAGTGTGCACCAACACCCTCTCACGTATATATCAAAACATTATATCCATAGAGTATACTAACACTCGGGGAAGCGCTCGTATTACGTACACATGTCGTTGTATACTTCTTAGTTTTATACATATTTCTAAGTCCTAGGCTCGCTTCTGGAAAGAATGTTTTTTTTGAATTATGTTTCCCTACCATGGGCCAGCAATAAACGAAAAAAATTTACTGCTTTGAGCAACAATTGAATGTTTGTAAAAAGCATAATAAAATAATCAAAAACAACGAGACAAACATATTATGTTTACATCAAATATACTGTATTTGTGAGTATAAATAGTATACTTGAGTCTGTAAGAATCAAAAGTCGGTGTTGTTCAACTGTCAAAATGACGTTTTAAACGTCAAAGTTATGAAAGAAGCAAGCAGTTGAGAAAACACACGATGAATCTGGATTTCCTTGACAGCTAACAAAGAAAAATTTACGAAAAAAGAAAGAAAAATCCTGTCGCAATAGCAAGTAGTTTGACGTTTGAAATGTCATCTTGACAGTTGGAAAAGACTGACCTTTGATTACAACAGACTCAGTTTTGTTACGAGTGATGAAAAGTTGAATTTTTTGGGACGAGTCGTAAACTTTGTCCTTACGAGTTACGAACGTCGTTTTTTGCTCCGTTTTGATCATAATGAGACGAAATCACACAAACGAACATGTAGAAAGCACTTTAAAACATGTGCACCTGATTGAGGCCTAAAAAGTATATATGAAAATCCTTTTTCGGACGCAAATAGCGACCGAAAAAGTACTTTTCCGGAATCAAACAACACTAACGAAAACTTTAGGTTTTTGATCGTAGTTGTCATAACGAATTATGGTCATTTAGGAGCAAAAACTGTATTTTTTAATTGTTTTATTCGATCAAGGTGAAGTCCTCGGGCCTCACTCTCGGACATTTTTACCACCTTGTTTGAAGTGCGCCGTTTTAGCTCCTTGTAATGTAATGTACTATTATCACACATGATGATTTCCGTAAACATGAGATTTGTCAGTAACGAAAAGCCATTTCAGACTCTGAGTTGAAGGTCATTTTCACATAATTTTGGAAAAGGTTGGAATTCCATAAACACTTGGAAAATGGGTGGAAAAAAATGATTAATAAACGTTGTGTATGAGCTGAACTTATTGATTACACAAGTTTGGTGATGACTCACACATAAGGCAATAACAGCCAAATGTAAAGAAAGATATAACACTTGACAATCGTTACTTTTTATATAAAGAAATTATTTATTTGAGTTGTTTATTTTTAGAAGCGGTTTTATGCTGAAAATGATTGTTGTAATCAAATCAAAGAAGGTATTAGGCCACCAGAAATAAAAAGTTGAAAAGTTCAGTTTGAGTGTGAATTTTGTTATGTAAAGTACTTTTTCCTCCCTAGGGTTGTTTTAGAGATTGTAGAGAATGAAAAATCATGAAAAAGAATTTACTACCTGACTCGTAAGAAATTGTGCGTAGTCTCCAGTAATATTTGGATTCCAATGCCAATTTTTCAAAATTTCAATATCTTCAGGACATAAAGCACCGAAATCCGGTTTGGTTCTCCTTTTTTCGTAGTTATCAATGACTTCATCGCGTAGCTGTAAAGCATTCAAAATTTGGATTATAATCCACGCGTTTGGTGCGATATCGGCTTCTGTCAAGTTACACCGAATTTCATGAAAAATATGTTGAATGTTTCTCTTGGCCTATAGCGGCGTAAGTCTACTGTAGGTCAAGAGAAACATTCAACATCAGATCAAACGGCGAAGAAACAAAACATAACATACGTTATACTTTGAAAGAAGTCAAATGTCGCACTAAAATCGTGAATTAAAATAAAAGATATGAAGCTACATACATCAACTAACTCCCTCAAGGACTTAATAGTATTAACGGTTGGCAAACGTGTTCCGTGTCTACCAACGAACCAAAATTTCACCGGATTACAATCTGAAAAACTCAATTTAGTTACACGTTGACAATGCATGAGCCGGCCTAACTTACTAGGAACTATGAATTGACGCCTGTTGTCCGATCCTTTTATTATTTGATAGGCACTTTTGGTTGCAAATTGTCTTGATTGCGGCTTTTCGCTATCTGTGTCATAGCAATATTCTTCACAACATTGTCCTGGTTGTCGTTGTGCATTAATTGATGCAAATATGCAGCAGCAAGCAAACAACACACATACGATAACTGGGGAGGAGATCATTTTTCTAGAAATGGAAATTGTTGCAAACGGATATTAATAAAACGCTTAAAAACAAAAATGTTATGAGGATGTCTAATTTCTTTTTGAGTTTCTAAGCAAATTCTTATTCGTTCACTGGACGTTGCGACGAAAATAGAAATCTATAAAAATTCCAATGCAACAAATTTTTGTTTAGACCCGTACGAAGAGCGAAGTTGTTGCCTATTGCGTTTGCCACGACGTTTGTAACCAGTCCATTTGAGGAGGGTGTAGGGGCCGAGCATCGATCAGCCAACTATCAACATTTTTAAAGAACTTATTACACAAAAAGTGGGAAAATAAACCTTCACTGCATTTTAAAATTTTCCTCTATTCAACTCCTTCTATTGACGTTATGTATAAGTAAAATTTTCCCCTTAGTCAACTTCTTCTAGTTACATGCTCTATAAATAAAGTTATCTATTAAAGTGCCATTTTGTAGCGTTTATCCAATTATTCAGCTGGGCGTTATTAACGCCCGAAGTGCGAGCATTATTAACTCCCCGGGTGTTATTAGCGCCCGGAGTGCGGGCCTTATTAACGTCCTGGGCGTTATTAGCGCCCGGTGTGCGAGCGTTATTAAAGCCCCGGGTGTTATTAGCGCCCGGGGTGCGGGCGTTAATAACGCTCCGGGTGTTATTAACGCCCCGGGTGTTGTTTGCGGCGGAGAAATGCTATGCCACCGGGTCAGAAGTCTCTCCTATGTGCTCTAGCTCGATTTTAAGACCAGCCGTAGAACAAAAACTTTTTTGAGAGTACCGGTAAAGTACCGGTTTTCGGCGTAAAATAAAAAAAATCGACTGAGTGCTCTTCAAAAGTTTTCCACCCAAGTAACAATTTGAAAACTAATGACTTATTGGTTAAAATAACGTCATTATAACGTTGCCAGGACCGTTATTTAAAGGTCATTGCGCAGCTATTTACACTTACGGAAATATATTTTTGCATCAAATAGAATTTTGTACTTCTGCGCAGGTTTTTGCAGTGTTAAAAAGCTGCGCAGAAGCACAAAATTCTATTATAGCAAAAATATATTTCCGTGAGTGTAACAAAAAAGCTCTTCAAAGGAAACCTACTGGTCGAATAACGGCCTGTTGACGGTTGAATACGTTAGGTCTCTTTACAACTGGGCAATGACGTTTTTTAACTAATAAGTTATTGGTTTTCAAATTGTTACTTGGGTATGCACTCCCTGCGCACTCCCTGCTTCGTAATTAAAGGATTCAGATGTTTTTAGTTACATAAACTGTGAAAAAACATTGAAGCAGAGAATATTTTTGAAAATCCCATAGGAAAAGTCAGTTTTCTATCGAGATGTTTTTGATATTAGCCCGGCCCCATTCACAAAACTGAAAGTTCACCACATACTCTACAAAATATGAATCGATTAAATGGCCCCTCGGGCTTCCTTATCTTTTTTACACTTAAATTTTTTTTTTACATTTTTTTTTAAATTTTGGGTGTTGCTTCGGACGGTTTTTTTAATACTGTCCTTTCGGCAATTTCCAATCCAATTTAATGTGAACGTAATTACAATATTTACTTAGATACGTTCGAGTCTTTCTGCAACATCAATTCTGTTTGTCACATCCATTCTGATGTGCACGGGCCCCTTCTTGCAAATGTTTTCTCGTCGAAAAAGTGATAAAAGATTTTTTGGACTTTAGACGTCGTCGGATTATTTGAAAGTGTACAGAATTTCATTATGATGTAAGATGTATCTAGCCTAAAAATTCCACATTTTTCGTCGCTTGACTCGCGTGTGCAAATAGTCGGTATCTTTGGTATTGAGGATACCGGGAAATTTTTTTGGCAAAAAATTTAGATATGTGAGAAATGTGGGAAGAATAAATTAAAGTCTTGAAGAAAAGCTAATCGGGAAATGTAACTGACCGAGAATGGGAAGTACAGCCCACCAGGAAATATAGCTCACCGGGAAATAAAACTGACAGGGAAATTTAGCACACCAGGAAGTTAAGCTCACCGGGAAGTTCAGCTCACCGGGAAGTACAGATCACTGGCAAGTACAGCTCCCCGGGAAGTACAGCTCACAGGGAAGTACAGCTCACCGAAAAGTCGTTCGGCTCACCGGTAAGTGGCTAAATCTCAGGCTTGGAACATTTTTCGGGAAAACCCTGGAACACATGTTCACTAAAAATTAATTCTCTACAACTTTTTCTTTCATAATTAACCAAATATTGACAAAAAACCATCTCCTATCGTATATGGCTGAGAAAAAGATTTTTGTCCATTCCATGGGTCCCAGTGCCCAAATCCCTGAACCGATTTCAACCAAAAAATTTTCCCGATTTTGTGACATCAATTTTTTTTTTCGATAATAGTTGCTTTGTGCGCAATCGCACAAAACGCGCACGGAGGCCTCCATCGGGCTCACTATAGTGTTTAGTGTTTTAGTTACCTTCTATTGACGAAACCTTCCTGTACTCGCGATGTGGGTGCAGATTTTTTATCAGATCGTACCTGATACTGTAATTGCCTAAATGCATACGTCTGTTCGTGATGTAAGCAAGACAGTAATGTAGAAAATACTCAGCTGTGTCTGAGTGAAATTCGCACAGGTCACAGCTCGGATTCGATCGTTTGCCTATAGTTGTAAGGTGTTTGTTAAAGCCGAAGTGTCCAGTCATAACGCCTGTGAAGGTTCTCATATGCTTTCATTTGACACCAAGATGAACAATTTCCGTGCTCTGCTTGTTGAGATATTTGCGAAAAAGTTTGCCCGGTCCTCGAAAAACCATGTTTTCGGACACCTTTTTGACCTTCGGGTGGACATTCTACACCATATGAGATTTTTAAAAAGGGGGGGTACCGGCCTCGTTTTGGCGCCAGGGCTCTTACAAGGCGCCATATAAAGCCCATATGTATGTGTTTGTGTATACAGTGTGTAGCACATTTTGTATGAGGCAATGGTTGTGTGTTCGAGATAGAGGTTTGGCGTCAAAAGGAAAGTTATTGGGTTGGGTGTGTAGTGTATCAGAGTGACCGCCAAAATGGCGGAAAATAGGCGGGGACTCAAAAAAAAACTTTTGATAATGTTGTAGAGGTAGTTGAGGGGATCATTTTCGCCCATGGAAGTAGTAGACGCCGCGCTTCGGTTTGAGAAACGTGACGCAGGTCCTCGTCCCTTCTTCCAAAACAAGTGATACCAATTTGGGTGACGCTTGTAGCTTCGGAATGCACAAAATTCTTTTGAAATATTTTCACTTTTGATTAAAAAAATGCGTCACAAATACCGGACCCTCCAGTGTTATAGTTTTTCTGTTCTTTCAGCTTTCACAATGCAAAAATTTGACTTTATGGGATGTATAGCGTATTTTTTTGTAGAGGAAATCAAATTTTTGCGTATGAAAGCTGAAAGCGTAGAAAAATTATTACATTGGCGGGTCCGGCATTTGTGACGCATTTTTTTAATCAAAAGTGATAATTAAAAGAACTTTGTGCGTTCCGAAGCTGCAAGCGTCACCCAAATTGATATCAGTTGTTTTGGAAGAAGGGACGAGGACTTGCGTCACGTTTTCCTTTTAAAAAGGGTTTTTGCTGTGATCATAGGATACATGTATCTTTCAAAAAATTGAAAAAAAAAGCGGAGACGGACAGACATTTTTTTCAGCTCCTTCCTCGATCTAACCCATGTTACAATAAAATTGTTTGTAGTAAACGTATAGGACCACTGTTGAAACTGGATCTACAGCTACCAGCTTAATAGAAAGTTTCCAGATGTGTGGAATTTGTTTGTGATGGCTTCGTTAGTCGTTGCGTGACCTAGTTGGTCGTTTGAGAAATAAACGTGCCCTTTAGACTATTTGTCTGGTGAAGAGACGAATTTATTCTGATTCATTTCTTACAATGTTCTCGTATTTATACTCGTAAAATTTTACAAAGATCACTAGACTTGTACTTTTTCAAAGGACTACTTTTCTTTTCTTAATATTAGAAATTCTAAGCGAAAACACTCATTCGAGTTTCAACAACCACTGTACTTCGTACGGGTCCAACAATAAAGTCCCCGCGCTCATTTCGCTCGTGTATCTATGATGATGATATATGGGTATGTATCAGTCCATAAAGTCAAAAAAAGCTTCGGCACATCTGATTTTTATATGGATCTTCATAAAAGGCAAATATGAATCAAAACTTGAAGTAAAAATTCAAAGGGCAGAAATAAAAAGCGAAAACTGCCTTAGCAAATTTTGGAAATAGGCGGCTACGGATACCGGGAAATATGGCAAAATCGGATTTTGGATACCAAGACGAAAACATTATTTGCACACGCGGCTTGACTTATCCGACCTGATTAGACGAGGCCCTCACTTTCCGTACACACTAACACATTATGGTTTCTTACTTTATATTATTCACCAATTTCTATCAATTCTTAACTTATAATTTCCAGGTCTTGCGTGACGAAAAGAACTTTTAGTTTTATCAAAAAATGCTATTAGTCGATGTGAATAAATTATCATCTAACAGGTTACTGAATAAAAAGTAATTAGCGACATCTTAGACTTAGCGACATCTTAAAATAACTTTCCCTGGCTTCGAGGCGTGCCTCGCTATGTATTTTTATACAAAAGAGACATTTTTTTTTATTGAAGAAAGTTCGTGTAATGATTACGTTAAGAATAAAGGCACTCAGACTTCGTTTGAATTTGAAATTTATCAATCGAAACTGAGTCATCGTGTGAGGGTTGATTTAATTGAAGTCCGCCTCTACTACTATGGCTTTATATTGTGAATCATCGAGGACACCGGTAAGTTAATTTGAAAATTTTGGGTGTTTTTAACGGAAATATAAAAATCACTCGAGCGAAAATGATTTGTTTATTCGATTAGGGTGACTGACTTATATAAGCGATCCCAATAAAGTGTTAACGCAGTAAAATGTTACCGAAATAATTTCTTCACTTAACATTCAACACTAATACGAACTTTATTTGATATTTTATCGTCAATTGTGGAAAAAACGATGATGCTGACATTGTTTAGAACTTCAGAAACACAAAAAATTAACAATTGTTAGATATCCGAAGCCATTCATTAAACCAACAATAAAAAACACTTTAATTATGCTAATTGCGCCGAATGTGGGAGTGCTTGTATGTGTGGTGTGCGTATCATCGGCATCCGAGAAACACTTGTTCTCATTGTTTCTAATCTTTTACCCTTTAAGATTTCTAAACGATTTATGAATAAGAACCAAGAGATTTTTATTGCTCTTCCGGTGACATACGAGAAAGCAATTATTAAGTTAATTGATGTCTATTTCTTGCATGTGACCGCATTACTTATTGAAACCGAAAAAAGAATTATATCTTCAACAAACTAACTTCCACCAGACAGAAACTTTTCATTAATTCAAATTTTAAATTAAAAATCTTATGTGCCACACCTTGTCAGATATTGTTCCAAAAATTCTTGACCACCAGCTTCTTTCTACAATTTCTTTTCTTTTACCACTTTGTTCTTTAACGATGTTAACACTTAACACACCAAACAACTACTAGGAGATGTTTGATGTTCGTACCAGTCGCTTGCATCATCAGAATAACAAACTACGGAATTACATGTTCTTCGTTCTCTCTAACAATGGTTTAGCAGCGTGGTGGACGCGATAAAACGTGAGAGTAAAGAGTTTCATAGACAATATAATAGCTCAGAGAGAGAATATTCGTTTGCTACGACGAAGTGGTAAGTTTCATTGAACTCAACAATAAGTATAGGCAAATGAAGATGCGCTGATAGCTAAAGTCACTCTCGTATAATTTTGATGAAATAATCTCAACTTACAGTCGAACCGTCAATTTAATTTATAAGATCAAGTTGAAGAACGTGCACTGGATGACTCCTTATTATTAAAACATTTTGCGTAAATTAGTCATTTTAATTGAAATTACATGAATCAAGATTATTACAGGGTACTAATGTGGTGTTTCCAGTTCTCATTATGATCTTTTTCCGTGAATTCTACAAACTTCACTCAGAAATGGAAAGCTCTACTTTTCCAGATTGGAGGCTTTGTCGCTTTGCTCATCCTAGGGGAGAAATTGCTCGTTTTTTGAGCTGATGTTGTCTGCTCTCCTGGTTTCCAAATTATATTTTTTCCCCCTAGTAACATAATAGTTATTTACGTATCAAAGGGAATAGTTATTTTCAGTTCATTTTCAAGGTGAGAAAATAGAAAATTGCTTAGCAATTGTTAAGACAGTGGCCTGTGAGTATTGCTGTCATTCTTCTGAGGTTTCTTCTGCTAAGTGATAAAAAGAATCTGGAGTTATGCGCATTGATGTTTATGCAATTTTTTGACTGTCTTGCGTGGTTAATAGATTTCCAGTGTTTTTTGAACGTGACATTTTTCCATTTTGCAATATAGCGCTTGGCCATCGATGGTGGGGTTTTGATGAAAGGTTCAGGGCCTATAAAATTGTTCATCGCCCCTGATTTCGCTAAGCCGTCAGCTACTTCGTTGCCCTCGATATTACTGTGGCCTGGGACCCATATTAGAGTGAGTGAGTTGTTTTGAGCCAATGATTGTGCTTTTGCAATCAAGAACTAATGATAACTAGATTTTATATGATTTTATACTGTCCAGTGCGCTTTGACTGTCTGAACAAATGAGTATGTTGGAATTTGTGATGTTGTTTTCTAGCATCATTTTGCAGCTCTGTCCAATTCCAAAGACTTCAGCCAGAAATATAGACGCGTATGTGCCTAAGCTGTAAGGTATGGAATCTTGAGTCGTCGAGTTGTAGATGCCCGCACCGGCTGCTTTATTGAGTTTTTATCCTTATGAAAACCAAGTGTGATCGGTTTGAGCCGGGATGACTGAATTTTTAGACCAGTCCTCCCTAGTGGGGAAAGATACTTTAAACTAATTGTCGAAGCGGTATGTGGGGGTGATGTAATCACAAGGCATTTCGATGTGAGGCCCCTCTTTAACCATTGTGTTCCACAATTTAGCGTGACCATAGTTTGCTTTAACTAGAAGCTTAGATCGTTGCAGTCTCACGCAAGTGGTTCTAGCAATAGATTCTTTGTATATGTGTAGTGGTTCTATATTTAGCAGTGCTTCCATAGCTGATGTTGGTGTCGTTTTCATTGCTCCTGTAATTCTTATTAGGGCTAATCTTTGAATTTTCTCTAATTGTTTTTGGACTACGCCTAAGTGGCAGCGAGGCCACCAGATAAATGCTGCGTAGGAAATTTGTGGTCTGACTATTGCTGTATATATCCAGGCGAGAATTTTTGGGCTGAGACCCCAGTTTTTGCCAAACGATCTGCGACACATCCACAGCGTTGATATGGCTTTTCGGCTGCGATTTTCTAGGTGAGTATTAAAATTAAGCTTCTTGTCTAGGTCTACGCCTAGTACTTTAGCAGAGTTTGATAGCGGGATTTCTTTGCCAAAATTTTTTGGAGCCTTAAAACCTTCTATTTTTCCTTTCTTAGTGAATAACACAAGCTTGGTTTTATCCGTGTTTACTTCTTGTTGGTGATTGAGGCACCAGTTTTCTATTATTTTGAATGCCGCTTGCATTAAGTCACAGATGGTATTCACGAATAAACCGGCTATATGAAAGTAAGTACGTAATAGTTATTTGGATTACAAGGGATGAAAGTATGAAAATACAACCCTGCGCGAGAATTGCTGCCCGCGCCGAAGGCAAGGGCAGCAAGCGCACGGATTGAATTTTCATATGTCATCCCTTGTAATTCACATAATTTTTCATTACGAGAACAACTAAACTTTAGCATCGTATACGTCGACATTCGCATTGTGTATTTTTACTTTCGCATTATCTATGTTCACTTTCATATTATGTAGGTAAGTTGACAACATTTTTTTAATTTCGGTTTTCGAATGGGGCCCGAAAATTACAATTTTCGTTGTTCGAGTAATGAAATAGTCATTTACATCACATGGTCTACTCGAAAGTACTTTGACTTCCTCGTAAGAGGACCGAAAATACTTTCGGTTTTCTAAGCAAGCACGAAATAGTTATTTTCATGCTTCATAGCCGAGCAGAAAATAAAATGTCAAACCACAGGGCGAACTTTCGCCCCTCAATTTGACATTTTATTATTTTCTGCCTTGCTATGAAGCATGAAATACTTAATACGTTACCCGGAAAGGAGTTTTCGACCTACTCCCTTGCTACCATGAACGAAAGTTGAAAAATGTAAGGCCAAGGGATGAAAGCGAAAGCTTTCGCCACGTGGAATTACATTTTTATTTTCGCCTTCGCCCCTTGGGCTTACATTTTTCAACTTTCGTCCCTGGTAGCAACCATGAAAAACTTAATACGCAATACGGCGAATTACTTTCGGCTTGCTCCCTTGTTGCGTAAAGTTGAAAAATGTAAGCCCAAAGCTTTCGCCCTGTGGGATAACATTTTTCTTTTCGTCCCTGCTAGCAAGCATGAAATAGTACATTACTTGCTTACATGCTTGCTCGCAGGGACGAAAAGAAAAATGTAAGCCCAAGAGGCGAAAGCTTCCACTTTCACTTTCGTTCATACATATTTCAAGTGTACAGCACGAAAAAAATACAGATTTCATGTAATTGGACTATTTTAAAAGATATTTTTCTGTATTTGCGAGAGTGTGTCGGTGCACACGAAGCGAAAATAAGCTTTCGCTATAAAGAAATGGAGATACACTCTCGCTTGTACAGAAAATAATTAAAGCTAGAGCACCCAGACGAGTTTATTTTTAAAGCAAAAGATTGTTCTGAACAAAAAGTTTTTTTCTATGGTATGTCTCTAAAATACATTCATTTTTTTATAAAACCGTTTTTGTTTCGCTAATAAATGTAGCCGTAAAATAATTCGCCTGTGTGGCGGAACGTAATCCTAAAGGAACCACTACTCATTACTTCTTTCGCCTCCAATTAATCATAGGCAATTGTAAGAAGTAATGAGTAGAGAGTCGTAATGGAACGATTTTTTGTTCAGAACAATCTTCTGCGTCGTTTTAAAATAACAAGTCTGGATGCTCTAACTTAGTACTGCGTCTTTCACACTCACAAACTAAAAAAAAGTTTCGTTTATTGACATCTAATTTTTATTTAATTTATATTCATGTTATTCACGTATACAATTGCTTTTCGATTCGATTTGAATCAGGTATACATAATTGCACCGCAATGACGACGTATTATTTCATTTGCCAAGTTTTACCGGCAACTAAAAAATATCTGGCAATGACCCAAACAAAGTCTTTTGTGTCCGATTTGGAAATAAATTCATCGACATCATTTTCGTCACAATAAAAATGAACATTGCTAGAGAGAGTTATATCAGACGCCACGTTCTCATTCAATTGTGTGCATATTTTAAAGAGAAAAGATTTTTAAGACGATGGGATGATTTTTTTATAGAAACTTCCCAGTTTCTTAAATGCATAATATTGGGAGGATGTGCAGGATCCGGTGGCGAACTATAAGAGTTTCCATTTGGGAAAGTTAGCGAGCGTCCCCCAAGCGGAGTCGTTTGCGATGTTGATGGGAGTGACGTTGTTAGTCCCAGAAGAGATGACGGTGGCAAAGCGATCATCTGCACAGATAGCGAGTCGGTAATTAAGTCGCTTGCATCACGCTTGCATGGACCGCAATATCATCAGGATAGTAGTGGCAGCTAGTACGGGTCATTGTAGGACAAACACTTGACCAAAATGACCATTTTGGACGATCCAAGATGTAGCTGCGGCTTAGAGGAGGAATCATGCATCCATGCCCGATGTTCCACCTTCTAAAGAGTACGACGTTAGGCGGTTGTGTGATTCGATCGCGTGTGGAAAAAGTACGTTAGCCGAAAAACTGGATACCGGGAAATTAGAAGAGAAAAGTGGTACGAAAATCAAGATATGACTGAAAAACGGGAAATGAACAAAAATCGGGAAAGGAACAAAAAACACGAAGTGAACAAAATTCGGGAAATGACTGAAAAACGGGAATTGACTGAAAAACGAAAAATGAGCAAAAATCGGGAAGTGAACAGAAATCAGGAAATGACTGGAAAACGGGAAACGACTAACAATCGGGAAATGAATAAAAATCGGGAAATCAATAAAAAACGGGAATTGACTGAAAATCGGAAAATGACTTAAAATCGGGAAATGACTAAAAACCAGGAAATGATTGAAAAACGGGAAATGAACAAAAATTGGGAAATGACTGAAAAACGAGAAGGGAGTGTTCATAAATGACGTCTGCGTTTGAGGGGGGAGGGGGGTTCATTGAAAATAGACGAAAACAGACAGGGGTGGAGGGGGTTGTCTGACGGAATCAGACGTCATATTTTGTGATGTTGCTCAATTTGAATCTTCTATCATTTTCATGATGTAAGTTCACCTTCGAGCACACCAAAGTTGTCAAATCCCATTGAATGTCGAAATATTGGAAATAGTTACTTACGTCACAAGGACAATGACTGAAACTATTTTGCCGAGTGACGTATCAAGTTTTTTATGCTTAATAGCTGTCAAAAATGTCGATTTAGTAGTCGAAAGTAATTAACATTTTCTACTTTGGGCACTGCTATGAAGCATGAAAATGATGTTTGAAAAATAGTTATGCCTGTTGCACAGTCACTCCGTTTTGCTCTCCGTTTACGATCAAGCAATGAAAATTGGAAGAGTTATCATTGTACAGTCGTAAATGTAGAGCTAAACGGAGTGACTGTGCTACAGGCCTTATTCGGGTTGCAACAATTCAATCAAAGGCAAGGGCTGCAATCGCACCAGTCCCATACTTTTCCATTACGAGAACTACGATTTTGAATTATGCGTGTCCACTTTTAGCCTTGGGGGGGGGGGGGCAAAAAAAACGGGATAAGACTGAAAAACTGGAATTGAACAAAAATATAAGCGTATTCCTCTGCGTTTGATTTAATTCTATAGGCATAGTCAACTTGGCTTGCGAAGCGATCTGTTGCGGAGGTCAATTGATGAAGAAAGTTTAAAAAAAATCGCTCGCTCCGCTCGCGTTTTCATAACAATTATTAATTATATTGGACCTCCACAATTTTTTTATCACTAGACCGGACCCTGAATATTTTCGTGCATAATCTATTGATATTCACAAATGAGAAAGGTACGTACACCAAAATCGGGAAATTTCACTTTCAAAATAGGGAAATTTAGTCTAATTTTAGCGGATAGTGGGAAAAATTTAAAAATCGAACTCTGCGAAGTCCCAGGTGCTAACTTGTTCGTCTGTAAAAATATGTAGTGAGATCTTGTGTCTGCTTTTCGAACGAGGCGAATAAAATGAATAAGAAATGCGAGTCGAAAACAAAAACAGTTAAAAAAATTCAGTGGAAAATATATTTAAAAAGTCAATCGCCCATTTCACTCAATCATTTAATGTAACTCAAAGCCTCGTCGACATCTAACTTCGAACCCAAGTAAATTGGAACTCTTTGATGAATTGACTCAGGAACGACATCTAAAATATCCATTTTTCCGGTGCTCGCTTTACCGCCAGCCTGTGTAATTATAAAGGCCATTGGATTGCACTCGTAGAGAAGTCGCAACTAAAGACAGAAAAAAGTCTTCAAATGACCAAAATAACAAATCAATTTCTCAAAACCTTTCCCTTCGGATTGTCACTAGTTGCTGGGTAGATAAAAATTCCACCATACTTTATTGTCCTGTGAACATCTGCTACCATCGATCCGACGTACCTAAATTTTTTTTTATCTTTTTTAAGTCAAAAAAATGTCCACCAATGCATGCAGTTTGACTTACCGAGCTCCATATGGTTTGCCTTTGGCTGGGTTCTTTTTATCTTGAATGTATTGGACAACGGATTGATCCCACAAGTAGCTGTACCCTTCATTGATTGAGTAAATCTTTCCTTTGTCTGGAATTCTCATGTTGGCATCAGTTAAAATAAATTCTCCAATAGCCGGATCGTAAGTGAATCCATTGACACCAAAACCTGAGGTTAAAACGATCATTGTTGCTGATCCATACAAAGCATAACCAGCTGCCACCATATCTCGTCCCGCTTGAAGAGCATCCGATACTTGTGGAGTACCAGAGGAATTTTGCCTATCAGAAATTGACAATGACTCAATCAAACTTTCTAAACAAATATTCAGATTTTACTTGTAAATAGCGAAAATACTTCCAATGGATACCAAGCAATCAATGTTCGATGATCCGTCTAAAGGATCGAAACAAACGATGTATTTCCCGCGCTTATCTTCATCAATTTCGATCACAGAGCTATTCTCTTCCGATACAAGTAGACATGTCTTGTAAGATGATTGCAACATATTGATGAACAACTCATTCGATAAAACGTCCAATTTCTTTACAACTTCCCCTTGCACATTTGTCTCACCAGAAATGCCATGCCTTTACGAAGTAGAGGGTCTGATAAATCGTGTGAAAATTGAAGCTAAAAATACAATTTACAATTGAGCGATGCCAGCCTTTCGTACAGCTGAACTAACAGCCTTGATAGCGGTTTGTATACACGTCAGTAGCTGCGATAAATCACCACTGGCAGATGGATGTTTCTTTTGTTCAGCCAGTACGAATCTGGTGAGTGTCATTGCATTGACATCGAAAGCTTGGCCCTGGTTTGTCATTGTTGTTTCTGGAAGAGGAAGTGACAAAGTTAGTTTATAGACTGACGCAGCTCTTCTGCGGTTTATGGAATAAAATGGTTATTTTTAAAATTTGTGAGTCATAACGTCATAGAATTACAAACAAATGAAGTTCTTTGTGGTAATTCTTTTGACTAAGAAAAATGGTAACGGAGAAGTACATTTTTACTATCCCACCATCAGAGCCAATTGATATGGGTCTCATGATACTGTCTACGATGATTCGGTTTGGGACGTCGCGTCCTCGCTGGGAACTTGTCCAGGACAAGTGGTCCCAGCTTCAGCAGATCTGATTATATTATCACCTAGAATCCTTAGTCTAAGTAGAGAAGTTCGGATATTCACAAATAATGTGAGCTCTTGTTACCTCACCAAGGCCACAGGTACAATCGGGATCGCTAACGATACCCATTTTAGCCAAGTGACTATTCAGCACACAGTGTCCGGTGATCGCTTCCACAACTCTAAATATTCTACTCTGGTCCTTGTGGAACAAGGAACAGGTCCTTCGCCCAATCACTATCGGTCACTGAGAAGAATCTCTTTGTGTGTAAACCTCCACTATAAGCGTGCCGATGCTTGTTCGTCTCTAACCATGTACAGTCTTTTACCGCCTTGCCACTGCGATATGGGAACGAACGATTCCGGTCCGTAGCTAACAGATTTAGAGGCAAGCTTCGCTAGTTTATATGCCCGTTCCCTTTCATCTATTCCACAGTGTCCAGGTACCCACGCCACCATTATCTGATTTCTTGTTTAGGGTCTCCTTGAACTCTTTCATTAGTTTGGACGTTGTGACGGGCGACATAATCGCCTTGATAATCGCTTCCCTATCAGAAAGTACCGTGATTCTCTCATTCTCCAATTCTGGTCGTAAAGAACACCGCAGTGTTTCATCGCTGCAAGCGTTACCGCCTGAAACACAGTGGCGTAATTTTCTAGATAGAAATTCTCTTCCGTTCTGAGTTCTAGAGTAATTACTTATGAGCCCATCTTTGGGTATACAATCTGGCCAATTTTTTAGCCATTCCTGTCTACTCGATATGATAGCCTACGATCGGTCTACGATGATGCATTGATGCCTAGGAGTCATTTGTATCTTGAAGCCCATATCTTCTGGCTACGGCCCTGTAACCAGTAAGAGTCTGTGGGCCTGTGACAGTCGATGAGTAATTACCATATAAGGAATAACATCGCCATTGACGTTTGGTAATGTATGGCGTTTTACCGACTGTCACTAGTTCCACCTCAATTCCAGTTTTTGAACTCTCCCACTGGCAACTCAATTAAGTTAGAAAAACAGACTTAACAAAATAATCATGTGTATGAGTTAGCGCCGACTTCGGGGCGTAAGAGGGAGGCGGTTTCAGTTTTCTGTCAAAGCAAAAATGGTGAAATGTCAAATTCTTACTGTCCGTTTTGAGAGAATATGAAAATGGCATCAACGCCATCTTAGCACCTCTTAAGTAGAACTCTTTGCTTCCAGCTGATTAAAATCAATCAATTCATTAAGTTTCACAGAACTCTAACGACAATGATAAGTTTGTGAATGTTTGAATGAAGAAAAATAATTTTACTGAAAATTACTTTACTCTGTCTATTCGCGTTATATATAAAAAAAATTTTACGAAACGATCGAATGTTTATTTGATGTAGATATTATTATTTGGAAAATTTGGAAATACGATTTTCAAAAATAGACCCTGATCGTAAGTGGAAAACCTTTATTTTGAGTAAAGTTATTTTTCTACGACTGTACATTGTAAATATATTCACGTTTTCATTACTCGAACAACGAAAATTGTAATTTTCGGGCCCCATTTGTAAAATAAAAAAATTCAACTTATGTGTTGTCAACTTACCTACATAATACGAAAGTCAACTTAGATAATGCGAAAGTAAAAATACACAATGCGAAAATCGAAATACACGATGCGAAAGTCGACGTACGCGATGCTAAAGTCAAATTAGTGTACTTTGATCGCTTATTATTATTTTCATGCTTGCTATCAGGGACGAAAAGGTGCGGGCAGCAATTCTCGCACAGGGTTGAATTTTCATACTTCCATGTCTTGTAATCCAAACAACTATTTCATGCTTGCTATCAGGGACAGGGACGAAAGTTGAAAAATGAAAGCCCAAGGGGCGAAAGCGCCAAAACTTAATACGTCACTCGGAAATGAATTACATGCCTACCCCCGTCTTGTGTCACGTAATTTATAAATAACCTCTACGCTTTTATAGAAAAACAAATGTAAAATTTAATATTCAAAAAAACTCGCCTGCCTGCGGCGCAACGAAAGACTCTGTCAACTTTTAAAAAATCTTGCCCCCCTCTCTGAAATTAAACTCGGCGCCTCTGCGGCTATTCCAAGGACATTCTTTAGACGATTTCAACTAAATTCCTTCTTCCAATTCTTTTAGATTTGCACTTTTCAATTGATATCTGGATTTGCGAATATAAAAATTAGAAAATTTCAACGACGAGATAAACAATTTTTTGTTGCTGATTTAGCACATATGACATAATTGATCACATAGGCAATAGTAGATCACAACAAAAACCTCTTAAAAGATAAAGTGTGACGCAGTCCCAAGGTCCGCTTCCAAAATTAATGATATCGCTTGAGGTGACGCTATCGCTGATAATACGCAGAAGTTTGTTTGAATGGAATCTTGTGTTCAAAGTTTTAATTTCCTGAAAAAATTACAGCGTTTTTTTAAAACAAAATTACGTTGTGTTAAAAAGTTGCATCACAAATGCCGGACCCAACGACGAAATAATTTTTCTGTACTTTCAGTTTTTGCGCTGATTTTGGAAGCGGACTTACGGACTGCGTCACACTTTACCTTTTAAGAGGTTTTTGTTGTGATATCAGTCGTTTTGGAAGTTTTCAGTTGTTGAAAAAATTTCTATTTTTTGAAAAAAATTTTCTCAGAAAAGAAAAAGAAAAAAATTGTCTTCGAAAAAATTTTCTCCGAAAAAAAATTTTCTCCAAGAAAAAAAACTTTTCCTCAAAAAAAATTTTTCTCCAAAGAAAGTTTTCTCCGAAAAAAATGGTTCTCCAACACCTTTGGCTACCATCGGAACACTTCGTATCACCTTCGGCTACCTTCGGAATACTTTGTGTCACCTTCGCCTTCCTTCGGAACACTTCGTGTCACCTTTGGCTACCTTCGGAACACTTCATGTCACCTTCGGTTACCTTCGGAACACTTCATGTCACCTTCGGTTACCTTCGGAACACTTCGTGTCACCAATTGTTCCAACTGATTCATAATTTTCCTGAAGAAACCAACTGTCTAGGTATTCTTATACAGAATTTAGCAATAAATCCAAGATGGCGTCACTATGACAGTTGGCAGCCATTTTCTAATGATACCAAAAAATTCTCCTGATGAAACTCTATAACTTTGTAGAAGAAATCATCTCTCTAAGTAGTGTCATTACGGAGCTAAAATTCGAAAACTGAAAAAGTATAATTGAAAATCCAAGATGGCGCCGCACAGCTTGTAGCCTTTTTCTCATGACCCCAAAAAATTCTCCTGATCAAACTCTGTAACTTTCCCGAAGAAACCATTTCTCTAGCTATTGTCACTCCGAAGCTAAAATTTGAAAACTCCGAGCATTACCTAAAAAGCCCTCAAAATTGACCACTTTTCCACATGCCACGGCTTTTCCAGAATTTTCCCGGAAAAGCGGCATATGAAATTTTTCATTTGGGGCCGAGACTGACAACCCCTGAAAATTTCAGGAAGATCGGCTGTCTAGTTCTCGAGATCGGAAATTATTAATAGATAGAACATAGATAGATAGATAGATAGAAACCGACAGATCAGAAAAAAAGTTTCCACAATGATGAGAACAATAGAAAAATCTATGCAATGTCATTTTCAAACCTCGATATCTCAGCCAATTTTCAACCGATTTTGATGTGTGGGCTCGTTGGAAAGCTGCTGCGACGTTGTTTCTTTTTTTAATGATTCAGATGGGGAGGGGCCTGGCGAAAAAACTCAAAAGTTCACCTATATATGGCTCCTTGTCCCAAAGGTTTTCGTATGAATTTTTTTGGGTTTGTGGACGTTTTTTTTGGGGTGTGGGGACTGCGTCACGCCCTCCGCTACCGCTTCGGGCATGATTATGCACCTCTTGTCAAAATTGTTATTTTGACGTGTATGGCATTGTGGCCCTAGCCGAAGGCGTGGGTCATAATGTCAAACGTCAAAGAAAAGTTTGGCAAGATGTGCATAATACGCTGTTTTATCTATCGATAACAGATACAGTAAATTTGCCCTAGACGGATAAGTTCGAGATTATCGTTCTAGATAGATAAAAATATGCAAAGCCCCCGTGGGTGGGCTCGTCTGGAGCATTCACTCATTCAAAAATATTGTTCACGCCACCTGATTTATGAATTATAGCTAACGAATCTAGCGCAACTTGATTACTAAGACTGAATTTGCACTGAAATGATGAATATGCATCAGTTTGAAAGGCAAATTTTGTGTAACTGGTTTTTACTTTCCCCGTAACACAAGACATTATTCAAACTAATGCAGACAGTTTGATTGTTATTTGAATGGAAAAACACAACTATTGAGTCAAGGTTTATGCTACAATCGAACTGATAGAACGAAGGAATCCAAAAATCAGAGTGTTTGAAATCAGAAATCGGGATGAAACAAAATGAGAAATTGTTTGCAGAAACATTTTGAGTTTTAATAGGAAATTCGTAAGATAATATCCAACTAAAATAAAGTATGGTGAAAGAGTAGCCGAAGATCAAGGTCAAATCATTAACATTTTACACCATCCACTTGTTCAATTGACGTGTGAAATAATTTCTATTAACTTCTGTTATGAATGAAAAACATGTTCACTCGAAACCATGCAAGATAACCTCCGAAATTAACAAAACGATAAGGTAAGTAAAGTGAAACACTCCGTGATAAATGCGTGAGATGATGTTACACTCTGAATTCGTTTTAAATTCCCATATTTGCTATAGTTAACAAAACTTATTTCCCCTTAATCAAAACAAAATAATTTGATGGACACAGATGACACACTTACTTGGCTTGATGATGAATGTTATTTGAATAGTTATTATTGTAAAATTGAACAAAAACTGTTTGATGTTAACGTCTCAAGTTCATTGAGTTGTGCACGCATACACTTTAGAGACCGGTCTCCACGAAAATATAAACTAAACTGACATTAAGGCACTTTTATAGACGGCGTTATCAAATGACGATTATGTGTTATATACGCACTCGGTGAATGTGTTTCTGTCTTTCTTGTTTACTGTTTCGGTTTAGCATATACATTAGACGTAGAACACATGCAAAAAAAAGACTTGCTTTTCCATTCATCGGTTTCGAGGATATTTTGAGTTGCATAAGTGAAGTAATCTGTTTAGGCAGGCATAATTGGTGCTGTGGTTGTCAAAATACATCGTTGAATGGAGTTAGCACTCGAAATAACTTCATACTAAAGTTAATTTGATGAAATATTGTGACGGGAATTTTTTCCCGAAAATACCACAGATTGATGGAATTCGATCTTGGACTGAAGGACAAAGGCTCGGTTATCAAAAAGACCGAGAAGGGAATGTGGCAGAGCGATATTAACCGCTTTTTATTGCTGTCAATCGATGTAAAAATCGTCAATTGATGATGTTATGATAGTTGTTAATAATGAAGAAACGGAATCGGAATCGTGTTCTTTCAATCTAAACAACAATATGGCGAATGTAAAGATCAATGTAGTAGTAAAAGGCGAGCTTATCCCCTACAACAACGAACCTACGTACCTTGTCACGAAACTGGACAGTACATTGACCTACAGACCGTACAGACCTCACCTAGAGGACGTCAAGCAGAAGTTAAAGCAAACGAAACGATGAGGCTTATCACTGGCGCCGCCCAGTCCACTCCACTTCCATGGCTCCACGTGTTTCCAAATATCGAACCGTCTCCTTTGAGAAGAGAACGAGCTGCTCATAAGGAATGGACGAAATGTATCGGGCATCCGAGTTTGGTCGAAGCACCAATAAGACACGACCTGTTGAATCCACCAGCAGCCCGTCTTGGTTCAAGGAAGACCATTTGGAAAGACTTGACTATTCAACAACCTGAGTTCTCAATCAAAGAAAGATGGAAAGATTTCTGGAATGACAGCCCATTATTTGAAAACAAGGCAATGATTGCTGACCCTACTGAGCAAGTGACCGGATTCTCTCTGCCTAGAAAGCACTGGAAAACGCTAAACCGTATTGGCACTGTACATGGGTGTAGCGGAGAGAAATAAATTGAAAAACCGTCGTATGACTACGACAACTCGACTATTCAGTCAATGCGTCACATAGTCAATGTATGCCCGCTACGGAAATTCAGTGGGGGTATTTCAGCTCTACACAGGACTACACCGGAAGCAGTAAAATGGCTGGAAGAGCTTGACTTGGATTTATGAACTCAAGAGGGCGATATAATTTCGTGTAAATGTAGTTTTAATCGATGTAAATAGTCTTGTACCTTATTGAACATTATTGTTTGTAAAATGTTAATTGCAATTAGAAGAAAATCCATACGCCTAAATCAAAAAAAATAATGAAGAAGCTTTGAGTTTCATTTAAAACAGATCTAGAAGTAAAGGAGTTTCTGTAAGACGATCATAATAAATAATGGTCTATAATGTGTAAGGATGATGATGACAGGTATTTTGGAATGGTACTAACGGCACACTGTCCACATTCTGACAGCTAAACACATTAACCGTTTCCGTGAAGTAGCTGTCGCTAATAAAAACAGAAACTAGAGCTAGAACTTAGGCAAGGATAAGGTATTACTGGTTCTAGAATGTTGGGAAATTCTCGAAAGTGTATCCCAAGTGCACGATACAGACGTCATTTGGGTGCCAGGACATAGTGGCATACCAGGCAACGAAAAAGCTGATGAACTAGCTAGATCTGGGGCGCTAAAAAGATTTATAGGACCTGAACCATCGACAGGAACTCCCCACGAGTGTAGGTACATTATCAAAATGATGAGGGAACGAAAATTCATAAGTCATTTAGCAAAGTATTTCAACGTGCCGCCAGGCGAAGAATTGTATCAGAATGTACAAAAAGAACTCCAAATTTCTCCTAAACATAAGCCGCACGAGATTCAAAATTTTAACTGGAGTGATGACAGGACATTACAGCTTTAACAAACATCTAACTACAATCGGAAAACGATCTCACCCAGGTTGCGATCTATGCGGACACCACACAGACACAGCCGAACACTATCTGCGCAACTGTCCGGCATTCATCACGATAAGAAGAGTTCATCTAGGCGGTTACATAATTAGGTATGACAGTATAAAGAACCCAAATACATCCTGAATTACATTAGTAGCTCAGGAAGGTTCGAAGCAACAGCCAATGTATAGACTCACAGCTAGCACAATGGGCCCAAACGGAGGCCCCCGTGTGTGTTTTACCGAAGGGTAAAACGGCTGCATCTTAATAATAAAAAAAAGAACTTAAATTCCCTACCACTCTTAATTACAAAAAGGGCAAATCTTAATTTGAATAAATATGCAGACGATGAGACCACATATATCAAACACCTGACATAAGTTTGTACGACCGATTTATTTTGTACATCAGATTAAAAATAATTTTTTTTGATTGCCATAAATATTCCATCAAAACAAGAAATCTTTCCTACAGCAAAATAGAAATTGTAGTCACAATAACAACTCGTCTCACATCCCAAAACTTCTAGTCTCAAGTGTCACCACTACATAAGCTGTATAATTATATAATTTGCATACAAAGCGAGACAAAAATATCTTATCAGCTGTAATTGCTCAGCTTATGTAAAGTGTACATACATAAGTCGAGCCTCCAATTTAGATAACGAACAACTGTTAAACGTGGCGAATTTATTGTTCAATTTTCAATAATTTTGAGATTGGCAAACCATCTGCCTTTTATTTGAACATTCTTGGAGTTTCAAAGTTATGACCTGAGGCATAAGAAATATTGATGACAACAACGGAAGGATCGAAGAAAGTTTATTGGTTTTATACCACACTATGCAACTGATGCCGTATATGCGAAAGTATAGTGTTTGCGTACAGTGTGATGCAAAGTTATCGTATTGCGAGTAAATCTTGGTTTTATTGAAAAAAGAATTTTTCAACCCTTTTGCACTTAGTCACAGATAAAATATTTCGTCAAACTTGTTTGATGGCGGAATCGATCCCATTATGCAGGCAGCATAGAGATGAGCGGGTTGCCCGAAACTTCGAAAAACCCGACCCGAACCCGAATTCTTTTTTTTCGGGATCATGAGTTTCGGGTTTCGAAAGTTTTAATCGGGTCGGGTTCGGTTCGGGCCGGGTTTGGAAACAGTTCGGGTTTCGGGTTTCGAAAAATTTTATCGGGTCGGGTTCGGTCCGGGTCGGGTTGTTGTATCATTTTATTCGGGTCCCGATCCTTTATTGACTTTTCATATTTTACAAAACTCGTCTAAATTTTATCATCTTCCATTACACGAATTTTGTTTTAGTCTAAGGTCCGTGAAGAATGCAGCAGACGTCGGGCCTTGAAATAATTTTTGTTTCAAAGTAATTTGGGTTGTGAGTTTCGAAAAACTTGAGTGTCTGGTTCGGTCCGGGTCGTCTCCACTTTTATTTCCAAACGGCTCTACCGATCAGCCTAATCTTTTTTTTCCCTGAAAGGTACATGCCTCCCATGATTCAGGTTCGAAGATGAGCAAAATCGATCAAGTGGTTCCGGAGATATGGTCGAGGAAGTGACCAAAAACATGGTTTTTCGAGGGTCGGTGAAACTTTTTCGCAAATATCTCAGCAAGTAAAGCACGGAAATTGCTCAATTTGGTGTCAAATGAAAACATTTGATGCCAAAAAGCTGGGGAATTTTTTTTGTTGGAACCGGGTCAGGGGTCTGGGCACTGGGAGCCATGGAATGGGCGAAAATAAAGTTCTCTGCCCAAAATGATAAGAGATAGTTTTTTTTCAGTATTTGCTTAAATGCGCAATACAGAGATTTACTTTCAAAAGCAAAGTTGTAGAGAATCAAATTTTAGCGAACATGTGTCTCAGGGTTTTGGGGAGATATGGTCCAATCCTGGTATATGGCCACTTCCATAATTGGACAGGATGACCCGAATCTACTGAACTGTGAGAGTTAGAAAGTTAGTTCCAAAGGCGAAGTTGTAGAAAAATAAATTTAAGAGAACACGTGTTTCACGGTTTTGGGGAAATATGGCCCAATCCTGGTATATGGCCACTTCCATAAATGGGCAGGATGACCCAGATCTCCAGAACTATGAGAGGTAGAAAGTTGCTTCCAAGGACAAAGTTGTAGACAATAAAATTTGAGATACACGTGTTTCTGGGTTTTAGGGAAAAACGACTTAGTCCTTGGATATAAGCTTTTCTAGATTTGAATGGTCTGAGACGTACTTCGGTAGGGCCTTTGACATTACCTTGGGTAATTTCTATGGATTTTTGAAATTCTTACAGTTATAAAAGAACAGAAAGCGTTGGATTGTTTGCTTATTTGTATATTTAGGTACGTTCGAGTCACTTTGCCACATCGATTCTGTTTGTCACATCTATTCTGATACGTACGGGTCTTTGGTTATGTTTCAAAATAATTTTTCTGTACCTTCAGTTTTTGCGCTGCAAAAATTTGACTTTTGCTTGTTATTGCGTGGACTGTTTAAGATATATTTAAATTTTTGCGTGTAAAAACTGAAAGTATTGAAAAATTATTCCGCTGGTGGGTCCGGCATTTGTGACGCAATTTTTTAATCCAACGCAATTTTTTTAAAAAAAAAGCGCTGTACTCGTCCCTTGTTTATATTCGCTGCAATTTCTTCAGAAAATTAAAACTTTGTACACAAGATTCCATTCAAACAAACTTCTGCGTATTATCAGCGACAGCGTCACCTCAAGCGATATCATTAATTTTGGAAGCGGACTTTCAAACTGCGTCACACTTTACCTCTTAAGAGGTTTTTGTTGTGATATCAGTAGTTTTGGAAGTTTTCAGTTATTGAAAAAATTTCTAACAACAAAAACCCTTTTAGAAGGGAAATGTGACGCATGTCTCCTTGTTTCTTCTTCCAAAACAACTGATATCAAATGGGGTGACGCTTAAAGCATTGAAACGCAAAAATTTCTTTTGGAAAGTTTTCATTTTTGATTAAAAAAATGCGTCACAAATGGCGGACTCCCCAATGTAATAAGTTTTCTGCGCTTTCAGCTTTCATACGCAAAAATTTGATTTCCTGTACAAAAATATGCCATACTTAAAGTCAAATTTTTGCGTTGTGAAAGCCGAAAGGACAAAAAAACTATAACATTGGGGGTCCGGCATTTGTGACGCATTTTTTAAATCAAAAATGAAAACTTCCCAAAAGAAATTTTTGCGTTTCAATGCTTTAAGCGTCACCCCATTTGATATCAGTTGTTTTGGAAGAAGAAACAAGGAGACTTGCGTCACATTTCCCTTCTAAAAGGGTTTTTGTTGTGATATCAGTACTTTTGGAAGTTTCGGCTACTACTATCATGGGCAAAAATGATTCACTCAACTTTCTCTACAACATATCAAAAGTTTTTTTTGAGCCGCCGCCGCCGCCAAACTGAGCCGCGGCGGCTACTACTTCCATGGGCGAAAATAATCACCTCAACTTCCTCTACAACATATCAAAAGTTTTTTTTTGAGCCCCCGGCCCATTGTCCGCCATTTTGGCGGTCACCCCTATACACTACACACCCAACCCAACATCTTTCCCTTTGACACCAAACCTGTATCTCGAACACCCAACCATGTCTTATACAAAATATGCTTCCGTACACACACACACAAACACATACATATGGGCTTTATATGGCGCCTTGTAAGAGCCCTGGCGCCAAAACGAGGCCGGTACCCCCCCTTTTTTAAAATCTCATATGGCGTAGCATGCCCAGCCGAAGGTCCCTGCAAAATTTCAAGAAAAGATATCGAGCCGTTTTCGAGAAAACTCCAAAAAAGTGGGTTTTCATACAAATGGCTCTGGAACTAAGTAACTAACTAACTAACGTAGGATATTTTCATTAACTTTGGTTTCTATGAAAGTGCACATTTTGTATGGAAAATGACGATTTTCTAAAGGTCATATCTCCCGATCCACTGGACCGATTTTTTTGAGTAAAAAGTCGATTTGAATCAGAATTTTACGTAGAATCCGAAAAACTAGGGCTCAGAAAGATACGACGCAAGGCAAAAAAGTCAGAATCTAGCTGTATATATGGCTCCGAAGTCTACGAAAAAAATTTTTCTGAATTTTTTGGTCGTATGGGGACTTGCGTCACGGGCGCATTGCTACCGCGCGCCCATGATTTTTTGAAAAAAAATTTCTCCGAAAAAAGATTGTCTTTGAAAAAATTTTCTCCGAAAAAAATTTTTCTCCAAAAAAAATTTTCCCAAAAAAAATTGTTCTCCAACACCTTCGGCTACCATCGAAGCACTTCGTATCACCTTCGGCTACCTTCGGAATACTTTGTGTCACGTTCGCCTTCCTTCGGAACACTACGTGTCACCTTCGGCTACCTTCGGAACACTTCATGTCACCTTCAGAACACTTCGTGTCACCAATTCTTCACACTGATTCATATAACTTTCCTGAAGAAACCAACTGTCTAGGTATTCTTATACAGAATTTAGCAAAAAAATCCAAGATGGCGTCACTTTGACAGTTGGCAGCCATTTTCTAATGATACCAAAAAATTCTCCTGAGGAAATTCTGTAACTTTTTAGAAGAAACCAACTCTCTAAGTATTGTCATTTCGAAGCAAAAATTCGAAAGCCAAAAAAACCCTAATTTATTCCTTGGGAAAATTCAAGATGGCGCCGGTTTGACTGCTGGCAGCCATTTTCTTAAGATCCCAAAAAATTCTCCTGACCAAACTCTATAACTTTCTCGAAGAAACCAACTCTCGAGCTATTGTCACTCCTAAGCTAAAATTCGATAACTCCTTGCATTACCTAAAAAACTCGCAAAATTGACCACTTTTCCGCATGCCACGGCTTTTCCAGTATTTTCCCGGAAAAGTGGCATATGAAATTTTCCATTTGGGGCCGAGGCTGACGTTCCCTGAATATTTTAAGGAAATCGCTCAGGCGGTTCTGGGGAAAAAAAGTAGATAGATACATACATAGAGACATAGATCGTTGGACTGCGTCACGCTCTCCGCCACCGCTCCGAGCATGATCAAGTTATCGCGGTGACGGACGGACGGACGCGGAATGCTGATTCGTCATCTGAGGAGCATGATTGATGCTCCCCCCTACCTCCCGGTCTAAATTGCGGTGGTTACAAATGCATAGGACCCCTTTTCTAAGAGCTTCGTTCTTCGTACGGGTCTAAAAATACTCCGTCCCGCCGGTGATTTTTCAGAATCGCACTATGTAAGAACGCTTAGAACATCTCAAATATCTCGAGAGCAAAAGAAAACTTTACGTCGTATCACAGTCACAGACGGTGAGAATTTTATTTAGCTGATTCTGCTTACTCAGACTTCAACCGCCTCGTGCGAATCAGAGAGTCTCAACTCGAAGATGAAGAAGAAAGTTTTCCCATGTCTTTGCAATAATATGCAAGATGTTCTGTGTATGCGATCATGAGAAATTCTCTGCCCAGATGCGAAATCAATTGCCTACCTCTTTCAATTCAATAATTTCGTTTTGATGTTGAAATATTCAAAGTTTGGTCTAAGGAAATACTTACCTTTACCTCCTCTTTCCCTTTCTCTTCTTTTTGACTCCATCAACCTCAAGGTAAACAACAATAAACAGAACATAATTTAAGAAGAAACTATTTTATTCGAAAATAACATAAATCTGAATTCACTCGTAATCTTTACTTGTAATCAATCAAAACGGCAGTCAAATTCTCATTGAAAAACAATTGTTTCTATCATTAATATTGGAACATGCGCAAAAACCACTATAACGTGGCGGTAAATGAAAGTTTTGTGAAGTTAAAAAATGAAAAAGAAAAATCTGACGAATGGATGTTACAGTTCAACTATACATTTTATATTAACAAATTTAATCGACTTCTTCCATTTGTGAAGCGTCTTCAGCATCATCGACTAGTGGTGGCATTTCACCGGTGGCGGGTGTTTCTTCGGCGGCCATTGGTTCATCTTCATCAATACCCAAACCCAATTTGATCATTCGGTAAATTCGTGTGGCATGGACTTGTGGCTCAGCCAATGAGAATCCAGACGAAAGTAGAGCAGTTTCGAACAAAAGTATCACTAAATCTTTAACAGCCTTGTCATTTTTGTCCGCATCAGCCTTTTCTCTCAATGTGTTAATGATTGAATGATCTGGATTGATTTCTAAGTGTTTTTTACCCGCCATGTAGCCCATTGTTGACGCATCTCTCAATGCTTGCGCTTTCATGATACGTTCCATGTTAGCTGACCAACCATATTGGGATGTGACGATACAACAGGGTGATTCGACCAAACGATCGGAGACGACAACTTTTTCGACTTTGTTGTCCAATACTGATTTCATGACTTTGCATAATCCAGCGAATTTAGCGCGATCTTCTTCCTTCTTCTTCTTCTCAGCTTCATCTTCAGGCAATTCCAAACCTTCCTTAGTGACTGACACCAATGAGACTCCCTTGTATTCCTTGAGTTGTTGCACGACATATTCGTCAATTGGTTCAGTCATGTAAACGACTTCCAATCCACGCTTCTTAACGCGTTCCACGAATGAGGAGTTGCTGACTTGTTCTCGGGTCTCACCGCTGATGATGTAAATGTGTTTCTGGCCTTCCTTCATACGATCAACATAATCTTGGAGCGAGCAGTGTTCGTCACCTGAAGCAGATGTGTGGAAACGCAATAAGTCAGCCAATTTGGCGCGGTTCTGGCTGTCGTCATGAACACCCAATTTGAGATTCTTGCTGAATTGTTCGTAGAATTTCTTGTACTGTTCTTTGTCTTCAGCAAGTTCTTCGAATAATTCCAAAGCTTTTTTCACCAAATTCTTGCGGATAACTTTGAGAATTTTGTTCTGTTGAAGTGTTTCACGTGAAATGTTCAATGGGAGATCTTCCGAATCGACGACACCTTTCAAGAAGTTCAAGTAGTCTGGAATGAGATCCTCACAGTTGTCCATGATGAAGACACGACGAACGTACAACTTGATGTTATTCTTCTTCTTTTTGCTTTCGAACAAATCGAATGGAACGCGACGTGGAACGAACAATAGAGCACGGAATTCCAATTGACCTTCCACTGAGAAATGCTTGATGGCTAGGTGATCTTCCCAGTCGTTGGTGAGTGATTTGTAGAATTCACCGTATTCTTCTTGTGAAATGTCATCGGGGTTTCTGGTCCAAATCGGTTTTGTTTTGTTCAATTCTTCGTCTTCGGTGTACTTGATCTTAATCTTCTTCTTTTTCTTCTTATCTTTGTCTTCGTCTTCTTCGGCAACGTCTTCAATCTTTGGTTCATCACCTTCACCTTCCTTTTTGTCCTTCTCTTCTTTCTTGGACTCATCTTCCTCTTCATCATCGCTTACTTCCTCATCACGTTCCTTCTCAACCAACAATTTGATGGGATAACCGATGAATTGTGAGTGTTTTGTGACAATTTCCTTGATCTTTTGATCTTCTAAATATTCCATCTGGTCCTCTTTGATGTGTAATACAATTTTGGTACCACGACCCAATGGTTCAGTATTGTCACTCTTGATGGTAAACGAACCGCCGGCAGACGATTCCCAAACGTATTGCTCATCGTCATTGTGTTTCGATGTTACAGTAACACGATCGGCAACCAAGTACGCAGAGTAGAAACCGACACCAAATTGACCAATCATACTGATGTCAGCACCAGCCTGCAGAGCTTCCATGAAAGCTTTGGTTCCAGACTTGGCAATTGTACCCAAGTTGTTGACGAGATCAGCTTTTGTCATTCCGATACCAGTGTCGATGATGGTGAGTGTTCCAGCCGCTTTGTTTGGAATGAGTTTGATGAACAAATCTTTTCCGGATTCCAATTTCGATGGATCGGTGAGAGATTCATAGCGGATTTTATCCAAAGCCTGTGGGTGAAACAAAACGAACAATTTAGTCGAAATGAACGCTTTGCTGTGTGTGACGTTAACTTACATCAGACGAATTAGAGATCAATTCACGAATGAAAATTTCCTTGTTCGAGTAGAATGTGTTGATGATCAAGCTCATCAATTGAGCGATTTCAGCTTGGAAAGCGAAGGTTTCAACTTCTCCTTGTGGTTGTTCTGGCATCTGAAAAAACAAAGAAAATGCGGACGTTGAAAATATTTTCCTTGAATTATCGATTTTTCTTTGTGGCGAATTTTCGTTTTTTGTTGATTTAATTTGTCAGTAGGAAGGCAGCATAGAGTTTATCAACATAATTGTTCAGATTATGCACAAAATTCTATGTTTTATCATCATGATTCATGGAATGGGTGACTAGAACTTTCCAGAAAGTTGTGGAACAAGCGTACAGATTTTAACACGTTTTTTAATTGAAAATACGAAAAATGTGTTAGAAAATACGTTTTCTCATACTTCCCCATTGATTTTATCACAGATTTAATTGATGGTAGAAGTTAGTAAGTTCAATGAAAAAAAAATTACAAAGAAAAAATGTTCCAACCGGCACAATGAAAAATTCCACGAAAATATTTTGATTTTCCCAAAAAATCGTTTAAAATAGGCAACAACTCACCTTGACGATATCCTTGTTATGTGTTCACAAAAGAAATTAAAATTTTTCACAATGAAATTCACTTTTTAGTTTCTTTTTCAAATAATTAGTTTCACTTGGAGCACAAAATTTGCGCGTATTCTGCACACTGTCAAGTTTCTAATTCAAATGATGCGACGGAGAACTTGTCGGCTATATTTATACACATTCAATTCACACTCGAATCTACTAGAATGTTCTCAATGTTTTCGATTTTACAGTGACAACTTCCGATCAATTTTGTCACTCACTTTTCGATTCGAAATTAATTTTTTGAATGAAACAAACCCAACAGATCGAATGAAATCGAATAATTAATTATTTGTAAATTTTCGAAATGTTTGACATGTTTGTTTGTCGATTATTTGGACAAAATTCAACGAAATTAGAAATACATTTTACCATCTCATGGTTCCGGTGTCACGGTGTGTCTAGACTGTTCGCGAACAAACTCATTCGAAATTATGAATGTTCGAATGTTTTGATGGTTTACAATTTAATGTTTTATTAGCATTGCAGATGTATATGTTGAAAGGGGTGTAGTGTTCATGGAAAAACAAATATATCCAGAAGCTGCCAGAAGCTTCTTGTTGCATGCGGTGTGTATTAGTGTATTTTCAGAGCAAAAACTGTTATAAACATGTGCATGAGAATGATATGGCAAACAGAATAGATGTTGCGAAAAGACTCGAACGCATCTGTAAATATCAGCTTAACTCTTTTAAGAGTGATATCGCGAAAACTTCAGATGATTTCAAATATTTTCCATACATGCCATTTCCGAATCAAGCGATCTTTGGGTCATTCGATTCTCCTTTGAAAATTAGCAGACTAGGGAGGTCCAAAAATGTATGGGGAAAAGTTTGGGGCACCAACCGAAAAGCAAAAGGTTTTTGATCTCTCATCAAGATTGTATATGGGCGTAATTTGATCCGAGACGATTAAGGAGTGGCTCAAAAGCGTTAAAGTAAAAAATTCCACGGCTTTCAAGAGTGAATCTATCGGTTTTTGTGGTCTATTTGGATGGTCTTAGTACACCCTTAAAATTGTCATGGAAAAATTAGATCAAGCAGTGTTTTCGTCCATATGTCCCACATGATTGAAATTCATAAGAAAATTACACCACTTTAATCATGTGGGACATATGGACGAAAACACTCTCTGGTCTACTTTCTTTATGCCGATTTTAAGGGTGTCCTAAGACCTTTCGACTGAACCACAACAACCGATGGATTCTCTCATTACTTGAGTGAATTTGTGCCTTTGAAAGCCTTTGAATTTTTTATTTTAACGCTTTTGAGCTACCCCTAAATCGTCTCGGATCAAGTTACGCCCATATACAATCTTGATCAGGGATCAAAAACCTTTTGTTTTTCAGTTGGTGCCCCAAACTTTTTGACACTTTGTATTTTGGGCACCCCTAGAGCAGACGTCTTTCAGTTTTTTTTAAAAAATTTTCGTTTTCGAGTATTATGTGGCGAAAGTAGTATACTACAAGGGGGTCTGAAAACTGATTTTAATTATTTCTCAGAAAGTAGTTGATGGAACGTGCTGATATTGTGTACGAATATGAAGTAGTACGGTGGGGTTAATTGTTGACAGCGGCACCAGCTTCGGCTGTTATTGGTGAAAATATGCAAGTTGCAGCAACGGTGTGGTGCGAAACTAACCCCACCCAAAATCGGTGGCCATGTCCTCTATCAACCCGCGTAAAAAGCTCTTCAGCACTTTTCTGCTTTTTGTTCAATGAAATGTGTGTTCTTCGGCCTTTTTCACGTGCATTGTGTCCGTAAGGAAGCCCTGAACATTTTCTGTGAACATATGAAATACATCCCATCACAAGTTTGGACAGAAGAAGTCTCTTTTATACATTCTCGCCATACCCGTGGAACCTTTTAGCATATAGAAGCCATGTCAGTCGATCTAACGCTAAATCTAAATTGTTGCGTTTTGATGTCAACTCATCCGGAATTCTACAGAAAGCATTTTGGATAGAACATTTCTAAAACCGGCTCTGTTGACTAAATCGAGCCGTTCTTTTTTTATCCTAAAGCAAAAATAACCCTTTCGGGCAGCTTCACATGGCTTCCGGTTGCATAGATTACGCTATCCACGACCAACGTCGACATGGGTCCAAGAAGTGAGCCTAAGGTCGGCCCTAGCTCAAAAATTTTTTTATGCTATGTTGTAGAGAAAATTGACTCTGGAAGTTTGTGTCCACGGCCTCTCCTTAAGGGTTCTGTGGTGGGATGATGTGGAAACTGTGTGGGATGATGTGGGAAGTGTGTGGGATGATGTGGGAAGTGTGTGGGATGATGTGAGAAGTGTTTGGGGTGATACGGAAACTGTGTGGAATGATGCGGGAAATCTGTGGAATGATGTGGAAAGTGTGTGGATTGATGTGGAAAGTGTGTGGGACGATGTGGGAAATGTGTGGGATGATGTTAGAAGTGCGTGGTATGATGAGGAAACTGTGTGAGATGATGCAGAAAGTGTTATAGAGAAAATCGAGGCGAACATTTTTGTCCTTGAGTGCAAGGCCTTTCCTTAAAGCCTTGGGCACGTTCTAAGGTGAGCCCTGACCCAAAAACTTTTTTTTGCTATTTTGCATAGAAAATCGAGGCAAACATTTTTGTCCATGGAGAAATGGGCCGAGGCCTATTTTTAGGAACAGAGGTCGGTCTTATTGCCGGCCCTAGCCCAAACAATTTTTTTTTGACTCAGCTAATTTCCAACTGATTTTCATGATCCAAAGTGCGTTGGAATCAGATTGGAAGTAGTTTTTTCTAAAAAATAATTTGGAGGGGGAGAGGGGCAAAGGGGGAAAACTCAAAAGTTCTCCTATACATCGTTTCTTGTCCCAAAGGTTTTTGTATGGAGTTTATTGGGTTTGTGGACGTTTTTTTTGGGTGTGGAGACTGCGTTACGCACTCCGCTACCGCTCCGAGCATGATGTGTTTGAAATACAAATTAGCACTTTTGGAGTTGAGGGTGTTAGAAAAAAGGCGTTATATGTGATTTTGCAATGTTTGTCCTAGACATCGAAAACATTGTACTCACTATAATAGCCGTATTATAACATTCGTTCAGCATATGAAACTCGATTTTAATAAGCCGATTAGATATAAGAATTTAAAAGATCCACAGAAATTACTGAAGGTAATGTTAAAAGCCAAATGGTTCTTCTCCCCTGCACAATGTCACAAATAGAACCAACGTAGTTTCTCGACTATATATCCGGGACTATCTGACCGATTCTACTCACCTTGCTCAACTTGAATGGGATGCATGTACCCAGTTTAGAGTGATGAAAAGTTTAGAAACAAAGTGAAGACGGACGGATGATCCGATCTTACTATTTTTGCTAATTCGTTATCTGTATAGACATTAATAAATGTATCCCCCTAACTCCCGCCTCGATCTACCCCATGTTACAATAAAATGGTTTTTAGTAAACTCTTGTACTGCGTGCGGGTCCAAAAATTGACAAATAATAAGTAACTACCGTAACTACGATGTGTGTGTGTGTGCGGCTTAGAGGAAGAAACGGGATTTCATGTATTATGTGAATGTCCCAGTTGTTGGAATGGATGTTAATGAACAGCGGGAGTTATTGGAATGGATGAATTGAAGCTGGAGTTGTTGGAATGGATGGTAACGGATACGTGGCGGGATGAGTTGTTGCACTGGGCGATTTGTCATAGCACCTGTTGAACGAAATTGTTACCAGATGTTGTAAGCCGATTTCTAAGACAGTTAAATTTTCCATCTGAGAAATATGTTGCAGAATACTGTAAAGGAGTTGAAAGTAAGCTCGGAAGTCTTTTCAAGGTTCAAGGGTTTGCTGGTCTATGCTGGCTGAAATCAAGGCTGAAACATACCTATTACCTTTGTATGAGAAAAAGTATTTTGCCCAAACATTTCTTTGTCAATTTCACTTTGGTGGGTTGAAAAAGAAAGTCAAATATGATTAATATGTGCAAGAAATAGGAAATTTTTCATGGGCAGAGCTCGATAAATCTATATACTTAATTTTGTGATTCCTGCGTATCTAAATCGAGCTCTACGCTCTAAAAAGTTAGTCTAAAGGCGATTCATGCATTCTACGCCATAGTCTTAGCCTTGAGTACGAAATGCTTTCTTCTTCGTAAGGTCAATCATAAGATGACGTCAAATAGATGACTTGTAATCAAAATATAAACATTACGTTAGGCTGCTATTGATTTTAAGAAAAAGTTCTTAAATGCAAACTTTCTCTATTACAAATTTTGACCGCACCTTCAGTTTGTTACGAAAAGAGTTTACTGTATATGGATATGGGGAGAGCAAATTCAAAATATGCATTTTTTCCCAATATGTCCCAAATTTTAAAATTGATAGTGATTGGGCATAGTGTTATACGTCGGTCAAGGTCTTGCTAAAGGACATCGATGGTGTGAGCAGAGTGGTGTTCTCACAACCACTGACCACCACGATTTATAGTTCAAATATCTATAAATTCTTTAAGCGCTTCAATAAGAGCCAACCAAATTTTGAAATGAAGTTGTTTGGCAATTATTTGGACATTCATTAAACAAAATCAGAAATACATAATTGCCATTACATAGGTGTAGAATGTATGAGTTGTATCTAGGACACTCTAGACTGTTCACGAACAAAGTCAGCGGATATTCATATGAAAATATCCAGCCAGTATGGTTTCTCTTTTTCTTTTAATATGTAGTTTATGAAAGAGAGCAACATATTGGGCTGGTATATCATTCGAAAATAAATATTCGAATTTTTTTTTCGGAATTTACAATTCAAGATTTATTTAAAGAATTACATGTTAGCATTTTGTGAAAAAAATACAGATCTCCCACGTTTTATGCGGTATTTGATTTATGCGGATTCGGTTATATGCGGTTTTAACGGGTTCGAAATATGCGACGTAACTTCGGGTATATGCGCGTTATGTGTTACCAGATGCGTGTCAAATTTTGACAAGAAAGACAACAACAGAGTTTAAACGAAAAAGTAATTTTTAAATGCGCTATTGACGTAACCTTATCATTTGTTTTGGATTTTTAATGGGAGTAATTGCGGACGGGATTTGTGAACAGCCACTTTTCCATGGAGCGTGAAATACTTTATTAACAGCCTCCAATGCATAGAAATGGTCGTGTAGTGGTCTAAAAATTGTATTTCTGTATCTGAAGAACAACATTCGCTACATTGACACGATTCAATTTTGGAATCTGTCGGATGGCATACTGAAATTTCGCCTCTTCATCCTTCGGCCTGTAGATCTCATTCGCTGAAAAGTCTTTTAGCATTCCTCAGGAATAGAAGCGATATGTGACGAGTTGCAGAAAATGAAATGATAATTTTTGTAACGATATGTGAAAACCAAAGAAGCGTGTTTAATAAACATATCGTGTGACAAAAGTCCTCAATTTTATCACTAATTTTATAAATTTACGCAACAAAATGATTTGATAGAATTTCATATTTATGGAGACAACATACATTCAGATGTTATGACATGAAAACTTATTTGTTGTTACTACATATCGGGTAATACATTTTTAATGTCAAATGTTGATAACGGTATCAAGCTCGAATTATGCGGTTCTAAGACATGCGGTATGAAAACACCGCATAAAACGCGGTAAATCTGTAGCAAAATAATAAAATATCCTCGATTGATGTGGTATTGAAACTATGTTAGCGACACCTGGTTGAAATTTTTAGCATATATATTCAAAGTTGTGAAACATAAGAAAGATTCCTTCTGTACGCAAATTCAAGGGTCTTCTGTTTTTCATTTAAAATGGGAAGGTTGTCAAATTGTGATTGTGAAAATTGCGTAAATCAACTATTCGAAATTTTTGAAATCAAAACGTTCAAGTTAAGTCAAATTGTTGATTTTACAAATCTCGATTGATGCTTTGATAATGAGACTTGCTGACGTCCTTATTTTTTTAAGTGTTGTGCGAAGAACGAAGTTTTAGGGTCAAATAAGAGAAAAATGCAAAGAAAATTTTGTCCGTCCGTCAACATCAACATGATAACTCGAGTAAAATTCAACCGATTTTCAAAAACTGTTGTATTTCACCTTCCTGGGAAGTAAAACAGTTTTTGAAAATCGAAAAATATTATATGGAATTGAATCTGGGCACAGTCGGGAACGGGTTGGCTCAGTGGTAGCGTACTGGCCTTCCACCAAGAAAACCCGGGTTCAATCCCCGTGAAGGCAAATTCTGTATAGGATTTTTCTTCAATGTCTAGCATGAAAGCAACGTTCCTAAGTGTACCCAAGCTTCCCAACACGGGTAGGTGAGGAATTTAGTGCCCTCAACGAACCGTACACAGAAGAATGACATGAATGACGCAACCCATTCACGATGAATTCTGTGTACAAAATATCTGAGTCTAAAAGTATAACTTTAGGCGGAGATATAAATAATTAGCACTGAAAGAAATCCTATGGGGTTGCTAGCCTATAGGCGTGGTTCGGAATTCACGTTAAGCATGTGGTCCACACTCACCAACCCGCACTGGCCCGCGTGGTGTTTCATGGCTAAATACCCCTAATTGGGAGGCCTCATCCAGCAATGGATAATATGGCTACATTATATATATATATATATATATATATACAGTCGGGAGATTGGTTAGATGGGGATTGGGTAGTCAGATGGGGATTAGGTTGCTAGACATGGATTTTGCAGTTAGATGTAGATTGGGTAGCTAGATGGGGATTGGGTAGTTGGATAGGGAAGGACATGAGCGGAGTGTGGTTGTCCGGGCGATTTTCAAAATCTTTTTCTTTTCTGAAAGATAATCAAAAAATTGATTACTAGATTTACGTCCACATTAAATTGGACTGGAAATTGCCGAAACGGCAATATCGAAAAACACGTACGAAGCAAGGACGCTAAAAACCTCTCCAAACCCTTAAAATAAGCCCAGAATTTAGAAAAGACCTAGAGCACTTAGGAGAGGGCTCTGAGCCGTACTTCCATGGACGAAAAAGTTCGCCTCTTTTTTCTCTACAACACTGCACAAAAAACCTAAGCATTAAAGGAATATTCACCAAAAACCACCAAATATCGTTTAGGTTTGCGTAGCGTGAGTTTGGCGCACATTAAGGCCACTACAGCCCGAATCACTCAACAGTTTTCTACTAATTTAATTTTCGTGATTTTCTGATGTCCACATCTTTCATTTAAAACCTTGAAGAACGATTTCCGTTCTAATTTCGCTGAGATATACACTTACGGAAATATATTTTTGCATCAAACAGAATTTTGTACTTCTGCGCAGCTTTTTAAAAGTGAAAAAGTTCCACCAACCTTCAAAAAACCGCGTTTTTGACCACTTTTTCGACCATAACTTCGAAAGTTTTTGACGGATCTTGTCCAAATTCAATTTCGCAATCAATTTTCTGATTATCGTTCAGGAAAAAAAAGTTTTTGAAAATCGGATAAGATTTACCCGATTTATGCAACCGGTAAATAAAAACCGCTAAAATCCGATTATGGCGATTACCGATTACCGGAAAATAAAATTTTGTTTACCGGTTTTTATAGTAGAATATTATCACTTGATCACTTTATAAAAAGTTAGTCAAGAATACATTTTCTGCAACAATAATGGCTTCATAAGTCGGTCGAATCCAGTTGTGTTATGAGAATTCAGTCTCTAGGTTTGGTGAAGGAGGACAGAGTGTGACCAAAAAACAAACGTACATAGGTCGGTTTGAGAAATTCGAATTTCGAATTCGGACTATACAAGAGGATTGATTACTTAAATTGAAGATATAGATTTGGAAAGGATTACCCTGCCACTGGGGAGTGTAAAATGACCAATATTGAGTGCGAAGAGTCTCATGACTTAGCAAATCTCATATTTTGTATGAACTTCGTTTTTCCTTAAATATGAACGTCCTGCATGGTTAGGTACTTTCATTGAAAGTGGACAACTTGTGACAGGGTATGGCATTTGCACATAAAATTTTGTTCGGAGTGCCACTTAACACGATATAATGCGGACGATCTGTGTAAATCATGAATGATTCTTTTTCAAATTGTTCATACGCCTCATTCAAAGTTCGTCGCAGATTATTTGTCGATTTGATTATCTCAAAATTACTCAAAAATTTCGGTATTAGCGTTTACCGCTTTCAAAGAATGAACGGTAATTGCGCCCTAGTTTCTTCCATAAATTGTCAGACATGCCCAGACCTTTCAAGCAAAAAAAAAATTATGAAAATCTGAAAAGGTTTACTCAAGTTTTGTAAAAAAGACAAAAAACCACTTTAACGGCCTTATAGCTCGGCGGCGCTTGGTCCGACAATGCCCAGATTCAATATTAAAAAAAGATTTTTCCATTACCTTCCAATAAAAGACTTTGAAAATCGCTCAAGTTTTACTCAAGTTATCTCGGTGACGGAAGGACCGATGGATTATTTTTTGCATTTTTCTCTTGAAACGAAAAAGTAACCAACTCCCGGGTCGAAATTCGGCTGGCTACAAACGTCAAGGTAAACGCGTAAGACCCCTCTTCCAGGAACTTCGTCCTTCGTACGGGTCTAAACCAGGGGCGTGACAGTCTTTTGTTTTGATCTTTGCAAGTAATACTCAACGTGAAGTTGGCTGCAATTGCAACCGAAATCAGCTGTTTTTTGAACTTTTCAATGAAGTCAGCTGATTTTGGAAATTTATGAATGAAATCAGTTGATTTTGTTTGCAATGAAGTTAGCTTCAGTCGAAACTGCGACTAACTTCACGTCGAATATTACTTGCAAAGATCAGAACAAAAGACTGTCACACCCCTGGTCTAAACATTTTCAATTTCGATTTTTCGATTTTTGGACCCGAACGAAGTACAAAGGTCCTATACGTTTACTACAAACAATTTTATTGTAACATGGGGTAGGTCGAGGTGGGAGGGGGGGATGCATCTATTGTCGTGTAGAGATGACGAATCAGCAATAAAAAAATGTCCGTCTGTCTGTCTGTCCGTCTCTACTTTTTTTCTTCAAACGGCTTAACCGATCAGCCTAAACAAACCTCCCATGTCTCCCATGATTCAAGTTCGAAGATGAGCAAAATCGGCCAAGTGGTTCCGGAGATATGGTCGAAGAAGTGGAGGCCGGATATGAAATTTTCGAGGGTCGGTGAAACTTTTTCGCAAATATCTCAGCAAGTATAGCACGGAAATTCCTCATTTTGGGGTCAAATGAAAGCATTTGATATCACAAAACTGGGAAAAATGTTTTGTGGGAATCGGGCCAGGGGTCCGGGCACTGGGAACAATGGAATGGACGAAACTGAGATTCTTGGCCATATTTCCTGTGTTTCCTTAACTATGCAATATGGAGATTTAGTGTCAAAGGCAAAGTTGTAGAGAATTCAATTTAAGCGAACACGTGTTTCAGGGTTTTGGGGAAATATGGCCCAATTCTGGTATATGGCCACTTCCATAATTGGGCAGGATGACCCGAATCTCCGGAACTATGAGAGGTAGAAAGTTGCTTCCAAAGACAAAGTTGTAGAGAAAAAAATTTTAGAGAACAAGTGTTTCAGGGTTTTAGGGTCCTTGGATATAAGTTTTCCTACATTTGAATGGTCTGAGACGTACTTCGGTAGGGCCTTTGACATCACCTTGGGTAATTTCTATGGATCTTTGAAATTCTTACAGTTATAAAAGAACAGAAAACGTTGAATTGTTTGCTTATTTGTATATTTAGATACGTTCGAGTCTCTTTGCCACATCTATTCTGATACGTACGGGTCTTTGGTTATGTTTAAAAAATGTTCTCTTTATCACTCAAGTAGTTCATTCATTTGTTCACCGCGCGCTGTGAAACACCCAGTCTGTCCAGCCGGTCCAGCCCCGAATAATGTCACTACGAAAACAGATGTTTTCATTTTCGAAACAAACATCGACAAGTCAACTGTCAAAAAATTTATTGAACCCGATCGATTTGTTCTTCTTAGTTTCAAGAGAATATCTTTTTTGTCATATTTTAGAGAAGGTTTATTACGTAGTGATAAGATCTAAAGATATTCTGAGTAGTTAGTAGAACATTCTACGATTGATGAAATTATGTCATGAAGTAAAGTAAACAAAAAAGTTCCCACACACTGGAGCGCATTTAAATGTGAGTTGTTTGTGTCATTCGATTTTAAAAACACCTTTCATTATGCCTGTCTGTGAGGTAAACAAAAGTTGTTATCGAAGAGTACATTTCTCTTAAAGTCGATTTGGGTGGAATAAGGAAAAATTCAAAATGGTTGTGTTGGAAATTCCGATAAGGCATTGACTAAGGAAACTAAAAATATTCCAACATTTTCGGTTCAACTCGCTCAGTCTGAAGTAATGTAACTAAAATTAAATTGTATGAGACTTTTTCGTTGTATAATTATTTTAGTTCTCCGAATCGAGCTAAAAGAAGCGTCAATACAATAAACAATGTTTATTAAACATACGCCTCTAACACTAAACCCAAGGACATGACCGTTATATGACTCGTTTTTACACTTGTTATGTGGTGAGAAGTGTGAGCTGCTTTGTTTAGAGGACATGTATTCTGTGATAATAGCCTTCTTATATCTTCATTCTTTTAAGACTTACAATCCACGATAAGAAGGGTTCGTTGCCACGTCACGGACGATGTTCGGGCTAAGGGAATGGAACTAAATTCAACCATCCCTTGGTGCGAAATTGAACAACTTTGAAAGAAAATAAAATATCTTCTGTTGTCATAATGTTTAATTGTAGAAATTACTGCAATCGTCGCTTCAAATCTTCTTTTTTCTCGTCTTGAAAATTCACTTTTGAAGCATTAGGCAAGCTTACGTCATTTTTGTATTTAATGATTTAATTTATCGATTTCAGTTATAAAACGGATTCACAGACATGGTGAAAGACGTACTTGCGATATGACTTGTCTTCTACCTCTCCAACGTTTGCTACCGAACAAATTTTGATATCCTGAACCTCCCTAGGCCTGTACGTAATGTCTGTAGGTGTACTTGTAATATACCCATCAAAATCACACAGAACGCGAACTTTTTCTGTGTGACTGATGAGTTTATTTGCATGGCAGTTATTACAGTTTCATAGACTAAATAAAACAAAAAGCTAAAATTTTACTTAGCTGGAACAGAAGAACACCGAGGCCGTTGGTTGGCGAATTCATTTTGTCACACCTATTGTCTATTGCAAGTTGATGACGTGAAATGCGTATGTTGAGAGAATCTATTGCAACATCTAGGTGATATGTGTGTGGGTTGTGTCCTACTGTGTGATTTGTATTCCGTTATGAATGATAAAAGTATATATCTAGAAGTCCCCTAAAGAGCTGGTCTTCAATCCCCGGGCAGTCCGCCCCATCTGCAAAGTCTTCAGTTTGGGTCATCGTAGAGTTTCATCTTGTGTGGATAGTGTCTCAAGAGTTGTGACTAACAAGCATTTGTATCATCTTCTTCATTGGTCATTACTAGAGGGAAGCATCGAAAGCTCTCATTCCGCTTTCCCTCTGAGAAGATTTTAACAAATCATGTCGGTTTTGGTCCGAAGGAGACACAATTTCGGGTCCTAATATTTGAGCTAATTAGACTGTATAGATGTATCAGTTCGGGCGGTCATGTCAATGGTCTTGGAACACAGATCTTGCGATCCTTTGTTCCCAACCCAACCACGCAAACCGTCTTGTTGACTCCAAGAACCTGTCCAAAATACCAGGTCCAAGTTGGACAACATCTGATGGTTGCACGACGTAGCCTCCCAACAGCCTGCGTCTCAGTTGAAAGAACTTGGAGCATTCGCATATCACGTGAATACCCGTTTCTTCTTCTGATCCGCACGAGCATCTGGAAGTTGCCAAAAGCTTCATCTTTTTCATGTGCCCGCAGTGTCCAGCAATTGCTCCGATGCGATTCCTGCCCATCTCCATCAAACCCTTGGCCCATTTCAAATTTTGTTTTCGGTAAGAAGCGTTTTGTATGAACGCCTCCATTGTACCTGTTCCAGTACTCCGCATGCCTTCGCATCACCCTATCTCTCCGTGTTTTCAAACAGATTGATCGAGCAATCGGCAGAAAAGGTTCAGGGCCGTTCTCGAGAGCCATAGCACCCGCCTTGGCTAGCTCGTCCGCCCTCTCATTTCCTTCCACTCCCGAGTGTCCGGGTACCCAGATTAAAGAGCACTGCGAAGAATTCTGCCTGAAAACGCTCGCAAAGACTCCCAAATGGAACTGATTTCCTTCCCCCGAGATCAGGGCGTACACCCCAGCACCCGCTCCAACAGATGTTTTCGATCCATCTGTAAATTCTACCACGCGGTCACCAGGTAGGCCAGCAGGCCAGCCATCTAGCCGATCTTGCTTACTCGGAATCGGAATCCTTACGCCGAATCGTCTTGTGAAGTCGATTCTTGGCGTCATCTCGTCTCTTGGCATGCCAAAAATCGGGTCAGAGATCATTCTGGTAATTTTCGCATGTCCACTTCGAAAATTAAGATCCCAAATACCGTTTTGCGTCAGCCTGTCTGCAGCAGCAAAAGCTCTAGCTCTGATAATCACTTCTATCGGCGGCAGGGTCAGTAGTGCTTTTCCATGGCAGTGGTTGCTGTTGTCTTCATAGCACCAACTATACAAATGCAAACTAGTCTCTGAATTTCACTTAGCAACTTACGCGCACATTCAACCTTGAGCCTAAGTTACCACACAACCGTAGCTAAGCATGGGCCTAATTACAGCCTCGTACAACCACAGAATTCCCTTCGACTTCAGGCCTCAGTTCCTCCCTAAGAAGTTTCTGCATAGCCAAAAAGCCGCTAAAGCCTTCTGCGCTTTGTCCTTGACATGAGCAATCCAGTTGAGCTTGCTGTCAAGCGTCACTTCCAGGTATTTTACCCGTGAAGTCAGTTCCTTGGTCTCGTTACCCACCAAGTCTGATCCCAATAGCCTTCGCTTTCTGCTGATCTGTTTTGTTTGGGTTGACTCTCAGACCCTTCTCATTGCACCATTTCTACACTACCCTCAGTGCAGTTCTGACTCGTTCTCCTAGGGTGCTTTCGAATTTACCTCTGACTAGAATCGTCAGATCGTCAGAGTAGACTTGCGCATAGATCCTTTCACCATTCAGCTTCAAATGAGAGAATTCACCACCATACACCATAGTATTGGCGAGAGAATCCCACCCTTTGGACAGCCTTTAGCTACCCAGAGATTCGCCTTACGTCCAGACACACTCGCCTCAACGGTTCTATCTCTGAACATGCTACTTATCATCCGTGACAGCTTCTGAAATCTCGCAGGTAGCGACCCCAACAGCCGAAGATGTAGGAACGAGCTTTTGACATGTCTCTTCCACTAAATTACTTAAATTTGAGACGTGTATGGTAGCACATTTTGTATGAGACAAGGTTGCGTGTTCGAGATAAAGGTTTGGTGTCAAAGGGAAAGTTTTTGGGTTCGGTGTGTAGTGTATCGGGGTGACCGCCAAAATGGCGGAAAACAGACGGGGGTTCAAAAAACCTTTTATATGTTGTATAGTAAGTTGAGGGGATCATTTTCGCCCATGGAAGTAGTAGCCGCCGCGCATCGACTTGGCGGCGGCGACTCAAAAAAAAGACTTGATATGTTGTCGAGGAAGTTGAGAGGATCATTTTCGCCCATGGAAGTAGTAGCCGCCGCGCTTCGTGGCGCACAGTAGATTTTTTGCAAGGGTTTACTGCAAGAGTTTATGCTCGTCGTAGAAATTTTGTTATAGAGAAAATAATTGGCTATCAACGACATTCTTTTATAATTTTTGAATGCCTACACATTTTTTTTAAAGCTCGGTCAAAGTTGACCCACTTTCAGGAGGTTCGTCGCTTAGTAGAGTCGTCTGGAGCAAAGACTTGTCGAGCGACGAACCTCATTTTTCGGAATTTTTGACTTTGACAGAGTTTTTAAAGAAATGTTTGGGCATTCAAAAATTACAAAAGAATTTCGTTGATAGCCAGTTATTTTCTCTACGAGGGAAAAATAGGAATTGCTGCGTAGAAAATACCTACGACGAGCATACACTCTTGCAGTAAACCCTTGCAAAAAATCTACTGTGTGGCGGCGGCGGCTCGAAAAAAATTCTATGTGTAATTCGTCAGAAACAATTTTCCTACTTCCAAAAGAACTGATATCTCAACAAAAACCCTTTTTTAAAGAGAAATGTGACGCAAGTCTTCGTCCCTTCTTCCAAAATAACTGATATCAATTTGGGTGACGCTTGCAGCTTCCGAACGCAAAAAATTCTTTTGAAATATTTTCACTTTTGATTAAAAAAATGCGTCACAAATGCCGGACCCTCTCAACGCAAAAATTTGGCAACCCGTACTCCATACATCACGCAAAGCTAAATTTTTGGGGTAATAAAAATAAAAACCTCAGTTTAATTTGTTGAAAATTAGATTACGATTTGCGATAGTCCACAAATAAACAAAAACCGTTTATCGCAGCCAAAGTTATGTATTGAAAATAAATTAGTTTTCTTTGTATACGAATTGACACGTCTGTGAAAATCGTGAATATTTGTATTTTCAGAAACGACATTCCAATCACCATCAACTACAATGCCCAGTACAATTCTATTCGCCACAAATAATGAGGGACGAGTTTACGCTTTGTCTACGGGAAGTTCTGCGTGGAGAGAATTTTTATATCTCGGGCTGGAATTCAAGAAAGTGTCAGCTGTGCCGCATTTCATGTGGGCTATTGGTGGTGATAGACAAGTCTACGTTCACGTTCATGGTACACAATAAAACTTGAAATTATGCGTATGTGGTGTGTATTATCTAGTCGTTGCTGATTATAGGTCTCGACATTCCGATTCGCGTTAAAGAAGAATCTTACGAGAATGAACGATGGCTGCCACTCGAAGGATTTTCCAATCGCATGTTGCCAACTGATCGACAAAATTTTTCTTCCGTTGACGGTTTGGTGAATCGTAGCATTGACAAAGTCCGCTTGCCGTCGATGGCGTGGCAATGGGAAGGTGATTGGCATTTGGATTTAACACTTGATGGCCAGCCTTTGGATCATGACGGATGGACATACGCTGTCGATTTTCCCGCTAAATACCAAATTGAGAAAAAATGGAATTCATGCGTTCGACGACGGAAATGGGTACGATACAGGCGTTATAGTGCCTTAAACTCGTGGTGTGCTGTAGCACCGTTGCATAAAGATCCAACCGAAGAGCCGTTTATTGATGTGGCTATCGGTGGTACCAACATACCTGGATCATCAGCAGGGAATTTATTAGTTTGGGCGATAACTGCTCATGGAAGAGTCATGGTGCGGACTGGAGTGAATACCAGTTCACCAGAAGGATTGCGCTGGACTGCTATAACCACTCCATCAGGATGTGAAGTATCTCAAATAAGCGTAGGAACGACTGGCTTGGTCTGGGCAGTTCTTTACAACGGACGTGTAATTGTTCGATCTGGAGTGACTAGAGATTCGCTATCCGGAGAAAGTTGGCTTGAAGTGAAACCGCCAGGAAATGGATTGAAAATCGTGCAAGTGTCAGTCGGAACAAATTCTGTGTGGTGTGTGACTAATGACAATCATGTCTGGTTTCGACGTGGTGTAAAAGGTGAAACAGCTGGAATCAGTGAAGATGCAGCGATTGGCAGTGGTTGGGTGGAAATGGTCGGAAATATTTCAATGGTGTCTGTCTCATCGAATGACCAAGTATTTGCCGTCGGCTCCGAAGACCGAGCCCTATATTTCCGATCGGCTGTGTCCGCCTCTGACCCTACTGGTAAGAAGTGGCGACTCATCCAGTGTCCTATGCAACTGAGTCGGACATCTAGTTCTGCTTCTTTGAGTTCTCGAAGAAGTGGATCAGAATCTCCAACACAGAAACATAGGAGTCTGAGTAGCTTGTATAAAGAAAAAGGGCGTGTGGAAACATCTGCCATTATTGAAAATGACGACGAAACCTCACGTTCTGCTCCGACCGCACAACAAAGACATAAATTAGAGTTGTGGCCAAAGCCGGAAGATGCTCCTGCAAATGTTGGTAGCTTGAACGAAAAACCCGATCGCCGACATAAACTCCTGGAAGAGCAAACCGCTTCTTCTGCGCCTAATACCGAAGTGTATGAGATCTGCGGAAAACACTTTGATAGACCGCTAAAAAATCCGCGTTCGTGGAGTCCAGTGAGAAGTGTAGGTTCTATGGTTGGAACCGAAGCTCATCCAGAAAGCGATTCGGCTGTCTTCGATGCTGACTCTAGTAGAGACTCCGGCGTCTTTGGTGAAGATGATGATCATGGCGGCTCACAATATTGGGCTGAATGTGATGTTATTTGGTCGTGTTGTTCCGCTGGAGCCGTTCTAGTCGATCCGAATCAACTGCCGAATTGGTTCAGCGACAATATTTCTTCTACAACCCAAGTAGAGCTAAATCAACCTTGGCGGATGAAAATTCTTGAGGATCTGAAGAAAAGGCCACCCGGTCAAGAGACTGGCTTTGAAAATTATGAAAAGGCAGTGGAAATGTCATCTTGGGTTAAAAGCGGCGAAGCGAGAGCAGCTAAACAATTCGGCGCGTACGAGGAGTGTCTCATTGAGTTGGAATGGGTGACATCATGCGGAACCGGTCTAGATTCAGGGACTCTAACCATTTTGAATCCAGATGGAGTGACGACTAAAATGCAATTTTCTCTGTCCGAAATCACTTGTGTGATGTGCTGCAGTGAGCCGGGAAATCCACGATTAGCAATTCACGCCCCACGACTACCTTCTGGCTCATCGCCACTCAAACTTCAATTTAGCGGGGATACCGACTTGGAAGATTGGTTATCCCATTTGACTTCTGTATGTTGCCAAATAAATGAAGTGCATGGGCGACCATCACCGAATTCAATTTGGACGACATCGACTTTGGGAGATGTTTTTGTTTTTGATCCCAGCAATCTGAAAGCAATACAACATCAGGAGGACAGCAATCTGTGCCAACAAGAAATCGATGTGTCAGCAACGGAAACACCGTACTATAACACATTGTACAATGGGATGCCAATTGGATCCGTCCTGGAAGTGACGGGATGTGTTTATGATGACGCAGATCAAATCAGATTTGATTTGCAATGTCATTCGACTGCAGTCACAGTGCTGAAGCATAAAATTGAAAAACATAGACGGGTTTTGTGCCACATAAATCCAAGGTAACATTTTCGATTGGACTTTCAAATTTATTGTTGACTTTTCGTTCAATTAGATTCAACGAAAAGCTAATCGTTTTAAACTCAATGGAAAAGTCTGAATGGATGACAGAAATTCGCTTCGACAAAATGGTGTTCGCTCCGGGTACCGAGTTTTCCCTCATCATCAGGTAAGGGATGGCACCAATTATTTCACGCAATTTGACGTAATTCTCTATTTTCCCTATAAAATAGGAATAGAAATCTAAGATTCATAAAATTCCCTAAATTTCCCTAAATTTCCCTAAAAGAGAATTTTAGGGAATTTTTTTCAAAATTTTAGAAATTGGACATTATAATAAATTCAGCGACTTTTCGCTCATAATTAAACGTTTCTTTGGTTACGAGACAATCCTGGTTGGCAAATTTTTCCACTCAAAAAGTTGATTTTCCACTTACGCACTTTTTTTTTAACTCAAAATGTTGGTTTTCCACACAGAAGTGTGATTTTCCACTCAAAGTGAAGAGTTTTCCACTCAAATTGACCTATTTCCACTCAAAAAATTGTGTGATTTTCCACTCAAATCGATTTATTTCCACTCATAGCGAATAACTTCCACTAAAGTCGAATAATTTCAACACAAATTGAATAAATCTCACTCAAATTGAAGGTTTTTCACTCAAATCGATTTTTTTCTACATTTCACTTTTTTACTCAAATCGACTAATTTCCACGCAAATTGAATAAATCACACTCAAATTGACGGTTTTCCACTCAAATCGATTTTTTTCCACTCATATTGCATTGTGTAAAATGATGCATTCTGTAAGATGCAATGAAACGCATTTTGTAAAAGGGCAAATTCTCTAGAATGCAACCAAACTCCTTCAAGTTGCGTTCTGTAAAAGGATAAAGTCTCAATGAAGCAGATGAATTTAGTTCACGAAGCACCTTCTTATTGCATTTTGTAAAAGGACAAATTCTCTAGGATGCATTGAAGCAAATGAATTGTGGTTGCTAATTTTTTTTTTAAAGGGATGAACTGTGGAGAACGCCATTATACAAATTAAATTTCTGGCAGTGAACCGCCTGCGGATGTCATTGGCGAAGAATTTTTCTTCCTCACACAATTTGTAAAAGGGTGAATTCAGTAGAATCGAACCAAACAACTATCTTATACTATTTGTAAAAATAAACGATTTCATAATCGATTTGAGTGAACATTAATCAATTTGAGTGGAAAGTCTTTGATGGGAAGTAAGTCGATTTGAGTTGAATTAAGTAGAATTGAGTGAAGTTTAGTAAATTTGAGTGGAAATTAATCAATTTGAGTGGAATTTAGTTGATTTGTGTAGAAAGTCACAAATTTTTTTGAGTGTGAAAAAATCTGATTGAGTGGAATTTGCAAAAGTTTGAGTGGAAAACCACTTTTTTGAGTGGAAATCTAACATTTTGCGTGGGAAATAACTTTTTGAGTGGAAAAATAATTTAACCGACAATCCTTAGCTACAATGTCATTTCGGGACATGGGAAAATCAAGGTTATAACTGACGAGGTCTTTGAGTTGCCCAGGGATCCAATGAAACCGGAGACAGACTTCGTGACACGCTTTGAAGTCCTTGTAATAATAATAATAATAATAATCTGCCTTACAACCCATGAAGGGTTAGAGGCTAGATCATTATTTACTAATTTCGCTGTTTGTGGTTCTATTTTTTTTTTGAGATCCTTTCATTACCGGAAAGTTTTACTGTGCCAGTGGTAAGCTGTGCGACAAACCCAGTGCCATCTGTGAGATGTAACGAGGAGCGAAACTAGTAGGAGTAGAATACCGGTTCTCCCAACAATGCCTTTTCCGGTAAGCCGTACGATGGCACTACACTCAACTTCACTTGACTTGAACGATTCAATCAGCTTTGTTTTGTTTACAAATCTAACAATCGGTACAAATCCGTCTGCGGTTGAGTTTCGAACCAACGCACTGGCAACTCAATCTCATAGTAGCAAGCAGACGTGTTAACCACTACGCTATCGAGTTGTTTGAAGTCCTTGTACCCATGTTGAAACCGATACCTTGAACTAACAGTTACAAGATGGGTTAAACTAATTCTACAGTTGTGTGATCTAGTGGGTTGTTGATGTGTGGCTTAGTGAGCCGTTCGGTTTGAGGCTTAGTTAGCCGTTGCGTGACCTAGTTGGTCGTTTGAGAAATGAACACGCCCTTTAGACTTGTTGTCTGGTGAAAAGACGAATTTATTCTGAATTATTTCATGCAATGTTCTCGTATTTATACTAATAAACTACACAAAGAACACTAGATTTTACATGATTTAAAAGGACTACTTTTCTTTCCTTAATATTAGAATTTCTGAGTGAAAAACACTCATTCGAGTTTTAACATACTCCCACTATTTTTATGAGAATAAAAATACAATTCTCTCGAATGAGTGTAGCTGTTACCACACTTTCTACTACATTACGCATTTTCCGCCACTGACTAATGTTTCTTAATTCCAATGGCGAATTTCTGATGTCGATGACAATTATTTGAAGCTAACGACCAAATTTATCTTGCTGTCACCATTACTTTACGTCGCGTCGTTGACTAATTTTATTTCGAGACGTCACGATCCTCCCACAATTTTTATGGGAATAAAAATTAACCACGTCTCGAAAATTCACTCGTGATTATCATCTGTTCAATGATTGAAAGATAACCAACCAATGATAACGCTGACCAATCCATTACGATCGATTCAATCATTCTTTAACCTTTGTTGAGGACTTCGGCTCGACCAATTCGATAACCTCGGCGTCTTGATCTATTCTTTAATTGAAGGAATTCGGCTCGACCATTTCGATAAAATTGACGCCTTTTTCACCAACTCTTTGAGGACTTCGGCTCGACCAATTCGATAACCTTGGCGCCTTTTTCACCAATTCTTTGAGGACTTCGGTTCGACCAATTCGATAACCTTGGCTCCTTTTTCACCAACTCTTTGAGGACTTCGGCTCGACCAATTCGATAACCTTGGCGTCTTGACCAATTCGATTTTGAGGACTTTTGGCTCGACCATTTCGATAACCTTGGCGCCTTTTTCACCACTTCTTTGAGGACTTCGGTTGGACCAATTCGATAACCTTGGCGTCTTGACCAATTCGATTTTGAGGACTTTTGGCTCGACCATTTCGATAACCTTGGCGCCTTTTTCACCACTTCTTTGAGGACTTCGGTTCGACCAATTCGATAACCTTGGCGCCTTGACCAATTCGATTTTGAGGACTTTTGGCTCGACCATTTCGAAAACCTTGGCGCCTTTTTTACCACTTCTTTGAGGACTTCGGCTCGACCAATTCGATAACCTTGGCGTCTTGACCAATTCGATTTTGAGGACCAACATCAATGACGTTACTCATGTGATCCAATTTACACACGCAAACGATGACCAAATTTTGAGAAGCCGTGTGCCGAAACATACATCCGACTCTCGTTCACTAACGCCCACTAAGTCCACGCGGGGGCGCCATATGTTGAAACCGATACCTTGAACTAACAGTTACAAGATGGGTTAAACTAATTCTACAGTTGTGTGATCTAGTGGGTTGTTGATGTGTGGCTTAGTGAGCCGTTCGGTTTGAGGCTTAGTTAGCCGTTGCGTGACCTAGTTGGTCGTTTGAGAAATAAACACGCCCTTTAGACTTGTTGTGTTAATAATTCATTCGAGTTTTAACACCCAGCAGGTTAGAATGGCTGGAACGCTGGCCAACTTGCCTATCAGCTGAAGGAACCGTGAGCTTCACTGACGGTTCTAAAACTGCAGAGGGCGCCGGAATATTCTCTAGGGAACTGTCGATGGACATATGTTTTTACCTAGGGAGATTCGCCGATGTCTTTCAGGCTGAGACTTTTGCCGCACTTATGGGGGTGGGGGAGGCAGTCTCGGAAGAGACATGTGTGGAGAATGTTATAGTCTGCACTGATAGTGAGGTGATGGTTAAGGCGCTCATGTCGTCAGACGTGACATCCAAGCTACTAAAAGAGTTGAAGGAAACCCTGAACTGGACGGGACTGAGAAATCGTGTAACGGGCACCCAGACCAGGCCCGGATACTCTGGCATGGAGGGTAACGAGAGAGCTTCCGAGGAAAGGCTCGGTAACACCAAGCTGCGGCTAGAGCCTCTTACGCCCATACCACACTCGGCGTGTGTGAAAGCGTTAAGAGTTGGGTGAGGTCGGAATTCACTAACTATTGGAATGCCTATGATGGAGGAACGCACACGAAGCGTTTCTTATCGGCGCCCAATGGGAAATGGGCAAGAGAATTGCTAAACATGGACAAGGGACGCATCAAGAGGGTGGTGGGTGCGATCACAGGGCAAGTATCTGGCTAAAATGAGACTCTCTAACGATCCCAACTGCACCTGCGGCCTCGGTGGGGAGACGGGCGTTCATGTTACATATATGTGAATGCACAAAGTTTTCCTCATTGAGGCTCAGGACTCTAGGAGATCATGTGGTTCAACCCGCAACATTGACCAACATGGGACCTGCCGCTCTGGATGGGTTCCTAACTGGGACTGGGAGGTTTCCGAGATTTACATGATGATCGGGTAACGAAACAAAGGATCGCTAGATCTGTGTATCATGGACTTATCAAGGTCCGACCCAAACTGATAAATCTACTACTTGGTACAGTATCCCTCGGGGAGGTAATTTCTTCAACAGGAGCTTTTGTCCGAATGAACGGACAAAATAACATCGATAAAAATAACACGGAAAAAATCCTTACGCAAAATAGCCACGAAAGTGTAGGAAACATACGTAGCGCCTCAGGGCTGGCACAAAAAATTCAACTAAAAACCGGGACAGACTAAGGGAAAATATCCCGAATATCCTCCTGGCCGCTGAACTTTGAGGCGGAGGTCTGAGCTGCCGAGTTAAGCTAAAACAACGCATTGTATCAAATCTGCACTTTAAAGTTCTTTAGTGAAGTTTGAGTTTCTTTTGAATTTCATTGAAAAATTGAAATATTTCGCTGGAATATGAAAGAAGTTCAAAGCGCTCGGAAAATTTTATTAGTAAAGACAGAAACGCGATATGGCCGTGAAGTATAGCCCTTGCTGAAGGCTTAGAGCCGCCTGCTGGGCGCGGAAAGATTGCGGTAGACTCTGGGGTGATTATCATTCGCGTCAATGACACAAATTAAAGAGCCCATTGTTACTTCTTGTAGTCAATTTTATGAAGAAAATACTTTTTTAGGTGCGAAACGGACGGATTCAACATAAGCGTAAATGGTGAAAACTTTTGTACGTTCAAGCATCGAGGCGCCCCTGACGCTGTTAATGGGCTCTACGTGAGCGGTCGCGTCAAATTATTTAAAATAATTTATAAGACGCCGAAAGTGATTGTTCCACTGCAAGACATTTTCTGGCGACAAATGGGCGGCCATTTGAGACGTGTGGAATCATGTAAAAGTGGTGTTACTTGGGGAATCGGCTACGACAACACGGCATGGGTGTACACTGGAGGTTGGGGCGGAGCTTTCATGAAAGGATTGGAACAAAGTTCAACTGGAATCAACAATATGACCGATACGCATAATTTTTACATTTACGAAAACCAGCGTTGGAATCCACTGAGCGGCTATACAGCGCATGGCTTGCCGACAGATCGACACAGTTGGAGCGATGTGACTGGAAAACATAAGCGCAGCAAAGAACACACCAAACTACTGTCTATTCATTGGCAATGGGTAAATTTTCATTCATTTCGTTTATTATATCAATTCACACTTTCATTCATCAAGATCTCCGATTGGTTGGTGGACTTTCATACGCCTGGTGGAGTTGATCGCGATGGATGGCAATATGCCGTTGATTTCCCATCTAGATACCATGCAAAGAAACAGTTTACAGATTACGTAAGACGTCGTCGATGGCATCGCAAATGTAGGCTAACTTCTAGTGGGCCTTGGCACGAACTCGGTAACTCAAAAATCATCGACGTTTCGCTGCAACCTGAAAACTGTAAAGAGATCGACAGTCCGATCATAGTTTGGGCGGTAGCAGCTAATGGCGATGCATTGATGAGACGAGGTGTGTCACAATCGACTCCATTTGGTGTGTCTTGGGAGCATGTAACAAGTGACCATTCGTTGCTGTCTATATCTTGCGCACCGGATCATAAAGTGTGGGTGGTGGGCAAGAATGGTGCAGCGTATTTTCGTTATGGAATTTCGAGCGAAAAACCACAAGGAGATGCCTGGCAACAGATCGAACCACCGAGTGGTGTTTTGTTCAAACAAATTTCGGCTGGCAGTGTAGGCGTTTGGGCTTTGGCTGCTAATGGTTGCTTGGCTGTTCGGCGAGAAATCACTGCAACATTCCCGGAAGGATCACATTGGCAAATGTTACCGAATATTCCAAATGATCCACCGCACACAGAAGCAACTGTTGGATTTAAGGCCATATCTGTTGGCGACGAAGTGTGGGCCATTTCTAACAGTGGATTTATTTGTAAGAGATGTGGTATTACCAAAGATCATCCAGGTGGCACCGGATGGAATTTGGGTATTAATGTAAGTTAAAAGTTACTATTTTATGCAAGAGGTTTGTTGAGATGCATTTCAATTTCAGAATAATTTCAATTACATCTCGGTAAATGGACTGAACTGAACGGAGTAGCTAGAATTTTATTGCAGCTACATCCAGCACTTCTCTACCAAAGGTAATCGATACATTATACAAGCTTATTTACTATAATTTTTCCCAGTCATCATATTTCTGTGAATTCAATGTGTTACTAGCTTTAAAATTGAATAAACTCAATGTCAAAAACATTTTTTCTTATTTGCTCTTAACGAATTTCTTCATATTCAAGAGTCTACTAAGCGCTTATTCCATTGGGAAGTGACAGATACCATAGTTTGGTTTGTATGCAATTCGACTCATACCTGAAGACCTGAAGATCAGAAAATGAGCGGTCCACATATATTATGTCCCACTGCAGTCAATTTTTTTTAGTCTTTACTGGCCCTTTGATTTCTATTCTCCTCATGTAGACGCAGAACTTTTGTACTCTCCGCTCACCACTGCCGTCTTAATAAAAAAACATATGCAGGGGAACCGTACGCATCAGAATAGATGTGGCAAACAGTTGAGGTTACGAAAGCACTCCGTCGTATTTAAGTAAATATTGCCTTAACTCTTATATATAATAATAATCCGCCGTTACAACCCGTCCGGGTCAGAGGATAGATCATTTTAGTTACTAGTTCCGCAATTTTTGCGTGGATTCTCTTAGAGATCATTTCGTTACCGACGTTCTTACTGTGTCAGTGGAAAATTACACACAAACCTAGTGCCATCTATGATGTACTAGGCCTTAACTGTTAAGTATATACGATTACGTCCACTTTAAATTGTATTGGAAATTGCCGATTGGGCAATATTGAAAGACCCGTCCGAAGCAACGGTGTAAAAAAACCCTCCCGAAAGCACAAAATTGATCCCCAAATAATAAAAATGTTCGCCTCGATTTTCTCTCTATAACACAGCAAAAAACCATTTTTTGTCAAGGGCCGACCTTAGGACCGATCCAGGGCCATAAGGAAATGCCACGGACACATACTTCCACAGGCAAAAATGTTTCCCTCAATTTGCTCTGCAACATAGCAAAAAAAAATTTTTTGGTTAGGGCCGACCTTAGGGGCCATCCATAAATGACGTCCTACAGTTTTGGTCATTTCTAGACCCCCCTGCCCCGCGTCCAATAGCTTCCAATTCAAAGACCCCCCCCCCCCAAATGACGTCCAACCTAGAACCCCCCCCCCCCCCTCCCCAACAAAATATAGAAATTTTGAGTTTTACTTTCCACATATGTTTTTTCATTTAAATGAAACTTGAACTCTAAAAACGAATATTTACACATGGTTTGATTGGACATGCTGAAATTGTCGGAGAAATATTTGAAAAATATTTCCGATAACGTGACGAAGACAAACACAAGCTTAACAAACCACAGATTTTGGACGAAACGAAACACGAAATTATACACGGCATTGTGAGACCTACTTGTCTTGATGATGATTTTGTATTTCGAAATGATTTTTCGAGTGACGCGTCAATGGAAGCTTTTCAAATTTACTTTTTATTCATTTATTCATTCGTATACAAAAAAATCAGTTGAAACATCATCTACATCCCATTATGTTAACAATTCAAAAGGATACAAAATATCTGAAAAATAAGTAATATATCAAATTGGCAAAATCAATGGGTATATCATAGTAAATCATAAAAAAAACATCAAAATCAAAATTCAAATTCGGAACTAGAGCAGTTTCATAAAAAAAGAGAAAAAAAAACAAGGCAAAAAGAAAACAAAACAATCGATCAATGGACAAAAATATGTAACAGTAACTTGATACTTATGAGATCGCAAATTGCAGGCTGAAGTACCCAAAAATCATGTTCTCAAACACAGTTGGGAGTGTTCAATTCACTAGGATCGACCATTCTCATTCATGACAAAGGAAGCAAATGCATTCCAAAGCGTTATTTTTCCAGCAAATATAGCTTCAATAAGTCACAAAATCGAGTTTGTGTATGTGATGTCCGTATATTTAAAGGCAACGAGTTAAAATTTTTGGCTCCAGCGACGCTGACTCTACGCTCCCCAACACATGTCCTTGAAAAAGGGACAAACGGGTACCACCTCGAGCTCCTAGTAGGGTAGTCATGTGCCGGTCTACTGAAACTCAAAGTATGATGACACAGGCCTCTCATTGAAGCAAACACAAACTTACAGACCGTGTACCTATACATTCTACTGACAGTCAATAAGTTTGGATAATGGTCCGAAAAAAGCAGTTCAGCAGAATACCTGTAGGGCAACCTCTGAGCCACTCTCAAGGCAATCCTCTGCTTCCTTTCAACATTCTCAATTAATCTTCTGCTTGCACAACCCCACACACCAACGCAGAAGACAATCGAGAATGTATCATTGAAAAATACAAGGACTGCAAGATTTTTACAGGCAGAACATGACGTAACCTTCGCAGGGTACCAATCTGACCCGAAATTTTTGAGCAAAGTTAAGTGATATGGAAATTCCAACTCATGTTTCTATCGAGAATAACACCCAAGTATTTTATTGAGTCAACAGATTCAATCTCAACACCATTAGCTTCAATTTTCAAGGATTTATGAATTTTAACACGAGGAGATCTAAAGTGAACTACATTACTTTTCTTCAGATTCAATGTCAGTCTATTAGCATCGAAATGATCTATCAGCAACTTCAGATCTTCATTAATAACTCTAACATTATTTGCAAAACAAACGGAAGATGAAAAGATACTGGAATCATTCGCGAACAAGTAAGGTTGGGACTTCAACGGCAAGAGGTGCAGGTCATTACCAAAAATCAGGAACAGTAGCGGTCCCAGAACGCTACCTTGAGGGACTTCCACAGACACAGATGCCCAGGGGCTTTCATGTCCATTCGCCACTACACGCTGGAATCTGTTTTCCAAATAACTCTCCATAAGCTCCAATGATTGATCCCTAATACCAGCAAATGAAATTTTTTCTAACAAAAGCTTGTGATTGACCGTATCAAAAGCCTTAGATAGGTCAAAAAAAAGACCAGTCACAATTTTCCCCTTGTCAACATGAAAACAGATATAATCGACCAATTCGCTCAAGGCGGTATGGGTTCCACTTAGGGATCTAAAGCCATATTGTTTACAATAAAAAAACTTTGTCGAGTTGAGGAAGCTCAAAATATTTGAGAAAATCAACTTTTCAAAGACCTTATTAATAACCGGCAAAACAGATATTGGCCTGTAGTGATTTCACCAGTGAGTTTCCTGATTTGAAAACCGGCGTAATGTTAGCTTTCTTCAAGGAGTCAGGGTATTTCCCAGTGGTCACGCATAAATATCAGGCAAAATTTTCGGACAGATACAAGTTTGTTAAACTGAATTTGACATTTTGACATTTGACGTGTAATCGATGAAATAAAAACGCAAGTCGATGAAATAACCACCTGAGGCGCTAGGAGAAACTCGTTTTTATTGCCTTAGCTATATCCTAGGGCCTAATCTAAAAAAATGTCTTCTACTATTTGTTGGGCATAGGCCTGTCAAAAAAGATTTACTCGAGTTATCTACAAAACATATTCATACGTATTTTTATCTTTTTTCTCTGCAACACCGCACAAAAAACCTCTTCATTAAATAAATATTCACAAAAAAACACCAAATATCGTGTAGGATCGCGTAGTGTGAGTTGGGCCCACACTGAGGACTCTACAGCCCGAGTCACTCAGATTTTCTCTAATTCAACTGTGGTGATTTTCTGATGTCCACATCTTTCATTCAAAACCTGGAAGAGCGATTCCCGTTCAAATTTCGCAGTGATATAAGTGAAAAAGTTCCAACAACCTTCAAAAAGCCACGTTTTTCACCACTTTTTCGACCATAACTTCGATAGTTTTCTGATTATCTTTCAGGGAAAAATAAGTTTTTGAGTGCGATGCGCCCGTGACGGGAAAATGGGAAAATGACGATTTTCTAAAAGTCATATCTTCGGATCCACTGGACCGATTTTAATGAGTAAAATGTCGATTTCATCAAAATTTTACGTAGAATCCGATGAACTAGATCTCAGGGGGTACGACGCAAGGGAAAAAGTCAAAACTTAGCTGTATTATATGTTTTCGCAGTCTACGAAAAAAAATGTCTATGGGGACTTGCGTCACGGGCGCGATGCTACCGCGCGCCCATGATTTTGAAAAAGGAGGGGTACCGGCCTCGTTTGGGCGCCAGGGCTCTTAGAAGGCGCCATATAAAGCCCATATAAAAGAATGTGTATTCAAAGTATGGGTCAAAAATGAGCAAAATTTTTGGACTGTGTTAGGATGTTAGGTGTCAAAGGAAAAGTTGATGGGTCAGGGTGACCAACAAAATGGGCGACGGTGGTATGGGACGAACTTAGGGGGAAAATTAATTTTTTTTTTGGTTGGAGATAGGTGCCACAGGAAAAGTTATTGGGTTGAGTGTGTAGTTTGTCAGGGTGACCAACAAAATGACTGAAGGTGGTATGGGACAAATTTAGGGGAAAAATTGATTTTTTTTTTGTTGAAGATAAATGTTTCGTCGAGGGGTGGCGCACTTCATTTATTCCATTTATTCTTTTATTCCATTTATTCCCAAAAATTTGTTTGTTGTTTTTGCGAAATATCTGAACCAAACACAACACAAATTAGACAAATAAGATCAAATAAAGGTTTGCACAAATTATAAAGCATTTAAACCATCTTGAGATTAAATTTTATTTTTTTGGGAATAAATGGAATAAATTATGTATGGTTTGTTGTGTGCGCTGCCATCAAAATCAAGTCTATTTGAGGTTTTGACGAATTTGAAAAAATTATCACTTATTCCATTTATTCCAATATTTATTCCATTTATTCCCATTTATTCCATTTATTCCCATTTATTCCATTTATTCCCATTGATTCCATTTATTCCCATTTATTCCATTTATTCCATAAATCGCAGAAGTGCGTCACCCTTCGTGTTTCGTGTCAAAGGAAATTTTTTTCCTATAAAATTATTTTCGACGGAAATTTTTTTTCGCCGGAAATTTTTTTCCCAGAAATTTTTTTTCGCTAGAAATATTCGTCGGAATTTTTTTTCGCTGAAAATTTTTTTCGCTGCAATTTGTTTTCGCCGAAATTGTTTTTTTCTCGCGGAAATTTTTTTGCGCAGGTATTCTTGTTCGCTGAGTTTTTTTGGCTAAATTTTTTGCGCAGAATTTTTTTTTCGTTGAAAATTTTTTGTCGCGTGCAATTTTTTTTCACCTAAATTTTTCTTCACAGAAATTTTTTTTTCGTCGAATTTTTTTTCGCTGAAATTTTTTTTTCGCAGGATATTTTTTTTTTCCGGAATTTTTTTTTTTTCCCCCCCCCGCCGAGAATTTTTTACCGACGGAGGGGGGGGGGCGAAATTTTTTTTTTCGGCTGAAATTTTTTCCGAAGGAATTTCTTTTCGCCGCAAATTTTGTTCGCCGGAAATTTTTTTTCGCCAGAAATTTTTTTAGACAGAAATTTTTTTCGCCGGAATTTTTTCTCCAAAACTTGTTTTCTCTTTTCTTCCAAAACTACTGATATCACAACAAAAACCCTTTTTAAAAGGGAAACGTGACGCAAGGCCTCGTCTCTTTTTCTAAAACAACTGATATCAATTTGGGTGACGCTTAACGCTTCGAAACGCAAAAAATTCTTTTTTTCACTTTTGATTAAAAAAATGAGTCACAAGTATTAATTTTTCATGATACCCCCAGCGAAAAATCTATTTTTCGCCCCCATTAAGAGGGGCGAAAAATAAAAAATGAATGCCTTGGGACGAAAAATAGAATGAACAAAAAGAATGAAGCCAAATGTCAAAAATGATGTATTTTTATTTATGTATTAATATTTACATTTGTGGAACCTCCAAAATAAAAAACGATGTTACGTTTCTTATCACTTTGACACAATTCTGCAACATTAACAGTTTGGGAAGATGAAACGGGTTGAAAATTTACCGCAGTAGAGGAGGAAGCAATTTCAGTATTTGTCATGGGGTTCGTCGGCAAATTGACGGCTGAAGAAATTAAATTGCTCACTTTTCTCTGGGCCAATGATTCTTGTATATACCCCTCGCATACAGAATCGGATTTCCATCCACCATGGCGCTTAAGCGTTTCTTTGGAAGCATCAGCGTCTGCCAAAATTGTGGTAGATGAACGGCGAAAGCTGTGTCCGGTAAAATCCTTCGGATTCGGAAGTTTTAGGAACTCTGCGATTTCGTGTGGAATTTTCGCGATATTGTTTTTCCCCATTACCTGGTTAACACATTTACCATTTCTAAACTGAAGGAAGAACCGATTTGTTTGGGTATCCCGAGGGTGCAGTTTTATATACTCTCGTACGTATGTGGCGAATTCACCATCAACCTGGTACATTCTCTGCGTTTTGCTTTTGGTATCAGGAAGCTTCACTACGATTTCGTTGCCATCATCTTTAACTTGGCTGGTGGTGAGATGAGTAAGCTCATCTCCCCTGCAAGCACCAAGAACACCGAAAGCCGCAACAGCCTTTTGAAAATAATGATTTTTAATCTGTTTTTTTTTTTTTATTTTTGTATTACCTTCATGCCAAGATAACGAATGTTTGGAGCTGATACCATAAACTCTTGAATTTGTTTTGCAGAAAACACATCAGATTTTTTTGGAATGTAACCATCAAGCTGCGCGGACAAAAAAGCGACCAATAGTTTATAATTTGATAAATCCACATTGTTCTTCAATATAAACGTCTTCTTCAACATTGAATACATCGACCACAATGTATTCGGTTTGTATTTTTTGCTGGCTTCATTGAAGTAGCTCACAACAGTTTTCTCGTCGAAAGTATCAATTTTGTTGGATTGCTGCCAATTCAAGAAAGCTTTGTAAGCTTGTAAGTACCGATCTGTGATTTTTTCGGTAGAATCTTATTAAGCGCCTCCTGGTAGCCTTCTAAAATTGAAATCGGCATTCCTGAGTTGTCATCAACTTGCTGCAAATCACGTGAGGTTGTAGCTACGCCATCAGCGTCGATGATTGTAGTATCGATTTGGGACATGGCAATGTCCATTTCGTCCAAATCTGTCATCTCCTCTGTGACTATTTGAGACATCAAAGTATCCATTTCGTCCAAATTTTCCGAAAAGGCCATTTTATTTAATTCGAGTTGTACAAAAATGACGAACGTAATGTATTTATTGAAGACCAGAGCAAACTATGATTCATATTATTTAAGAGTGAACAGTTCATTTCATCAAAAAAAAACAAAGCCAACTCAAAATTTTTGTTACAAATTACTATTGCTTATTGGAACTAAAATATTTATTGTCGATTATTTGTACAACGTTATAGGTAAAATTGTGATTAATGTGGTCTCGAAATAGATCTTTCGCTGGGGGTATCATGAAAAATAATGTGAATAACATGGGACGAACGTAAACAAATTCAAACTGTGCGATTGCCGCCCTTGCCTTCGGCGCGGGCTGCAAACTTCGCACACGTTTGAATTTTTTACTTTTCGTCCCGTGTCATTCAAATTACTATTTCTGCGCTTTCAGATTTCGCACGCCAGAAATTTGGCTACCCGTACTCCACACATCAGGCAAAACTTATTTTTTTTTTTCGTGTCAAATCTGAAAGAACAGAAAAACTATAACTAACGTAAGCCGTACGTAACTAAGCCGTAAGCTTCACCCAAATTGATATCAGTTGTTTTGGAAAAGAGTAGAGGACTTGCGTCCCGTTTCCCTTTTAAAAAGGGTTTTTGTTGTTAATAACTCCTTCAACAAAGTCAATAGACGGATACAGGAAAACAGTTGTTTATTGTTAGTATATTTCAAGTCGGGATCGTAGGGGATTGTAGGGGAACTAACGAAAACATGTATTTTTGTTTATAAATGATTTAAGCTTTTATTCAACATTTTTCGGTATGTATTGTACATATTTACAATGTTTGTCCTGATTAATAAAATAAAAGTGTTTATATTCGGAATAAAAATATCAGTAAACGAATCGTGAGTCTCTAAGAGGATAAAAAAGCTCTTTATCGTTTTTTAAGGAAGAGAAAAGAACGAAAGTATAGAAAATTCAAACTAAAAAGAACAAAAAAAATTAGAACGTAAAATATCACTCCGTTAGATGCCTGATTCAATTCGAGTATGAAAACAATCTGATCGATTATTTACAAATTCAGAAATTTGTTAAATAAATTTTCTGGAAGCATTTGCTACGTTTACAGACATTTCAATGTTGACACAAGTTTTTTTCATGTAATTTTTGTTATTCATCGTCCTTAGGTTTAAGAATATCCCGTATTTGTGAAAAAATAGTAAGAAATATGCTATTATTATTACTACTACTGCTACTTATAGGACGAAAGCCGCCAGATCCAATACCACCACCACTAGGAATTTTAAAAATGTTACGAAGTTTAGAAAAGTTGGCAAGTTTCTTAAGTTTGGAAAACTTAGTAGCTTTCGCAATTCTACCAAGATTAGGAAGTTTGACTTTAGGAATTTTGAATTTAGGAAATTTGAGTTTAAAAGGCTTCATACATTCAGCAGATTCAGCCGATTCACGTTCTGCCACCGTGTCAGTGATCATGTAAATAGCCACCAGTATGACAACACATAGCAGATGAAGAACTCTCTAAAGTATTTTCCGTCAGTAAATTACATTTGCTATTGAATTGTCAGCTTACCATTTCTACGTCCGGTTGATTTCGGCTACAGTTTTAGAATGGAAACGGCTTGCATTTGATGGAAAATTATTGTTCGGTTTTTTAGCTAAAAACAGACGCGCAAATGTGAAAACGGATACATTTTTGTGTTTTGTGGTTTATTGACTTTGTCGATTGCTCCATGTTAAAATACATGCAAAATTCAAAAATTCAAGTAAAAATGTTTCGGTTTTCACTTTCTATGTGAATGTCTATAGTATTTTTTAGATACAAATAAGTTTTAGGTGATTGTACAGGTGGTTGCATCTTTGTCACACCTGCACAAATGTTGTCAAGTTATCGATACCTAAAACCAAAATTTTGTATTTATTTAAGATGAACGTCCTTTTTCGAAAAATTGGAAAATCAAAATGATTTTCTTTAAAAAAACTTACAAATCCATCGGTGACCTATTTCACTGCCCTTCCATTTGTCACTTTGTTCTTGTTGTTCCCATTCAGTAATTATCACCACCCACGTTATGAAATTCTTTAGAATTTGATTTAAAATTCAAGAAAATTAAAAAATAGACACAAGAAACATATGAAAATGGAAATACTTCGGAGATGAATCCCTATCGCAATACTTTCGTATGCATCATCAGGTTAACGTTTTCCTCGACGTCCGAGTTCACTATTCTCGGAACAATTCACGAAATGATAAAAAGAAATTCCAAAATAAACAAATTTGCCGGTGTACCGCTTTCACCCACAAACCTGCTCATTTTCCCCTATGATTGACCTTCGCTGTGCTGATAAGAACACTCGCGTCAGGGTCATCTAATCTATGAACTAGATACCCACTAGGGAGGAGTGTTTTTGACCTTTGTTTTCATTTCCCCCGCAAGAAATAAGATGTAAGATGAAAGATGAAATTACGTCCACATCAAATTGTATTGGAAATTGCCGATAGGGCCGTCCGAAGAAACGGTGTAAAAAACCTTTCCGAAAGCACAAAATTGACCCCCAAATATAGAAAAATGTTCTAATCAATTTTCTCTACAACATAGAAAAAACCATTTTTTGAGCTAGGGTCGACCTTAGTTCCGACCTATGGCCCTAAGTAGAGGCCTCGGACACACAATTCCATAGCCAAAAATGTTTCCCTCAATTTCCTCTGCAACAAATCAAAAATTTTTTTTTTGGCTAGGGCCGACCTTAGGACCGACATGGCATACTTGAGCCCTAAGCACAGGCAAAAGTTTCTTTAATAAACTGTCGGTCATGCCTAGATCTTTCAACTAAAAAAAAAAATTGAAAATCGGAAAAAATTTACTCGAGTTATGTACAAAAAACACATAGAGCCCTAGTGGAGACTCGATTTTAGTGCCCTAGCTAAGTCCAAGAACTCAAATTCAAAAAAGTTTCTTCCATAAATTGTCGGCTATGCCCAGGTCTTTCAAACAAAACAAAATTTTAAAAATCAGAAAAGATTTATTCGAGTTATGTACAAAAGACGAAAAATCACTTAAACTTAAATCCCATAAAAGATTTTTCGATTACCTTTTAGGGAAAAAAAAGTTTTTGAAAATCGGTTGAGTTTTACTCGAGTTGTCGTGTTGACAGACGGACGGACATTTTTAGACCCGTACGAAGTACGTAGGTCTGATGCGTTTACTACCACGTTTGTTACATTGCGAATTCGAACCCGGGAGTAAGGGGGAACCTTTTTTTGTTGCCTCCAGATGACAAATCAGCGAAAAAAACAATGTCCGTCTGTCGGTCGGTCTGTCTGTCTGTCTGTCGGTCTGTTTGTCTGTCCGTCAACACGATAACTTGAGTAAATCTTGACCGATTTTCAAAAACTTTTTTTTCCTGAAAGGTAGTCGAAAAATATTTTATGGGATTGAATCTGGGCACTGTCGGCCCAAGGGCCGTCGAGCTAGGGCCGTTCAAGTGGTTTTTGGTCTTTTGCACATAACTCGAGTATATTTTTCCGATTTTCATAAATTTTTTTGTGTTTGAAAGATGTAGGCATGGCCGATAATTTATGGAAGAAACTTTTTTTAATTTGAGTCCTTGGACTTAGCTAGGGCACTAAAAACGAGTCTCTGCTAGGGCTCTATGTGTTTTTTGTACATAGCTCGAGTAAATCTTTACCGATTTTCAAATTTTTTTTTGTATGAAAGATCTGGGCATGACCGACAATTTGTGGAAAAAAGATTTTTTGATTTGAGTCTTTGGACTTAGCTAGGGCACTCAAAAAGAGTCTTTGTTAAGGCCCTACGTGTTTTTTGTACATAACTCGAGTAAATCTCTTCCGATTTTCAAAAACTTTCTTTTGTTTGAAAGATCCCGGCACGGCCGACAATTTATAGAAGAATTTTTGCCTGTGCTTAGGGCTCAAGTGGGCCTCATGTCGGTCCTAAGGTCGGCCCTAACATAAAAAAATGTTTTTTGCTATGTTGCACAGCGAATTGAGGGAAACATTTTTGTCTATGGAAGTATGTATCCGAGGCCTCTACTTAAGGTCCTAGGTCGGCCCTAGCCCAAAAAATAGTTTTTTGCTATGTTGTAGACAAAATTGAGGAGAACATTTTTCTCTATTTGGGTCCCTTCTATGTTTTTTATTGCTGATTCGTCATCTAAGGGCCATGATCGGTGCTCCCCCCTACTCCCGGGTCGAAATTCGACTGGTTACAAACGTCGTGGTAAACGCATAGACCCCTTTTGGAAGAACTTTGTTCTTCGTACGGGTCTAAAAAGTGGAAAAATACGCTGTTTTAATGTCAGACTGAAGTTTTTTAGTTTTATTTTTGCCTGGCGGCTCACATTTCTGAGCGAATTTCGTCTGGCGATGGTTTCTGAGTCCCTTGTATTGGGTATGTGGCCGTCGAATGATAGCAGTCACAGATCGTGGAGTCATCGCGAAAAAGAATGACCAGGTTGGACTTTTCCATTTGTCTGGCGCCACTCACCTCCCAACATTTTTGTCTGTTAGTCAATTTTCTCGTTCGTTCGGGAGTTTGTCACGAGTTTGAAGCCGCGGCGTCATCACGGCAAAAAATGGGCGTTTTTGAGTTTTATTTTTGTCTGGCGACTCACATTTCTTAACGAATTCCGTCTGGCGATGGTTTTCTGAGTCACTTGGGAATGTGGCCATCGAATGATAGTAGTCGTACGTCATGGCGTCATCACGCCAAGAAAGTGTCAATTTTCTTTTTGTCTGGCGCCACAACCATGGCCACACATTAGTATCAGAAAAATTCGTGGCTGAGGGACTGAAAAGCACGTAAGCTCGGAAAATTAAAAAAAGTGAAAAAATGCGCTGTTTTAATGTCAGACTGAAGTTTTCCAACCGTTAGACCTAAATCTTTCGCGGAAAATCTGTTGCTTATAAAAACTTAACAATTTTCAGCATTTGATGTTTCGATAATTTTTGATATTTTGATAATTATCGATATTTCGATAATGATATTAAAATATCATTATCAAAAAGAAATATCGATAATCGATACTCGATATTTATCGATATTTGATAATCAAAGTAAATATCAGCCATGCATACCAACGACACCACACACGTCAAATTTGGTTGAAAATTCAATTTTTGGCGATCACTTGGGTGTAGTGAGTAAAGCTCGCATTCACCATTGGATTTGCAAAAAAATGAAAGTTTTTTTTAAAGAAAATCATTTTGTTTTTCCACTTTTCCAAAAAGGGCGTTCATCTTATATAACTACAAAATTTCGGCTTTAGGTATCGATAACTTGACAACATTTGTGCAGGTGTGACAAAGATGCAACCACCTGTACAATCACCTAAAACTTATTTGCATCTAAAAAATACTACACGTTCACAGAAAAGTGAAAACCGAAACATTTTACGCTACCATAAAAGATCGTTACCCTAATGATTGAATTGTAAAGATAATTTTTTACAAGGCCCTTCACTTTCTCTGTTGTTTCTTGTTGTGTCTCCTCATTAAGCATGTGTACGCCTACAAGAGGACAGTTGGGTTCTAGCGAGTATCTTTACAAGTTTATAGTAAACTTGTAGAATTCCCCTCACCTAAAGGCTACGCAGGCATAAGGATTCTCGGTCGCTAGGTCGGAGATTTGTAGCTTAAGTATAGGAAACCAAAAGGTGGTGGTTGTGAGCAAATGAAACCCAACGAGAGGAAAACGACTCCGAAAAATCATGGTTTGGTGCAAAAAATTTCAAAAATCATCCGGGAAAATCATCAAAAATCATTAAAAATCACAAAAGTCATCAAAAATCATTGAAAATCTTCCAAAAATCATTATAAATCATTAAAAATCACAAGGGTTCTAATCGGATTTATCTTGTACTCTTTACGCAATGCAATTCCATTGTCGTTTTACTGATTGACAAATTTCATTAACTTTACCGATTACGCCTCATCCTACACTCCCCCCTTTGCAACAATATTTGTCCTCAAATATTCAATTTTCACTTTTTTCGTCCACTAAAGCGAATCGTCCTATCCCAAAAGTTCTGAGTTTCAAAAGCGTTGCAGCAATTTCCTCTGTAGGTTTCGTGATAGAGTTGATCTGTTTCGGTTTCGTACCCATTGATTTGTTTGTTTCGTTCTTCGCGCAATCTTGAGCAACATGACCAAAACTATTTGAAACATCGTTAAAAAATCCTTTTCCTTTTTGTGGACTGGACATGCTTCTTGCGTCCTCCACACCCTTGAAGACAAAATTTTATGCCATTTCCAGGAAATCTAAAAATTCTTCTTCTTCGCCGTCTGCCAAAATTTCTGGAAAAGCCGCTTCAAGGTCTCCCTCAAATTTTATTTACTTTGCCGATTGCACCTGATCCTACATAAGTACCTTACACTAGAGATGAGCGGGTCGACCATTTTTCGAAACCCGACCCGGACCGAACCCGACCCGAAAAATTTTTCGATACTTGAAACCCGAAACCCGAATTGTTTCTAAACACGACCCGGACCGAACCCGACCCGATAAAATTTTTCGAAACCCGAAACCCGAACTGTTTTAAAACCAGACCCGGACCGAAGGAGACACTCAAGTTTTTCGAAACTCACAACTCAAATTACTTCGAAACAAAAATTATTTCAAGACCCGACGTCTGCATTCTTCACTGACAAGATGATAAAATTTAGACGAGTTTTGTAAAATATAAAAAGTTTTCCAAACCCGGCCCGGACCGAACCCGACCCGATTAAATTTTTCGAAACCCAAAACCCATGAACCCGAAAAAAAAAAATTCGGGTTCGGGTTCGGGTCGGGTTTTCGAAGTTTCGGGCAACCCACTCATCTCTACCTTACACCGAAATGTGTATTACCGTTTCCCCCGAGCTGCTCAACATTTTCACCAATATTGGTTCGACACTGTCTGGCATGACGGCCTCCTGTTTAAAATGATAAAATTTGGTGTTCAACCTGTAATCATCAAAATTGTGAGAAACTTTTTGAGTGATCGTTCTTTCATTGTAGGTCGTAAGCGTTTTTCTTCGGCTAGACCAATTGCATCCAGTGTACCCCAAGGGTCTGTACTAGGCCCAAAACTGTTCAATATTTTTCTAGCCGACGTACCTACCAATCGGTTTGTCAAAATCCTACAATTCGCAGATGACATCATACTTTATCTCGTACACAGCAGTGTTTCATTATCCAATAAAATTTTCAATAATTACCTTACAGAGCTGATGGAATATTATTCTGACTGGAAATTGAGATTAAATACAAGCAAAACCAAACTAATCAATTTCACCGGATCTGCTTGCTGCCCCAGATCGCTTATTAGAGACTTTAAAACCAAACAAAATATTAGAATTAACAATATTAAGCTAACGGCTCGTAAATCAATTAAGTATCTCGGAGTCACCTTTACTAAAAATTTTAAATTTAATGTTCATGTCAAAAATTTAATTACCAAAATCAACAGATCCGTTAATTCTATAGGAAAAATTTTATTCTCTCGTTTCTTGGCGCGATCATTCAAATTTTTTATTTACAAATGTTACGTTAGACCTATCTTACAATACGCTTCTTGTATTTGGCTCAATCCGAAAAACATCACCTCAGCTCAAGTAGAAAAAATCAGAATCGCTGAGCGTAAAATAATAAGACGAGCTGGGAGGTTCTTCAGAAATAGGGGTAGTTTCAAGCATTTGCCTAACCGAACGTTGTACAGCGAGTCCGGAATTGAGAGGATTGATTTACATTGTTCTATGTTAAATGTCAAAATTTTTGAGCGCTGTCATGACTCAGAGGAACAATTTATTAAAGGTTTGGTCGAACCCTTTAATATCAATGAGAAATATTGGCCACCCGCCTTTAGTTACCATCTAAAAAACCAGAACGATATCCTCACTGCTGATGACAAATTTTTGCTTTACCACCATGGCTACCATGATAGTCATACTCTAGTTTATAATACCGACCTCTAGCCCACTACCATTATGTTTTTGTTTTGTTATTTTAGTAATTTAGTCTTACGTATTGTCAAGTATCAACCCATTGTATGTTTTTTGTTATTTTTTGCTGATCTTTTGTATTGTTAGTTCATCACCTCAATCTACAGCTCCATATCCATCACTTATCCTGCTCAATTAAAAAGCGTCTAGTTTATATTGAATATCAACAGTATCCATTATTTTGTCAATTTTAACATTTTTAACCGAAAATTGATTAATAAAAAAAAAACCAACATTGGTCACTTCTACTCACAAAATTTTGTGGCTTTGTCAAAGAAACCTGGGGTCCATCTCTCATACCTTCGCAGATACTTCTAAGAACGTAAAAATATTGACCACTTTTCCAACTGCCCAACACTTTCACCAATACTGGTCACTTCTATTCACAAAACTCTGAGACTTTGCCAAACAAACAAATGGTCTCTCTCCCATACCTTCGCAGATATTTTTATTTATTTATTTAGCGTATGGTTTTTCTTACATCTTATTTTACAATTATATATTACATTCTATTCCGTTACAATTGTGAGTGACCGAGAGGTCATTACGACAGGTTCGGTTATAATTCTCTCAATTTTACACTAGACTTAATACTATTTCTATTTGTCACACATCTCATTCATAGTCGATTTGTTTTTACGATGTTATTGCCGGGGAGTTTGGCTAGCCAACAGTTCCGGCGACCGGGTGATGACATTTTTGTCTGCTGGGGACCTCACGAACCCATTGTGTGATCTGGGCGTCATCTTTTGCGTCTATTTTTAAAATTGACCACTTTTCCAACCGCTGGTACATATCCACCATTTTGTTTGGTACCACACCACACAGTTATCTCTTACCAATAAATATTACAAAAAAATGTCAACCAAGCTTCATTGCGCTCTCTGTACTTAAAAAAACTATTCGATGTGTCTCTAGGTTTCACTTATGGCTTTCTCTTCCCATTCGAATTTAGGTTTGCATTGCCTTTTTGAGCTATGAAACGCAATGCAAGAAGACGCTTTACTTTAGTTCCTCGGAACTTTACAAACGGGTACGCCAAAAATTTGAGACCCACAAAGTCATAAAGTGCAAACAGACAAACTTTTGACTTTTGTAAGTGCTTCTTACTACTAACGTCGATCTAGATGTGCTTGTATACCTCAATTAATTACTCTTTACCAAAGTTTGGCAGTGTTCATCGAATTTATAAGCTCCGGTTTATTTCATCCAACAATACTTAGGCTATTCTTTATCCAGAACGTTATCACTGCCCTCTTTCCCGGTGAAATTACAAAATGTCAAAGTTTTCTGGAAATTTTATTTTCATCATCTATAATTGTCCTCAATATGTCCTTTTATGTACTGTAGAGATTGGAATTTGACGTAGCCGGACATCTTGGTTATTGGCGTGTACTAAAAAATTTCTGTTTTTTTTTTGATCGTATGGGGACTTGCGTCACGGGCGCAATGCTACCGCGCGCCCATGATTAGAACAAAGGGTGATTTTTCAAAAACGGCTTTCCTGATGTCAACAGCTATATCCAGTAGTAATTATGCGATTCTGTTAGGACAAAATGAGGACATTTTTTCTACATCAGGAAATTCTCAAAAATATTTCAGCCCCCAGTTTTAGTACTCGAACCAACAGCATATGAGATTCGTGTCATCTCAAAAAAATGTCCTTTTGAATGACGTTTCGATAAACTAGTAAAAAAAGCCGAGTACCAGTCACTGGATTCGAGCTATTAGTATTTGGCATACAAAATGCGATGCTTTTCAATATCAGGTGCTTTATCAACTATTTTCAGTACAAAATTATGCATTTTTGAGGACAAATTGAGGTCATTTGTCTATATCAGGGTATTCACAAAAATATTCAGTTGCTCAGTTAACGTACATTCAATTTTTGCGATGTTTTAAAGGCACGTCGCAAAAATGTGAACTGTCAAATTTGCGATGTTTTTTTAGAACAGAATACTGCGTAAAGCACAAATTTTTCAAAATTATAGCTCATGTATGTACCGTGAGAGGATGAATCTTACGAAAATAATAGATGAATGAAGGTACAAATATGCTCTGAAATAACATCGCAAATGAACTTGGAATGCGATGATTTTTCAGAGCAGCTTTCGACCTTCATACTCAAACTTTCTGATTTCTGATTCATTTTTTATTCGTGTAAAAGTACTTGAGCTATAATTTTGAAAAATTTGTTGTTTTCACCGAATTCTGTTTTAAAAAACATCGCACGTTTGACAGCTCACATTTTTGCGGCGTCCTTTCTGTTTGTATTTGTATTTGAGGACGATTGTTATAGATGATGAAAACAAAATTTCCAGAAAACTTTGACATTTTGTAATTTTTCACCCTCTTTCCCGCCACTAAATATAATTGATCTTGTTTGTTTGTGAATTATAGTTAATATTAGGGCGATTCTCATAATTTTCCTAACTTTACGAATTCTTAACTTCACAGTTGTCAGCATAGACGTTACGAATGACCACACCTGGCAAGTTTCGAATACATAAAGTTACGAAAATCATGAGAGTCGAGGCCCGGAAGCCTTACGCCTTATATCGCTATCGACGATGTCGTTACAACTTAATTTACTTCAAATCATCGAACAACCTCAAATCCAATACGCGTTTATTTCAAATCGAACGACCTCATCTAAGATGCGTTATAAAGAGAGAGAGAGAGAGAGCAAGAAATGATATAGATGACACTTTTCTTCTTTATCAATTTCGATACCAAAGCAAATTTAATGAGAAAAAAATGCCCACAGTTCTACTAAACAGTCGGGGTGTTTGTTCATCAAAACACTTTGAAGGAATATGCACATTCACATCCTAAGCTTTTTGCAGATGACATGACATAGGAAGACGATGTGAGATACGTTTCATGTTAAGCGCGAATCTAACACACACACTCATTGCCAGTTGTAGCTGAGGCGGGTCAAACTCTAGTACGATTTATAAGGTTGTTACTTGATTTATGTACCTTACATGCACAGGCCTTCAATGTTAAATTTTTCTTTTCCCAATAAATAAAAAGAAAAAGAAACTTCCAATTTCAGATCAGATTGATCTGAAAGTTTTTTGTTCTCTAATTTGTACTGAAGCCCCGTTGTCTCGACTCTTCGAAAATAAAGAATAGAAAATCTCCGTAAAAAACGAATCTGTTTGGAGACTCATCATCGATGTACCGCTTGCAGGGATAGGTAGTGCCGATGAGGTTGCCCCTTAACGAATTGGGGGAAATAATGGGGTGTGCTTGTTTTGAGCAAAAAGGTTTGTAATGGTGTTTGCAGCAAAAAATTGTTCTACAGTATGTGTAAATTCGGGACAGTTTTATTTATAAAAATTATTTTATAAAATATACCGGAATGCCGAGTGAATCCCTGGCACGTCTCGGCTAAGAAATAGGTGGCGTTACTGGGTTAAGTGTATAGAAGAATTGTTTAGTACGCGAAAATTATTAGAGATGACGCATCAAATTCGGTTTGAGTTTCTGCTAAACCAGTTGCACTTTAATCACGAATAATTTAATTAAAAATCCGAATAAATATTTTTTTAAACAACTAATATCAGAAAAGTCATTTTCACTCAGCTTTCGATTAAAAATAGGTTGCAAAAAGGAGCACACCCCATTGTTTATGGTAACAGTAAATTTCATGTCGGGATCACCAAATGCTAGGGGAACTAACAAAAACATGTAATTATTTCCTCGGCCGAGGATGAAAACGATCTGATTTATTTGTAAATAAGTTCAGGAAGTTATAACAAATTTTTGGGAGCGGTTTCTGTCTGTCCAGGAATACAAATGTACTAATAGGTTGACACAAGTTTATTTTCATGTAGTTTTTGTTATTCATCGCCGCTAGGTTGAAGCCAACTCTGTACTTGTGAAAGAATAGTTAGTAATATGTTATTATCACTACCTCCACTACTTATAGGACGAAAGCCGCCAGAGCCAATACCACCACCAGGAATTTTAAAAATGTTACGAAGTTTAGAAAAGTTGGCAAGTTTCTTAAGTTTAGATAAATTAGTAGCTTTCGCAATTTTACCAAGATTAGGAAGTTTGAATTTAGGAATTTTGAATTTAGGAAATTTGAGTTTAAAAGGCTTCATACATTCAGCAGATTCAGCAGATTCAGTCGATTCACGTTCTGCCACCGTGTCAGTGATCATGTAAATAGCCACCAGTATGACAACACATAGCAGATGAAGAACTCTCTAAAGTATTTTCCGTCAGTAAATTACATTTGCTATTGAATTGTCAGCTTACCATTTCTACGTCCGGTTGATTTCGGCTACAGTTTTAGAATGGAAACGGCTTGCATTTGATGGAAAATTATTTTTCGGCTTTTTAGCTAAACACAGGCGCGCAAATGTGAAAACGGACACATTTTTGCGTTTTGTGGTTTATTGACTTTGTCGATTGCCCATGTTAAAATACATGCAAAATTCAAAAATTCAAGTAAAAATGTTTCGGTTTTCACTTTCTATGTGAATGTATATAGTATTTTTTAGATACAAATAAGTTTTAGGTGATTGTACAGGTGGTTGCATCTTTGTCACACCTGCACAAATGTTGTCAAGTTATCGATACCTAAAACCAAAATTTTGTATTTATTTAAGATGAACGTATTTTTTGGAAAAGTGAAAAAACGAAATACCTTTTTGTTCAAAAACTTGCATTTTTTCTCAAATGCATGGATTTTACGAAGTATCGGTATCGGTAACCTATTTCACTGCGCGTACTTTTGTCATTTTGTTATCACACCATCATGTTAACAATTCCCTCTTGCTTTCTTTATATCGGGGTTAAAATTCAATTCAAATTCAGTTGCGTTAAGCACCCATCTGCACCCTCTCAATTTAAAAAGAGAAAAAAAATTGAAAGAAATTTTCACAAAATTTCAAAATAAAAAAGTTTTCAAAATGCAAAATGTAAATTTGGAGTCATTTATTCAATTGAATTTTTTGCCATTTTTCGGTTCGGCACTACATAACATCAATATTGTCTGCTCTACTCAACCGATTTCTGAGATATTTGCTGTTCTGGAATCTCTAACTCATACCCTAGGTGTGTGATAAATTTTATTTAAAAATATGGCCCTAGGGTGTCGTTTTAGAATTTTGAAAGTTTTCCACAGACCGAAATTTGCTCCGCCGACGAACGCTGACCCCCCCAAAAAAATTCATTTTCGAAAGTTTTCATCCAGATTTTATTTTTCCCTACTCAGATCAATTGTAAAGTTTGCCTTGAAAAAAATAACGTTGAAACTTTCGCCCACTAATTTGCGACAACTCTCAGTAGGAGCAAAACTACTGAAAGTGGTCCAATCCGACATCATCGATTTTGCGCAGATTGGTATCGCACCAAAAAAATTTTTTATACTGATTTTCGGTACCTTTAAGAGATAAGAATTTTTTGTGGACCCCTTCCATTTCGATTCGAAGACCATCGCACACCCCTAATGAACAGCCCCATACATTGTCTAAATCGATCCACGCTAACATTAGCGGCCATATTGGGAGGCATCATGACATGCGTATCACCAAAATCAAACAATTTTTCCTTTGAAACCGATCTTCTATCTCTCATCGTTCTCAAGATGTTTGAATTTTTCGAAAATATATTGTCTAGATCGATCCATCCTAACATTAGCGGCCATATTGGCAATCATTGTGACATGCACCACACCGCAACCAATAACTTTGCCTTTGACACCGATCTTCTATCTCTTATTGTTTTCAAAATATTTGAATTTTTCCACAATAAATTGCCTAGATCGATCCACCCTAACATTAGCGGCAATCTTAGACTCGGCCCGGGCCCACATTTTTTCTTGGATGCTCTTAAGGCTTTCATTACCTATCGAACAGAAAAAAAATCACAAATATGGGATGGAATTGACTCGATTTATGTATAAAAAACAAGTAGGGCCCTAATGGGTCCGCCTCTTTAGGGCTTAGCTAGGTCCTGCGACCCAAAGTAAAAAAAAATTTTTCCATAAATTGTTAGGTCTAGGAATCCTTTCGATTAAATTTTTTTTTTTTTTGAAAATCGGAAAAGATTTACTCAAGTTATGCACAAAAAACACGTAGGGCCCTTGTAGAGATTCAGTTTTAGAGCCCTGGCTGAGTCCAAGCGCTCAGATTCAAAAAAGTTTCTTCCATAAATCGTAGGGAATTGCTTTATCTTTTGATTGAAAAAGAAGTTTTGCGTCCGAAAAGTTAATTTTATTTCTCTTTTTCCCTAATAAAATTGTCACTTACCTTTACCTTTATGAACGTCAGATTTAGACCAAAATCAAATATTTGTGGGGGTTCATTCACAAATGACATCACACACTGTGTTATAGAATTTTTTACCCCTCCCCCTTCACACTTTCATATAGAAAAAGTGTTCAAAACGTTCTAAATTTCCATATGAAACTCAACATCTTCACGCTTTCTTTAACAACCACCACCCCCTTCCGTAGAGTACACCGTCACTTGTGAACAACTCCTTTTCCTGCATATCCAGCTGCAGATTATGTTTCAGGGCAGTTATGCAGACTTCTTCAGCTGAAAATAGTCAAGAAAAAGTGTCAAAAATTGACCTTTCTTACAAAAGTTGTTCCAGACCGGTGTAACAACCTTAAACCGGGGAAGTCTTTGCATGGTTTTATAGTAAGGGTAGTATACAAGAACACCCCATACTCAGTTTTTCGGTTCATCGCTGCTTCTAGCAGTAAAGCGTTCCCAAAGTTTTCACCTAAAATGACTAATAACTCAGGAATGGGGGAAGGCTCCAAGGAATCCAATGATAGAAAAACTTTGTATTGTTGGGGCTTACCATCTCATAAAAGTTCATTTGATTTCATTTTGTTTTGCACGCGTTATAGCCAAAAAACCATTTTTACCAGCCCCTGACATGCACTTACTTAGCACACCATAACTCCCCCAAAATATCAAATTTTCCAAAAATGAGAAATTACTTTTCTTACAATAAGTACAGAAAGTGTCAAGTGAAGACAAATTTTGGTTTGAAAGAGGAGAGAGTAGAAATGCTAAAAAGGGGTAGAACGATTTTAGTTAGATTTCCTGCTTTTAACGAGTTTTTTTTTGATCTGAAAATTTTAAAAGTTATCTAACTTAAAAAGCATTTTTAGGCCTTGTTCTTGTGACAAGAACTATTAAAAATACCTTATAATCTCTCAGCTTTTTCTCGTAAACAAAACATAAACTAAAACTTTTACTATATCTGAAACTAGCAACATACAAATGGTTACAAACCTTAAAAGAAAACTAATTTACGAGAACGAAATTTTATTCCACACAGAAATTTACTGGAATGATAATAAATTAAATTAAAAAAAAGAATTAGATGCAAGCTTCAAAATGACCGCTATGAAACAGAAAAAAGGCTGCTTTCAGCCTGTAAGAACAATTAAATAACAGTCCAGAAAAAAAAAACAAATATTTTTTGGATTTTGTGATGATGTTTAAAAACAATAACGAAAGTTAGTATTTTCGAGATTTATTGAAAATTTCATAATTACATGCCAAAGTTCTATCAAACATATGTTCAACTGATAATCGAAAAATACATTTTTGATAACCAAGTTTGATCACCATGAAACTAAAACGCTCTTTTTTAGGGTTGGGGGTGTTTCCGAGCAGCCAATACATCGCTAGAAAAGCTACCTATATCTGGTTGTAACTAACATTAAATGTTGTTACTAATTTAGTTCTATTTTGTGTTGGTGATCATAAGTGAATTTTTTGGTGATCAAAAATTATTCTTCTGTGATCACTTAAAATATTACTCAAATAAATTCATTTGGATCACATGACGGAAAGATAAAACTTATTTTTACATTTTTAAGTGCTGTATTACTAGAATTGGGCGCAATTGTAGAAAACGATATATCTTTATGGTCCAAGATCTTAACAGAAAAATCGTTTTAGTTTTTGTATTTATTTTAATATGACAGTTTTTTCATCTAAGAACTTGAAAAGAGCGAGAAGGTTCTGTAAAAACGGTTGTCAATTTTTACTAAACTATTACTCAAAATTACTACTATTACTACTTCGCATTTACGTGGATCGCTTTAGAATCACTACTATCTTCAGCAAAAAAAAAGACCTCTTAGGCAGCCCTTGTCTAAAAAATTCTCATATGCAATCACAAAATCACTTTCTCCTTTCAGCGAAAATTTGTTTGTGAAAATCGGAGTTATCGTATTGACGCCGTCAACTTGACGGACGGACGAATAACGTTTTTACGAAATTCAGAAAATTGCGATTGAAGAAATTTGGTAAGTGGCCAAAAAATTTACCAGGTTTTCTTTCTCGGAAATTTCAATTATTCTTTCACAGAAATTCAGGTTTTTCTTTCTCTGAAATTCATCTATTTTCCTTAATTTAAAATATGTGTGATTTGCAAGAAGCAGAAAAAGGACCTCACGCCGAAAGGTACTGATGGTCTGTAAAGTTTGATGATGATTAACGTTATTCGAAAGTGCATGGGAGGCACGAGAAGTATATGCACCGTTTTATATTAAAATTAAATTTTTCAAGTGTTTGATGTAACTGACAGGTTTACACGAGTCATTGAGACCTATAAATCTCCACTTCCACGTGAACTTAAAAGAAAATAGCTTGGAATGCGGCAGTCAAAATCTTGTTTTATTTTAGTTGTTTTTGTTTAAATTATTATCGCTCCGTCACTACAATAATGTGTAGAACACGTCTCGTAACGATTACAGCAGGATTTCATTTGGTTAAGGTATCTACCAACTTAAGCCAATCTGGAAACTGATCAGGATTTTTAGCACTTACGAACCAGATATTTTCTACGCCTTTCAGACCAAGATCGCTGACTTCCTTTCTAATTTTCTCTTTGAAGCTTTCGCGCTCTTCAAGAATGACAGCGTCAAGTTTATTGACGATGATGTCATATTTCAAACTAAGTTCATCGAGTAAACGAAATACTTTCGACATTTCCTTCAGGGTTGCTCGGATAACAACAAATCTTCCTGTCAATCCCTTCCAAGCTGAAATATGTTGCATACTGAAATACGACGTTTCATCATTTCGACCTGGCATGTCGTGAAGCGTAAAGTTTCTGCCTGGATACGATTGCACTTTTATCGTAGTTTCACCAGAACCAACTGCTGCGACAGCCTCTCCTAACAACGCGTTAATAATTGTACTTTTCCCAGTTGATGTCGTTCCATAAAATCCGTAATTTCGTCCCTCCATTTGAAGTGGTTTAGTTTTAATGGCTAATTTTATCAAAGCATCAGCAGCTACTTTGTCAAGTCTTTCAAGATCTTCAAATGATTCGATCTTATCTTCAATGCCTTGGCTCTTAATTCTCTCAACTAATTTAAGAAATTCGGCGTGGAGTTCAGCATTCTGCTTTTGTGACTCCATTAAAAGTTGAGTTAACTTTGGGTCTTGGACGTATTCCTTGGTGTGCGTTCCTCCTATATTGGATCCCAGTTTTAGGTAAGTCTAGAAAAAATCATCTAATAAATTAATACGCACCCATTGTTCTGCTGTTTCCCCGTTTGTTCGATGTCACGGATGGCACAATATTTTTAGATAAGAAAGAGATAGGAGCTGAAAAAAATGGTTTATTTGTTTTATCAAAAGTGCTTTGTGCGTGCTGGAGAGCGGACGCGTTTTGCGACGCTCTCTCAAAGTATTTTCTTGTTTTTTATGTGTGATTTTGTAATTATTGTTTCATTCCTTAATATCTAGTTTTGATTTCTTTCGTACAATTCTAAATTAAATTGTGTAATTAAGGAACGGAAAAGTGAAAACCGACAAGTTTCTGATTTATCATACGAATTTACCATACAAATCAGAAACTTGTCGGTTTTCACTTTTCCGTTCCTGTACATGTCATTATAAAATCTTTATTGAATTCAAACGACACATTCATGATTTTATACGCAATGCCTCATTCTTCCCTTTGTTGTCGAACATGTGCTTTTCTAAAAATTGATTCTTTCGCTCGGATTCAAAGTTAAATGACTGGTGTAATCGTCGTACAAAACGTTCTAACAAACCCGTCGCCGTATGGCTCTATGTCTTGACTCCCGACTATAATGTTCCAAGGAACTCTTGCCTGTTGGCTCTTACGTTCGAGTGTGAAAATCTGCATAGATTGTACTTGGACTAGTTTTATTCAATTTTAAGTTGTGTAATGGTGTAATGAACTGTGGATTTGTTTTAAACTCTGGTGTGCTAATCACTGCCTCGCTAATGTTTTCGTTTTCGCTATAATCGGCACACGCTTTTATGTATACCTTCTGCAGACTCTCTTTAGTTTTCAGACATGTGCTGTTCGAAAACCATGTCACCACATGTGAGACATTTCATTAAGTGTTGCAATACTAGCAAGAGATTTGAGTGCCTAAGTGGATATCTCAAATTTTAAGCCAGGAATGAAAAAATTCATACGAATAATTTTCTTTGTCTCGTTATTTGCAATGATATTGGTCATTCGCACATTCGTTTGCACTTTGGTTGGTTTTTTGAGGTGTATACTCGAAGCGTACGTTGGTCTTGCGAAGCCTTTCATGGAATGTCTATTTGACTCCGTTTCGTTTCTGTCACTTTCATCATTAAATAGGTGAAAATATATGTTGACAAAAACACACTCAGGCAGAAAACAGATATTTGCAACCTGAGGATATCCCGAGCTACATCGCTAGTTTGGGAAAGTCCCATACGACAGTAAGTGTCTAACTTAACCCCACAGCAAATACAATGGGCCCATACGGTGGCCCCGTTCCTGCTGTATTCGGGTAGAGCGGCTAAGTTGAAGTTTAAGAATATTCAAAATGAATCAATTTAATTCCGAAAATCCTTTGATGCTCTTAGCAACCGCAGTGAGAAACTCATGGGAAGGGATAGGGAATAACAGCCACAAGAATTTACTTGAGCTATCGTGCTCAGCTCACAGACAGTTGGACAGATAACAAATATTTCTCCCTTACTCTTGAGTCCTTGAGTCGATGTCACAAATCATGCGGTCGACATTGTCAATAGGGTACATTGATTTTCCACTTTTTTTTAGTCGCGGGTGGAACTGAGTAGAAAAGTTTACTTACCCCACGGGATTTTTTCGGAAAATTCGGTCGCGCAAGCTAAATATAAATAAAAAAAAATTTCTCTACTGATTCTTAAATCCCGTGGGGTAAGTAAACTTTTCTACTCGGTTCCATCCGCGACTAAAAAAAAAGGGGAAAATCAACGTACCCTAATAGTCAACTTGTTTAAGATTTTATGACAAGTTTCGATTGGCACACTCATCGTAAGTAGGCAAATGAACTTTTCCATGCTTGCTAGCAGGGACGAACAGAAAAATGTAATCCCACGAGGCGAAAGCTTTCGCTTTCGCCCCTTGGGCTTACATTTTTCAACTTTCGTCCCTGGTAGCAAGCATGAAATAGTTATTTGTGTACCTGTTTTGGACGATGGATTTTAGGCACTTTCGCGAGTTGTACAAGCGAAAGTGCCTAAAAACAATCGTCCGAAACAGGTACACATACAACTTTACATGCAAAGGGACGATATCCCAAAAAAATTGAACAAAATGCCCTTATTTTGACCCCGTCGCATGTAAAATTTAATACGCAACACGGCAAAGCACTTTCGGCCTAAATAAATATTTCACAAGAGAAGAATAGAATTACAACGAAATTCAAAATATTAAAGAAATTTGGTAAATGGCCAAAAAATGTATGAAATTTTTTCTTTCTCGGAAGTCTGGTTTTCTTTTATATTTAACTTATGAGTAATTTGCAAAAAGCAGAAAAGACAAACATAATTATTATCACAATCGCATGCAATCAAATCCATACAGCGGCGTCCAAATCAGCGATTACCAAATACCTTTTCCTAACTAGTGTCGAGTTTTCTTCTTACGTCGTCCTTTAGAAAAAACGTTGTTCCTTACTTTGTAGTGTGAACTTATTACAATTACGGTTCACATCACATTCCTTTAGTAAAACATTCCATTCCCATAAAGCTTCATATTATATTATTCCTATTTCATGGTAACTAAATATCCCAACTAATCTCATAATTCATTCCCACATTATGGTTAACCCATTCCCACGCTTAGCGTCTATCCATTCATAAAAATACTAGTACTCTAAGTAATTATAAGTCAGATTAAGTAAGTCAGTCTAAGTGAGTTAAACATGATGTAAACATTAATCGCGAGTTCTAATAGTTAAATAAAAGTAATATACAAAATACCATTTTTCATTAAGGATCACAGATCCTTATTACAACTTATGCCAAAACTCTTTTTTATCGAACTCGCCTCCGGCTCGTGCTGGAAACCTCTCATTCGTTCAAAACGTCTCTTAGCATGCGCTAGGAAAACCACTATTTCTGCATTTAGGGTTGGGGTGAAAGTTTTGGACTGAACAAACCTGAATAACGTCTTGTCCGTCCGTCTGTTTGCGAAATAAAGTTCGAAGATGATCGTAAAATCGGATGAGAACAGCAGCGTCCAATGTGGTGATTTCTCGGGAATTTAGTTTTACTTTTAAGGGCCATCCATAAAGTACGTCGCTAAAAATGAGGATTTTCAGACCAGCCCTCCCCTCTCGCACGCAAAAATGTATGAACATTTAACTCAAAATATATGAATCTGACGCTTTCGTCAACTCCCACCCACTACCCTAAAAAGGTACGCACTTTAGAGAGTATATGAGAATAAATTAGAAGAAATATTTTTGCCTAAGAAATAGGAAATTAGTTTTAATTAATGTCATGGAGGACGGTGAGTTGAACCTCTGGAATGGATAGTAAGCTTCGCAAAGGTGGAAAATATTTAAATTTTTGACGAATTGTTATGTTTTGAAAATATTTCACATTTTTGAATGTTTAGATAATTTTAGAAAAAATGTTTGTTTTCAGAACGTTTTGAAATTTAAAAATATTTTTGACTTTTTGCGAAAATTGCATCCTTAAAATTTGTTGTATGGCCAGCTTAAGAGCGTGTCAGATATTTTGACAGTTCTATACTTGCGATGTTTTTTCATTGCATATTTTTTAGGCAGTGATCATTAATTTTAAATTCCGAAACATCTACTATTTGCATAACACATCCCTTTATAGATTCTTTCTCAGTCTAAGTGTCAAAATTTGATCTGAAAAAACATCGCATTATATTATGCAGCCGAGTACTTTGCGATGTTTTTTCAGATCAAATTTTGACACTAAGACTCAATAATTATATATTCTGATTCAAAGAATCTAAAGAGGGATGTGTTATGCAAACAGTAGATGTTTCGGAATTTAAAATTGATGATCACTGACTTAGAAATATGCAATGAAAAAACATCGCAAAATATAGAACTGTCAAAATATCTGATACGCTCTTAAGAAAATACTGACTTCGAAGTAATGATTAAGTTTCTTTGAAATCATGAGGAAATAGCAGTATGGCTGAGCTTATACTTTCAGAAAGTTCTACATTTTTCACAACTCCGAGCTAATTTTAATTGAGTGCGATAACAATAAGAAAACAGACTATACTCAGAAAGGAGATGATTCACTCACTGTATTTCATCACAAAACATTGACAAACGGAAATTATTTAGAATTTCCTTAATTGACTCTTTTTACGTTGAGTTCTTTAGAAAGGAGATTATTGTGTAATTGGATTGATTCGCTTTTGTTGGTTCAATCACATAATCACTCAACTACAGCGGACATTCATCATGAAAAAAGTATATGAAATCGTCACATTCAAACAAATTGTATGCAAAATACAGACACATCAGTACCTGCGATACTTACGCCAATTTGTTAATCACACACCCGTTTCGAATGAGACCTGTTAAGAGACTGAAGCTTACTGCCACAATCTTACCGCATTTAAGTTTATACACAAAATGTTTTGGCTGCTCTAGAGCAGTCGAACGTTATTTTAATGTCTGGATGAATAATCAATTTATGTTGGTGTACACTAACTTTTTTCGTTCTCACACAACGAAATTCTGAATTTAAAAAGCTTTTTGACTTGGTAATTCAAATTATAAAAGAATTAAAATATAATTATCAGCTATGCAATTCAGAGCAACCACTTTTCGCTTCGAATAAATGTAAAAATATGCGATAAGCAAATGTTATGGTCGTAGCTGCATTTCCCAGAAATGAAATTACTGAATTCCATTGATTCAAGTACAATTAATCTTTCAGTAACCGAACAAACGATTCAGTTTATGTAGCTAGTAGCATGGAAGCTCACTTTTTCAATACTCCCACAACGCACACACATCAATTGTATTTTAAGAATTTCCCTTAGCACACATGAGTAGACGTAACACTTCAACAAACATATCTGCAACGTTCCTTAAAGTTAAATTGATGGCATTCATCGCATTCATCCAGTCTTTTAGTAGATGTTCGATCGTGTACACCTCTTATAGCAACGGATCATTCTGTTTAGTTAAAGTGTGTTTTCGCTCAACAAAAGCTTGAAGACACTCACAGTCAAAGAAATACCGGGTGTGAGTGTATAAAAATCAACATAAAAAGTGATATTGGTCATCATATAGCTATCGAAGAAAGTTTTTGGACAGCAATGGGCAATAGTTCGTTTAATGAGATAATCTCGTTCTATGACTTAAGTTGTCTCTTTACAGTACCTGCTGTTATGGGCGGTATAGCACAAATGGCATCTTCGGCAGCATCAATTGTTGCAGCAGCTAATAGTGGTGGAGGAGGCTCTACTTCTGGTAATAAATATGATTGCCGTAAGAGGTGCCATTGGGTGATTCTATTTGCGTTTTAGGCCATAGTGGATTAAGTCAGTACGTAGAAGATCCTATTCTTCTTCAACAATTAACTGGATTTCAACAACGAAATGCTGAGCTACACGCCGAATTTGTTAAAGTAGCAGAGAGAATTAAGAGCCAAGGCATTGAAGATAAGATCGAATCATTTGAAGATCTCGAAAGACTTGACAAAATAGCTGCTGATGCTTTGGTTAAATTAGCCATTCGAACTGAACCACTTCAAATGGAGGGACGAAATTACGGATTTTATGGAATAACATCAAGTGGGAAAAGTACAATTATTAACGCATTGTTAGGAAAGGCTGTCGCAGCAGTTGGTTCTGGGGAAACTACGATAAAAGTGCAATCGTATCCAGGCAGAAACTTTACGCTTCACGACATGCCAGGTCGAAATGATGAAACGACGTATTTCAGTATGCAACATATTGCAGCTTGGAAGGGATTGACAGGACGATTTGTTGTAATCCTAGCAACGCTCAAGGAAATGTCGAAAGTATTTACTTTACTCGACAAACTTAGTTTGAAATATGACATCATCGTCAATAAACTTGACACTATCGTCGTTGAAGAACGCGAAAACTTTAAAGAGAAAATTAGAAAGGAAGTCCGCGATCTTGGTCTGACAGGCGTAGAACGTACCTTGTTCGTAAGTGCTAAAAATCCTGATCAGTTTCCAGAATGGCTCCAGATAGTTCATACCGTAACCCAATGAAATTCTGCTGTTGCTGTCTTTATTTTGTTAAATAAAATGGGATTTTTATTGACGTATTCCAAGTTATTTTCATTCAAGTTCATTTTCAGGTTTCAAAAACATGCTTCCGAATGGGTCGGCTTCAGTAACCTTTTTTCAGTAGCTTTCGACTTCGGGCTATCGGGTTTAAAATTTCAATTTGGTCGGTTTCGGGTCCAGATTGGTCCGAACAAGCCTCAATGCATTCCCACAAACGAATTTTCCTTTTTCCAAGTTTAAATTATTCGGTGACGATCCACCTGGCACAATTCCAGGAATTCTTTACACTCAAAGCGATATAGCGTATATTTGAAGAACTCCAAAATAAAAGTAACGAAAATTTGAGGGGAGGGGCACCTCTGACAACAATATTAAAACAATTAATTCGTCAGTGAATAATAACAAATTTTTCACCACATTGTGAAATCGTCTCCTGTTTTTCTAAATTGAAACATTGGACAGTTCTACAGTTGCAAGCACAACAATCAAGCGAAATGGTTTCAAATGTTATTACTTTATCAAATATGTAACATCACACAGAAAACAACTAATTTCTGCCGCTGCACACACAAGAAAATGGTATACTTTAACAATTTTTTGTTTGTAGAGCTCTCCTGACGCTGTTCTTTAAACGTTAATATCTCTCATTCAGTCTTAAATTAGCTGTTCGGACATCGAGTTCATCTACCGTTTAGAGCTTTTTGAAAGTGGATTGAGTGTAACATTTAATCTTACCAATACATACCGGAGAACGAATACACAGACGTTAGTGCTGTGTCTTACGACTTACCATACTATAATATAGAGTGAGTGGTGAGGTATCGAGAGATTTGTAATTATATTATAACCTGGCAATAACCGAGTCTAGTTGATTAGTTGAGTGTTATTCTCATATCCCATTCATAAAAAACGCAAATGTGACGTAACGCCGTGCCACCTTAAGTTTTAAGATAAAATACATTTTCAAGTTCAAGTTAAAGTTCACATTCTAAACTTAAATGTTCTTGAGGATGCGACAAACATATTTTCACTGCCATGACAGTTGGCGCCGCGATATTTTTATCTCGACACACGCAAGCACGATTTATTAACTAAACACCTAAACACGGTGACCCATACGATGTCGATTATATAAACAGCGGTCATGACAGACGCCAAAATTACCGTCACCGCCGCCGAGCGTGAGCCCTGGCCCACCAATACAATCTGTCAAAATTTTTCGTCGGTAAGGTTGCCAAGTGAATATTTCAATCAAAACTTTTCCCTTTGTGGATATAAATTGCTTGTGTTGCGTGGCGTATGCAGCTGTTATAGCGAAGTAGTGTTCGGTCCCATCATCATTCATCATCAAACTATATAGACCGTTTATACCTTTACATCCTGTGATCATGGACCACCCTTATCCATACCCTTCTATCCTGTGCCAAGGAGATGGTTTGTTCGCCCAGAGAAAATCCCTAACTTCTAAACCTGATTTAATTGAGTCCGCAAACCTTCTCCTTGGCCTACCCCTAAGGCGCACAACCGGGACCTGAGCATTTAATATCCTCTTTGGCAGCCAATTACTACCTATCCTCCGAACGTGACCGTACCATCTTCTCCTTGGCCTACCCCTAGGGTGCACAATAGGGTGTCCCGATTGATGAAGGAAAAGACGTTTAAAAAATCCACGGTGTGACATCGAAAGTACATGATTGGGTGACAAATATTCGCTATAGCAGTATTTTGTAAAATGCTTCGTAGGACTCCCCGGCTCAATTTTTTACTACATCGAAACCTTGGTTTTTACACATTTTCAGTGGCTGAAACTTAAGTGAAATGACTAAAATGTTACTCTAATTGAAAGTTCAGATAAAAATAGTCCGACTAGACTAGATAGCTGACGGACTTGTCGATTCCCAGCGTTCTTTATGGTAGTTCTAGTGAAAAGATGAGAATTTTCTCATTTTTTCTTTGACAAACAGTTACGAATGCCTTTAAATACAATACAATTGACTCAAAACAATAGCATTTCATGACTTAACTTACATTCAATACCTATGGACACCAACCTTCCCAATTTGGGTTGAATTTCCTATGTAAAATTACAAAAATGTCCATTTTTCCACCATTTTTGGTATTGTGATCCTTCAAGTACCCTTTTACAATAATTTTTTTTGTATGGAATCAACCCTACTAATAGCAGACGACTAACCTAACCAGAGCCTATTATTTGGGAATTTTTTTATACTTTTTTGGGAAATTTTGATTTCAATCCCTCACCGGTTGAAAACAATGCCATTGTGTTACATTATCCGATACGAAAAACATTTGTTCTACCCCTTTCTTGTTGAGCGCTAGAAGTTGAGGGTAGCCCTAGTGCATATCTCAGCCATCACACTTCGCAGAAAATACAAATTAGTGCCAAAATGAAGGTATTGGAGCCTATTAATGTAAGGATTGAAATTTAAAAATAGCAAATTTGCTGAGCAGACAATCAAAAATTTCGAATTTTCAACTTGTCTGGAAAGAGATGCCCTTCATCATAAAGTTTACAATTAAATTATTATTTGGAAATTTTTTATATTTTTTTTGGGAAATTTTGGGAAAATTAAGTGAATTTTGGGAATTTGTTCCCAAATAATTGGTTCTGCTACTAACCATTGCCGCCTCTTCCACTGACGTTACCCCCAAATTTTCCCCGATGTCTTCGCTCGTGATATGATTGTCCCACCGTTTCCTCCGATTCACCTTTGTTATTTTCCCAAGAACCCTGAGATCAGGAACCTCAAGGTACAAGGTAACCGCAGTTAACCCATTTTTCACTACCATATTAAATCGTTGGCCTGAAGATTGAGCTGCGAATAGTCAACTTTATGCCGCTATTTAATCCCTTTTTATTGAACACATGCGATCTCAACTGACTGGTCACTGCGTTTCTCATTTTCCTTTTTTCTTCAAATTCCCTAACAAACTCAGCATCTTCTGTGAAAATGCGTCCTAAATATTTAAACTACGAAACCTTTTTCAACTGCTCCCCATTTACACTACAGGAGATTTGCCGACATGCAGACCCTTTGTTTGGCTTACACTTATCTTTATCCCGTACTCCTCACATGCGACATTCAGGCAGTCAATCCCCTTCTGCAAATCATTGACATTATCCGATAACAGAGTTAAGTCATCCGCACAGGCCAGGATTCGCATGATTTCTTCCCTTACTCCCACTTTCCTCTGCAAATTGGTCCATGAAAGTTATGAACAGAAGAGGAGAGAAACAACAACCTGACGAACGTTCTCATTAACCTCGAAAGCTTCACTAATTTCAACATCTATTCTTACCGCTCTGCTCCCTGAATAAATGCCTTTAATAGCGCGCAATAAACTTCCATTTATTCCGTACTTGCTAAGCACCTCGAACAGCCTTTCTCTCGGTACCCGATCAAATGTCTTTTCTATGTCGATGATGCACAAATATAGATCAATATTCCTCTCAAAGAGCTTTTCTTTAGCTTGTCTGAGACAAAAGATCTGATCCTGACAACATCTCAGTGTTCTGAAACCACACTAAGCCTCGTCAAGAACCTCTTCCACTGACTCGATCTACCGTATGAACCTTTCCCTCTACACTCAAAAGCGTCCTACTTAAAGATCGGAGCAATAACACCGAAGCTGCAGTCAGCCAGCACGACTGAGGACTTCATGGCTAAATTAAAAATCCTACCGAACCATTAAATCCCACCTGGCCCGCTATCCTTATTAAATTCTGCCCCAAATTTCGTCTACTCCTGAGAATTTTCCAGCTTTCAGTTTGCTGACCTTCCGTGACACCTCCTCTAATGTGATTTCCTCCTCATCAGCCGAGCTAGAACCTGCTTCCCTATCAGGTTCCATTACCGAATTAACAGAGGCAAATAGATCCTAAATGTAATCCCTCCAAGTTTCCAGGACTTCACCCTTATCTGTAATTAACTGGCCATCTTCACCCAAAATGCTCCCGCAGCCCTCTTTTTCACCGAAACGCCTAATATCCTTAATCTTCGACCAGAATTTTTTACCCCTTCCTTGATCTGCTTCGTCCAATTCTTCGCCGAACTTCCTCCACGCCCGGTCCTTGGCTTTCTTATCTAGAGTTTTACCGGCTGCTTGCCTATACGCCCTCTACAAGCCTCTTTTTTCTCATCCGTCTTATCCTGTAACCGTAACCAGATCAGATACATCTTTCTTTTCTCCATCACAGCCTTTTCGATATCGACGTTCCACCAACCCATGTATTTGTTTCTACCCCCGCTCGAGACACTGTCCAGATACTCCTCAGCTACTTCCAAAATGAATTTCTTAAAATTTTCCAACTCAGCTTCAATATCCCCGCAGTTTGGAGGAAGTCCCTTGAAACCTTTAGTGAATTTTGCCATGAAGCGAGCCCTTACTTCCTCGTTCCTAAATTTTATTACACGGAATGTACGAACTACCACTTTCTTCCTTTTAGCCTAATATAGTTTACTAACTGACAGATTGTCTCCCAAAGCGTAGTGGCCCGACCCGAAAGTGAAACCCCTGAAAACACGTGTGTCCCTAACTTCCTGCCTCCTGTCCTGTTCTATAATCACGTAATCAACTTATGATCTAAGCTATTATTGACGTAAGTGTATGTACCGATGGATCCATGTATGCTAAAATAAAGAATTGGTTACTGCCAACCCATTGAAGTCACAGAAATCTAATAAGAGCTTAACGCGTTCAAAGCGTCATCAAAGTGTTTGGTCCCGTGATTTAAAATTCTGGACTCTTGCGTATGTAACATTTGTTTCTGAGGGCAGACTCGCAAGGTTAGTACCCGCCTAGCTACAAGCCAGTGTAAAGAAGACAGGACAAATGATATAAATTCGCACAGAAACTTAAAAGAAAACAACTTAGAACGCGTCAGTCAAAATGTTATTTTATTTTACATAACGTTAGCAGGATTTTATTGGGTTGCTGTCAAGGTATTTACCACCTGGAGCCAATCTGCGAACTGATCCGGATATTTAGCACTTACAAACCAGATATGTTCCGCACCTGTCAGACCAAGGTCGACGACTTCCTTTCTAATTTTCTCCTTAAAGTATTCCCTTTCTTCAAG
>CM055404.1:28700156-28718068 GCA_029228625.1 Pseudolycoriella hygida
GTGGTTGGTGATGGCTTCTGTAACTCTTTTGATGTCTGGCCTGCTGAGTTTCAACAGTGTTTTGCTGATTTCCTTCGATGGAGTTTTGCAAAAAAGTTTGGTATGTCTGGCGCCTTCATACTCATTCCAGCTTCTAAGATGTTCTTTTCGGAGCCATTCTTTGACTATGGCCTTCCTCATCGAAATGGAAATGCCAAACATGGGTTCCGGACCGATGAAACCGTTTTTGGTACATTGGCGAGCAAGTTCGTCCGCTCTTTCGTTACCTAAAATGCCACAATGACTAGGAACCCAGAGGACCGTAACGGAATTAGATTTACCAAGTTCATTTAGGCTCACTTTGCAGTCAAGAACTGTTCTAGACCTGATACAGGGAGAACCAACCGCTTGGATAGCGGACTGACTGTCTGTGCAAACGTAGATCTTATTCCCAGAGATCTTGTCAATCAGTTCATCACACATTTTCGATATTGCGAAAAGTTCAGTCTGGTTAACCGACGCCAAAGAACCGGTCGGAAGGTTGCCTTCTAGGTTTATAGTTTCGCAGAAATAACCTGCTCCGGAGAAGTCATCATTCTTGGATCCATCCGTGAAGCAGACAATGCCGTCGGTAGGAGGAAATATATTTCTCTCCCCGAGCCAATCCTCTGCTTCAGGAATGATCCAGTCGAAGTCCTGATCGAATAGGTATTGCGCTTTGATTTGATCGCTGGGCATACACAACCGTTCATCTTTGACTACATTAATAATTTCTGAGTGACCTTTCTCAAAAACGGGAGACCAACAACCATTGTATCGGATATTGACAGAGGTGTTGAGGGCTACAGATTTTATAAAGAGGTCAAGAGGCGGAACATCTAGAAGCGCTTCCAAGGCCGCAGTGGCGGTAGTTGTCTTTACGCCTGTAATGCAGAGACATGCCCGACGCTGAAGCATATCAAGCCTTTTCTTGGCGGTGCCGATTTCCACTCTAGGCCACCAGACTATGCATCCGTGACAAAGAATGGGTCTGACCACCGCTGTGAAAATCCACCATAAGGCCTGAGGAGACAACCCCCATGTCGTACCAAAAGCATTTCTACACAGCCAGAAGATACCAATGCATTTTTAAGTTTTTCCTCTAGGTGCACGATCCACATTTTGGAAAATTAATTATTTCAAAGAAACTCATGAAAGGAACTAAACTGAAAAACGGAAAATAACTTGAAATCAAAAAACGACTGAAAATCGGGAAATGACAAAAATGTGGGAAATAGCAAAATTGTGGGGAATAGCAAAATTATGGGGAATAGCAAAATTGTGGGAAATATCAAAAATGTGGGAAATAGCAACAATATGGGAAATGACCAAAAATTGGGAAATGGCGAAAATGTGCGAACTGAATAAAAATAGAAACAATTTGGAAAATTACTAAAAATCGACAAAAATGTGGGAAATAACTTAAAATTGGGAAATAACTTGGAAATGGGCAAAATTGCAACTGACATCACAGCAAACGACGTGTGCAAAATTATTTAGAAACTCCAAGAAAGTGCTTTCCTGAAAATAGGCGATGTTCTGTGGCATGATGGCCTTTTTTTAAGCAATTATAGCTGGATGAGCACTCATGGGGGGACGAAATCTTGCACTCCAACAGAAAGCCAATAAACTTTTTAGAGCCGTAAAAACAAAAACAACTTTAAAACTGCAATGTGCATTTCATTTTCATATCGACCAACAATAACATTCGAACGTCGCTGGAATATCGTTCAATGATAGCTCGCAAAGAGTTAAAATAAGTTTGAAAAAAAATTCGTTATTCGTTGTATTAAAGTCAATTTTGCATTAACCGGTTCAGCGGCAAAACTATAACCTTTGGTACGTTGCTGTCTGTTTTGATATTGTCGATTTCGCCGAAGAGCATTCGCTTTAATAGAACGTTCATCAAATTGAACTCTTTTCCGCGGCGCAGTCGTTGGTACAAAAATGTTTGGATTTGCTACAGTCGAAGTAATAGCGGCCTTTGTGTTGTCAGCACTGTTACTAGTTTTATAGTTGCAGGAAGGAGAACTTTCGTTACTGCTAGTACTTGTGCGCAAAGGATATAGAACATCCTGATATTGATCCACCGCCAAACAATCCATCGGAATGCTTGTGTCCACGTTGGTATTCCTAAAATACGTTTGGTTTTCAAGCTGCTTCGCAAATCCATACGTTGGATCGAAATCCTCCGGATTTTGAGACTCGTTGACATCGCTAGAAGTTGGATGCTTGCGAAAGCAATTTTTGAATACTTTTGATGGCACAACTTCCGGCTTACTGGTCCCTTCCTTATCAACTGCTTCATCCGTATGTTTTCGCTTGAATAAGTTGGTAGGATTGAAATCAAAGCATCGGTTATGTTCATCAACATCTGACTCAGAATCTGAAAAGTCACCGCATCTATAAACTGACTCGTAATCCTGTAAGTAAAATATTTGAATTTCATTTCACAATTTCCCTTTTTAACAAGTTTCTACGTACGTATTTCTTTTTTGAAGGACTTAAAACTTCTTCACTCTCAAAATGCTTAAGATCTTTATGTCTCATCGGAGTGCGTTTGCTAGACCCCTTTCGAATCGTCTTCCGACATTGAATGTGCAACTCAATAGTCTCCTTCATTGCAGTCATCCAACTTTTACTGGTCGCAATGTCTTCTGCACACAAAATGATTCCATCCCCCTGGCAGGTTAATTTGAAAGTACCGGGAAATACTTCTGATATGCGACACTTTTTCAATGGGAAAATACACGAACATTGAAGTGAGTTTGGTACCACCGTATTTTTATTTCGATCCTGTCAATAAAAATGTCTCAATCAACTCCGAATCAACCCACTGCAAATAGTTTACCTTCAATATTTTGCAGTACATAAAAATATCCGACATCAATACGCAGTATCGTTTTAATGTTACGCCGCTGCTTGACATTTTATGCAAAATTCCTTCTTTTATAATTTTACGACCTGAAAAAAGAAGAACAAAGAAGATTGTAAACAGGTAAGGGAGAAAGTTTCATTTTGAGGATATATGAAGTGGGGGGTAAGGGTCCCAGATCCAGAAAGAAACAGCAATAGCGCCTTGTATTTCATGTGGTAGCAACTGTTGTCATCATAACTATTCAGTTCTTTTGTTGAGAAAAGACTTGCATTGGTTCATGTGGAGACGTTTTCCTCATTGAAATCTTTTATGAGTGACATTTGTCCTAGAGGCGGCGGGCCAAACTTTTTTGAAAGCCCGGCCCGGACCGAACCTAATTCGAAATTAAAACCCGAAGCCCGACCGCCCGGAAAACGCTGGCGGCTCGGCCCGACCGGACCCGAACCCGATCCGAAATTAAAACCCGAAGCCCGACCGACCGGGATTTTCTAAACCTGAAAGCCCGAAACCCAAACCCGTGAAAAGTAGTTCGGGTTCTGGTCGGGTTCGGGTCGGGTCGGGTTCGGGCGGGCTTTTTTTTCGAATTTCGGGCAACCCGCTCACCTCTAATACATCATTGTTTGGTAGTCGATGTGATTTGAATATTCTAGGATGCATCATTTTCAGAAGAAATTTTTGTAGCATTATTATCGAACCCGAATCGAAAACCCGATAAAAAGTACACCCGAAACCCGCCCGACCGGAAATTTTAAAACCCGAAACCCGAGCGACCGGAGTTTTCTAGACCCGAAACTCAAACCCGTAAAAAGTAGTTCGGGTTCGGGTCGGGTTCGGGCGGGCTTTTTTTCGAATTTCGGGCAACCCGCTCACCTCTAATTTGTCCTCATGACTACACTGAGAATCTTTTTACTTTTTTTAAAAAAAATTCTCGAACAAATTGTCATGGAATACGTTGCTAATTATCTCATGAAGGGCAGAAAAATGTGTGAAAGTAATTAGAAAACATACCTAAGTTGAGCGGAACAAGACTGGATTTGAAGGATCATGCGAAGTTTCTAGGTTTTTACCTAGATAAAAAACTAAAGTGGAAAAAGCATTTGCAAGAGAGAGTTGCTAAGGCAACGAGAATTTTCTGGCAATGCAGAAGTGCATTCGGAAAAAACCGGGGTCTGAAACCGAACGTCATGCATTGATTGTATGAAGCGATAATCAGGACTATACTAAGTTACGGATGTCATGTGTGGCATCACAGAGTAAGAATCAAAGCAGTTAAGGACGAAGTGGAGCACGATCAAAGAATGGCTTTAATGGGAATTACAGGAGTGATGAAATCCACTCCAACGAGTGCTATTGAGGTGTTGCTGTCAGTTCTTCCGATAGACTTGTTTATCGAGCGAGAAGCTGTAATGACATCAATTCGGTTGAGGAACAGCAATTGCTGGCAAGACTCGATTGCGGGTCACGCTAACACCTTGCTGGAGAAATCGAAGGAAATTCCAGAGATCTTGATGGACACAGATCAATGTTATCCACAATATTTCTTCGATAAGAACTTTCAAGTCATGATTCCAAGCAGAGAAGAAAGGGAAAATGGAACAAAAACTTTAGGTCCGAATGACGTGAATATATTGACGGAAGGATCGAAGATAAACAATAGGACGGGCGCAGGAATTTTTCCCAGCAATTCCTTAGTACGGGATTCGTACTCGCTTTGTAAGTATGCATCGATAACCCAAGCTGAAACCTTCGGGATAATTAAGGCTTGTGTTGAGCTAAATGAGACGGAATATGAGGCAAGGAACTTCAACATATACACGGACAGCCAAGCATGTCTGAAGTCATTAAACTCTAATTGCTTAACTTCTAAAATCGTGATAGAGTGTACACAAAGAATGAACGAAGTGGCTAGATTGCACAAAGTTAACTTAGTTTGGATACCTGGTCACAGTGGAGTGGACGGGAATGAAGAAGCAGATACTCTAGCTCGAGAGAGTAGCACAACAGCTTTGTTCGTACCGGAGCCAGCCTTTGGACTGCCATACAGGGTGCAGAGGACCATAATCAGAGAGTGTTATTCTAGAAAGCATGATGAGCTATGGACAAATGTCCGAAGCTGTGGGCAGTCAAAGATTTTCTTAAATGGCACATCCACCGAATATCTCCTAAAGTGCTCCAAAACAGCACTGAGGAAGCTGATTGGAACCATTACCGAACAGTGCAGGTTACGGAAACACATGCACAACATCAAATTAGAGAATTCAACGATCTGCAGGAGATATGAGGAGAGAAAACGCCCGAACACCTATTCACAATGTGCCCATCCTTGGCGTGGCAAAGACTAAAGAGATTTGGAGCTGCCTTTCCAAACCAAGAGCAAATTATGAAAACAAACATAAGAGAACTACATGAATTCTTCAAAAAATTTATTGAGAATATGTATGAGGAGACATTTTGAAGAATAAGTCACCTCAAACTTAGAAGTGCTTTAGTAATAGTAAAGTAAATAAAAAAATGTTTTGGTTGTAAAGGGGGCCCACCCATGCTGCCTAATTATGCTTAAGTCTTATTATACAAATGTATTGTCAACTTACAACCAATAAACGTAACCAAAGCACGCACGTATCAGAATAGATGTGGCAAAAAGACCACTGATTTTGATGTTCTCCCCTGCACCATATCAAAAAGAGGACCAACATAGTTTCTTCAAGAAATTCTGAAACTATTTTCTCTAAAATATAATTCTCACCAACTTTGCCTTAAGAAGCAAACTTCAAACTGTCGTAAATTTGTAGACAATTCTAGAAGTTACTTTATCCCGGGATTGATGGTTCTTCCCTAAAACCCTGAAACACGTGTTCTCTAAAATTTTATTCTCCACAACTTTGCCTTTGATGGTAAATCTCCATATTGTAGAGATGAGCGGGTCGACCATTTTTCGAAACCCGACCCGGACCGAGCCCGGCCCGATAAAATTTTTCGAAACCCGAAACCCGAATTGTTTCTCAACCCGACCCGATTAAAATTTTCGAAACCCGAAACCCGAACTGCTTCAAAACTCGACCCGGACCGAACCCGACCCGATAAAATTTTTCGAAACCCGAAACCCATGAATCCGAAAAAAACAATTCGGGTTCGGGTTCAGGTCGGGTTTTTCGAAGTTTCGGGCAACCCGCTCATCTCTACCATATTGCATAGTTAAGGAAATTTCGTCCATTCTATTGGTGCCAGTGCCCAAACCACTGACCCAATTTCCACAAAAATAATTTTCCCAGTTTTGTAAGATCATTTGAAAGGTCGCAGGTCTGGGGAGACAACCTTCAAGTTAAGTCACTTCAACTACGGTTTCTAAATCGAAATTACTTTTTGCCTCACTATCTCATAGGAAAAACAAGTGAAAGGGCTGAAAGATAGGCGTATAAACCTTAACAATTTCACAATAAATCGCTGCCGTTGAGATCTATTTTTGAAATGAAAATTTTGTCTGAAGTGAAGGTTTACCGAATTGCGTAGCTCAACGAAATACTTCACTTCTTTATCTTCAACTCTACCCTACACCACAGTGATTTATGATCTAATAGAGTAATTTACAACCGTGAAATAAAAATAAATGTAAAAATGTATAGGTGTCAAAGAGGCAGAGCCCCTAGCGGCGTTTGGGGCAGAGCCCCATGTAGGCATCAGTAAGTGTATGGCCGCGTAACTTAGGTCTAAATACTTTATAAATATTATGAAAACCTAACTTAGCTGTAAGTAGCTTTTGAATTAAGCCGGTATTTTGGGGATGCGTGTCAAATAGTGTGAGAAAGCGAAATTAGCGACATCGGACGGCACACCGAGTGTACTTTCATCATTGGACGCGGTTAGTACTTAGATGGGTGACCGCTTGGGGACACCGCGTGTCGTTGGCATTTTTTTTTACATTTTATCGAACAGATTTCTTAATCGCAGATTAGCATTGAAATGTGGATTTTTTTTGGTCTAGACATACAATGAAATTTCATATATATTTTCTGCATTTCAATGTCGAAATACGACAATTTTCAATACTGCTTTGAGTGCGGAAAAGGTCAACTTTTCCGCACTCACATTTGAGTGAGTATGGAAAAGTTTATCAGCACTGAAATTTGAGTGAGGAAAAGTTTTTCAGCTTTCAAATTTGAGTGCGGAAAAGTTTTTCAGCACTCAATTTTAATTGACATTAAAAATGCAATTAAAAGGAAATTGTGATCGAAATAGAAATTTTATTTTTTGGTTTTGTCTATTTCGACATTGAATTGCAGAAGACGTTGTTCCTACCTCGTTTTGTAACTAGATTTTTTCAGCACACGTCCTAAATAGTGTCCACACTCGTCTCTGGCTCGTGCGAACACTATTTAGGACTAATGTTGAAAAAACCTTAGTTACAAAACTAGGTAGGAAAATTACTATTTCCGCACTGACTGGCGGTAGGCCAATTTTGATCATTCGTACAAATTTCAAGAGTTTATAAAGACGATTCTCCGATTCATTTTAGTGTTGTCTATTTCGATCAATCTTTGCAAAACATATAATGTACACCTCACTGCACAAGTGGATTTTGTAGAATACGTCCTAAACATAGGACTGATGCTACAAAAATTCTCTTATTTTGTTAGCTGTATTTGCTTGGACGAGTGAAACGATTTTGAAATAACAAAATAATTTGCATAGGAAACGGCAACACAGTGTACAATATACAATGACATATCGCGATGAAAAGTAACTTTTGTCCTATGATTCTCACACCAGATAAGAAAAGTTCCCAGAGAAAAAACTGTTTCTAGTGCTCGAAATGATTTCAAAATCCTTTACGTTTTACGGTGCATGATATTTTGTTCCAGGAAAATTAAAAAAAAAATACTGGAGGTGCGGGGCATCGATCCCCGTACCTCTCACATGCTAAGCGAGCGCTCTACCATCTGAGCTACACCCCCATACGATCGACCCACATATTTCCAAAGGACTTTCGCCTATACTTCATTTCGTGAGAGCTCTTTCAAACGTATATATGGTTATATACCAGATTTCGCAGTTCAGATTTTGTTGTTGTTTTTTTCAATTTCAGACGTTGAATTCAATTTTTGTCTCTTCACTTCTTCATCTTCTTCTTGTTATTACTCGCGTTTTTGTTTTTAAATCAGCAATGGCCAAAACGTAATCAACGAAATAGAGTATCATTGGAAAAAGTCACACAGACCGATCGTTAGCATTTTTTTGGGCTAGGGAAAAATTGTCGAGTGTAATTTCATATTTGACGATATTATTATATTGGCGTATGACAATATTGTGTTTGATATAATATTATCGTATTGGCGTAGAATATCGTATTCGATATGAAATTATCGTATTGACATATGATAATATCGTTTTGAGTGTAAAGTTCATCGTGATTGAAATTTATAACGCGGTGTGCGTGTGCAAAGTTAGAGTTGCGCGTCGGAGCAGAAAATAGTTTTGTGCTAAGTATAGGTGACAGCACAAAACTTATGATGACCAGTTTTCATAAGCACATAACCTAGCGCACAAAATTACTATTTGAAAACCAAGCTCAAAATGTTGGGGTGCTGAAGACTTGCACCTGGAAAAATATAATGTTTTTGATGAGTGTGAGGTTTGCAGCCCGCGGCGAAGCCAAGTTTCAGATATATTCTTAAAATGAGTGCGCACGCTTTGGGCTTACCCCCTTTCTTATGCACGCTCTTCAAAGACCCTCCTCAGGCGCGTGCGATTTATTTGAATGGCCCCTAAGTGGATTCTTAGATAAAGATTTATGTTTAGTAAATTTCAAGTTTCATAAACTCGTTTCAATATTTGTATGGAATTTTTACTTCTGCGCAGGTTTTTGCGGTGTTGATAACCTGCGCAGAAATAAAAAGTTCGTAAAAATGTTGAAATGAGTTTAATATAATTTTTGTTATCCTTTAATCGAGTCTTTAACATAATTCGTCAAACTGCCTGCAGGGCGTATTTATTGCTCGCTGAAGACGCGGAGATCTAGGGGGCAAAGCCTCCTACGCTTTAAAACAAGTTTTTATTACAAGAGTTCATGTTTGATTTTATAGATAGTTTCGTTGACTTCTCTATTGACTACTTCAGTAACACAACATTCGACTCATTTACAGACACGCCGACATCACCTCTTCCCGTGGGGGCAAACAGAGCCGTATCTAGAGTCCAATATCAGACCGAGCCCAAGCCCATGGAACTAATTCCAGCCCATCACGAATGGGAAGTATGGAATTGTAGCCAGTTCAGATAAAGCAACATTACGAGAGCTTTAAGTACTATGACTAAAGATTAAAAATTGCGAGCGAAGCGAGCGAAATTTTTCATACTATGTTTCTTCGAAAACAAAAAAAACTCGTACAGATTCAAAACAATCGAAGGCCGCTAACTTTTCGTTCAGTGCCTTTATCGGCTGCTAGAGACAAAATCGGTCATCAGCGGGGTGAGAAATGGGCCGAAAATCAAGTTTGTCTGCCGATACAAAAAATTCTTTTACGTGTCACTCTGCGAAAATGATTTTCTCACCGCATGAAAATGTAGCCGTATCCTTATTCCTTTTCAAAAATAAAATATTTTTGATTGATCTTACACTACGGAATCAACTTAAATAAAAACGTTTTTCCACTTCTTTTTTTAAATTCCCGAGAAATGTTCGGACATTAGAGCCTTGTTGCACAAAGGTTCTTTCTATGTAAAATTAACACCATAATCAAGGGCAGTTTCAAATCTGTGACTTTATAGGATTTTTTTGGCAAATTTACTCTTAAATTTGAGATGGTTACTTAGTGTCCCGGCTTCCCGTGGGGGGCGTCGCCCCCTACGAATTTTACCGTTGGGGGCGACGGCCCCAGCTAACCGTGAAAGTCGGCGTGTATGCTATACGTTTACTACAAACAATTTTATTGTAACATGGGGTAGGTCGAGGTGGGAGTTGGGGGATGCATCTATTATCGTCTAAATATGACGAATGAGCAATAAACAAAATGTCCGTCTGTCCGTCCGTCCGTCTCCACTTTTTTTTCCAAACGGCTCAACCGATCAGACTAAACTTTTTTTTCCCTGAAAGGTACATGCCTCTCATGATTCAAATTCAAAGATGAGCAAATTCGATGAAGTGGTTCCGGAGATATGGTCGAGGAAGTGACCAAAAACATGGTTTTTCGAAGGTCGGTGAAACTTTTTCGCGAATATCTCAGCAAGTAAAGCACGGAAATTGCTCAATTTGGTGTCAAATGAAAGCATTTGATGCCAAAAAACTGGGGAATTTTTTTTTTGTTGGAATCGGGTCAGGGGTCTGGGCACTGGGAGCCATGGAATGGGCGAAAATAAATTTCTTTGCCCAAAATGATAAGAGATAGTTTTTTTCAGTATTTGCTTAAATACGCAGTACAGAGATTTACTTTCAAAGGCGAAGTTGTAGAAAATTAAATTTAAGCGAACACGTGTTTCAGGGTTTTCGGGAAATATGGCCCAATCCTGGTATATGGCCACTTCAATAATTGGGCACGATGACCCAGATCTCCAGAACTATGAGAGGTAGAAAGTTGCTTCCAAGGACAAAGTTGTAGAGGATAAAATTTTAGATAACACGTGTTTCTGGGTTTGAGGGAAAAACGACTTAGTCCTTGGATATAAGCTTTTCTAGATTTGAATGGTCTGAGATGTACTTCGGTAGGGCCTTTGACATTACCTTGGGTAATTTCTATGGATCTTTGAAATTCTTACAGTTATAAAAGAACAGAAAATGTTGGATTGTTTGCTTATTTGCATATTTAGGTACGTTCGAGTCACTTTGCCACATCTATTCTGTTTGTCACATCTATTCTGATAGGTACGGGTCTTTGGTTATGTTATTCTTTATTTATTTACTGCCAAATATTTCGCTTACCATCAACGGGCAGCATTATCAATGGCTGTAAAATAAGCACTTCTAAAACTATTTAATTTAATTTTAATCAGATTGGTTTTACCTTGTCATTATATTATCACGGGAACATAAAAATTATTTACAGACAATCAAACAATGAAACAGATGACTCAATTTTGTCTACAACATAGCAAAAACCATTTTTATGTCTAGGGCGGATCTTAGGACCGACCTAGGATCCTCAGTACAGGCCTCGGACAAATACTTACATAGACAAAAATATTTCCCTCCATTTTTCTACAACTTAGTGAAAAACCATTTTTTATCTAGGGCCGACCTTAGAACAGACCTGAGGCCCATTTCAGCCCTAAGCCCAGGCACCGGGCCCAAATTTATTTTTGAATATAATTTGGTACTCAATTGTTTCTCCAATAGAAAAAGAATCAACAAAATGAGCTAGGATTTATCCAGCTGATGTAAGCGAACACGTTGGGCCCTAGGATAAACTCAGTCTTAGGGTCTTGACTGAGTCCAAGGGTTTATAATCAAAAAATTTTCTGCCATAAAACGGAAGAGAGTCCTAGACCTTCCGATCAAACAAAATTTGAAAATCGAAAGAGATTTACTCGAGTTAAGTACAAAAAACATGTAGAGCGCTATCAGAGACTCGTTTTTAGTGTCCTAGCTAAATCCTTTTACAAATAGTAGGACTTTCATAGAACTGTCGATTAAAAAAACAATTTTGAAAATCGGAAAAGATTTACTCGAGTTATGTACAAAAGACCAAAAACCACTTAAACGGCCCTGGTTACTAACGTCGTGGAAAACGCATAAGACCCCTTTTTGAAGAACTTCGTTCTTCGTACGGGTCTAAAAACATACAAAAAATACCAATCTTGGAAAAACCTAACAAACTGTAAACTAAACTGACATCATAGATGGTCCTAGCGATAGGAACACCATATTTATACTACATAAATGCAGAGAGGACATAAGAACTATTATTGGTGCTATAACAGGACACTGTAAGCTGAATAAACACTTACATAAAATGGACTAAACGACACAGCCACTTGTGAAAAGAGGACGAAACACTGGATCTGATGACTTCCTGCCCGGCACTATGTGGAAAGAGGTCCAGAATCTTCAACAAACCTCTCCTAGCAGAACACGAGGTAACATGGTTGGAAATGGGAGAATTAGGAAAACCTAACTAATGCAAATACAGATTGGACACAAAAGAGGCCCAAGCATCTAATATTAATTAAGACCAATTAACATAACTAACTAACCTTAACCAGCTATGGCGGCGATCTATTTCTCGAATTCGAACTTTCATGGGGCTCTGTCCCAAACGCCGCTAAGGGATATTTCACCATGACCTATAAACGGGGACTGCCTACCCGTGAGCTTACTTTTTCGTTCAGATTTGTTTTCAGGGGCGGGGCGCTGACTTAAATTAATATTATTCAACATTAATTTAGAAAAGACAATAGAAGTTGTACAGAGTGTATTTTGGGGCCGCAAAACCCGCCTCTGTCTCTCACTCAAGATTCATACCAAAAACTATTTTACTATATTTTCGTTATATTCGAAATTCCTGATTTTCGTTTTTCTAATTTTAGGTTTTCTAATTAATTTTTTTCTGATCTAGGGGACAGCCATAATTCCTGTCAGCCATTTTAGGTGGTTTTTAGACCTCCCTCTCCCCTTGTCTTCTAGTGTCTCACATTCGCGACCTCCTCCCCTCTGTGGATGCCAGTTATTTGAAAGTTTCACCTTTTAAACAATCTCTAAAATAAACAGTTTTCGTTTCACAAAAAGTTTATTTTGACTTCGCCAATCGAAAACGCTCATTTATTGACGACTTTTCTCCAAAATCGTTATGTTGCGATGCATATTAAATCATTATTCAGTAGCGATAGCTACTTTATGTTTTCACCCTTCTGTCCGTCAGTCCGTCTGTGCAGCATTTACCGGGGAATCACCGATGATACCACGGTGAATCATTGTTGAATCATCGGTGACTCCCCTGTGAATCATCGGTAATTCCCCGACGAATCATCGGTGATTCACCGTCGAATCATCGGTAGTTCCCCGACGAATCATCGGTGATTCCCCTGTGAATCATCTGTGATTTCCCTGTGAATCATCGGTGTTCCCCGGCGAATCATCGGTGATTCTCCGGCGAACCATCGGTGATTCCACGGCGAATCATCTGTGATTCCACGGTGAATCATTGGTGATTCACCGGTTAATCATCGGTGATTCCCCCGTGAATCATCGGTGATTTCCCGGTGAATCATCGGTGATTTCCCGGTGAATCATCGGTGATTTCTCAGTGAATCATCGGTGATTTCACAGTGAATCATCGGTGATTTCCCAGTGAATCATCGGTGATTCCCCGGCGAATCATCGGTGATTCCCCGGTGAATCATCGGTGAGTCATTGGTGACTCTCCAGTAAATAATCAGTGTTTCCTCGGTGAATCATCGGTGATTTAGGTCCAAAACTAAGTTCTTTGACTACACTCTATCGCTACTTCCCTACAGTGAAGGCGAACTTTAGATGTGAAGGCGAACTTTAGATGTGAACGCTCAATTGAAGAAATTGGAACTCATTCATTTCCTTATTTTCTTCTCCACTCATTCCTATCGGCAGCGCTTAGGGAACTCCAATGACTATAACAAAGCTTAGCCCCCCCCCCTGAGCGTCTTCAAAGCCCCCCCTGGCGGAACTGAAATGTTGCGAATTTTGCGGAAAAATATAAATCTTGACGTCATGATCTTTTTCAATACTTGAAATTTTCGCCTGCGGCGCGGCGCAATCATTCTTTTCTTTTCCAATCTCATTTCAATGTTTCCATTTCGTTATTGAAATAGATTTTCGGTTCTACATTGCAAGAAAAAACTTTTGACACTGTTAAGGACAGTGGCGTGTTATCGGTCACATAGGTCACATATACTGAGCTCTTAGAATTTTTGCTATAAAACGGTAATCAGAACTGTACACTTTCATAGAAAACCAAAATGTGCAATTCAATTTTGAAAAATTTTCGCCTGCGGCGCAACTTTTAAGTATAGCCACCCACTCAAACTAAACTTTTTATTTTTCTCGCATAAGAATAGTACTCAAAAATTAGTTTCCCTGCAGAGTTATAACAGAAGCTGTATGCTAGCTGCTAACAAAACCTGCGGCAAAAATTTAGGAAATTTTCTTATAAATAGTGTGAACGATTTCAGGAAAATATGGGAAGTGAAGAACAAATTCTATTGTCAAAACTTAGAGTAGCTTGTTTTTAAAAATCCGTTGCTGTACATATTTTAGGTGGAGGGGAACTTCGCACATTTAACTCACATTTCGTGAGCTAAACGAACAGAAGATAATTTCATGTGAAAATAACTAATGAGATTATTTTGGAAAAATGGAAACGCCATGAATAATACTAAATTTTTAAAAAATTTGTGAAAAACTTTTTTCGCTCGCTCCGCTCGCGATTTCTAAAGTCGGTTCTGTTTTAAAGACGAAGCAGAGTCGTGTGTGCGTCCTAAAAAGCTGGGAAATAAACAACAGTTTTGTGTGTTAGGCACGGCAAGTAATTTAGGGGGGGGGGGGGGGTTAGGGGGCCGGTCAAACACAAAACACCTTCTATCGGCGACCCTGTTTAACGGAAACCCTATACCAAAAATACGACTATTAATGTGAAATGCGCGAAATAAAGAGAATTTTCTCAAACGAAGTGACTATTCGCCGGCGCCGGCGAATAGCGAAAATATATGAAAATGACTATTCGCAGGCACATTTGACGAAAAGGTTGCAAAATTATCGAACTAAGCAATTTGTTCTTTAATGAAACGTCAGTAAAATGTAGACAATAATTAATAACTAGATAATAGTTAACTTATATATTAAAGTTAATGTTACGGCAAAAATGCAGTATACGGAAACAGCTGGTATTGGGGTGCTTGAGGGTGGGATCGATAGAGGGAGGTCTCCTGATGACAAAACAACAAGAATTGGGGCGCGGAAGCCCCTCCCTGGGCGCCCAGGGTCATCCAAATTTTGTTTTTTTTTTCAAGTTTTGTGTTTTTTTAAGGTGTAATCGACGCGGGAAGGTCACCTGATGACAAAACAACAAGAATTGGGGCACGAGAGCGAATGAATTTTCCTTTTACAAAATGCCACGAGCAAATGAATTTTCCTATTACGAAATGCAACGAGAGCGAATGAATTTTCCTTTTACAAAATGCCACTAGAGCTAATGAATTTTCCTTTTACAAAATGCCACGAGCGAATGAATTTTCCTTTTACGAAATGCAACGAGAGCGAATGAATTTTCCTTTTACAAAATGACACTAGCGAATGAATTTTCCTTTTACTAAATGCAACGAGAGCGAATGAATTTTACTTTTACTAAATGCCACGAGAGCAAATGAATTTTCCTTTTACAAAATACCACGAGAGCGAATGAATTTTCCTTTTACAAAATGCCACGAGCGAATGAATTTTCCTTTTACGAAATGCCACGAGAGCGAATGAATTTTCCTTTTACGAAATGCCACGAGAGCAAATGAATTTTCCTTTTACAAAATACCACGAGAGCGAATGAATTTTCCTTTTACAAAATGCCACGAGCGAATGAATTTTCCTTTTACGAAACGCCACGAGAGAGAATGAATTTTCCTTTTACAAAATGCCACGAGAGTTTGGATGACCCTGGGCGCCCAGGGAGGGGCTTCCGCGCCCCAATTCTTGTTGTTTTGTCATCAGGAGACCTCCCTCTATCGATCCCACCCTCAAGCACCCCAATACCAGCTGTTTCCGTATACTGCATTTTTGACGTAACATTAACTTTAATATATAAGTTAACTATTATCTAGTAATTGCTTAGTTCGATAATTTTGTAACCTTTTCGTCAAATGTGCCTGCGAATAGTCGTTTCCATATATTTTGGCTAATCGCCGGCGTCGGCGCATAGCATCTACCTTTCTCAAAATTTCATATAATTTTATCAATTCGGTGGAGGGCTCGAGCCCCCCCCCCCCCCCCCCCTGCCAGTCGACCCTGGCTACGCGCCTGTCTGAAGGACGCACACGGTAGGTACATTTTACAGAAAATAATGACGAAAGTCTGCACTTATCAAAAAGAAATAAATGAAATATGCCTGCGATTAATGCTGCAAACATAACAAATATTTGCGAACAATTACGTAGGGGGTCATTCATAATTTACGTCCTATGATTTTATGTGATTTATGTGATCTCAAAAGATTCCTCAAAATTTCTCAAACTTTCTTTAAGTTTCAGAAAATTTGTCAAAAATAATCCCTGCCCTCCTCTCACTAGAATAAAGACTATGTTTAGATTTCTACAGGATGTATGTCGAACCGCGTTGCTTCAATTTATTATGGAGCCATTTATGGACGTCATTTATGAATGGTCCCCAAAATACTCCCACAAGTTGATAACTTTTAAGAGAGACATCTCGTCATTTCGACGTCAAATCTTTTTATTTGTTAAAAATTACATTGAAAAGTGAATGTAATATCAAATTCGTTCAATAGGCACATACAAAAAAAAATCGTAACTCAAAAGAGGGATAAATTTTTCGAATTTATACTTTTAAATTGCATGTGGTCGTTTATTCAATGGAGTTTTGTACGAAAGAACAGTTGAATGATGGAAGAAAAAGCATTTTAATTTACATCTTTGCTTATGTACACGGTACAATCAGATGAATATACGAAATTGAAAAAAATGCACAATAAAATCGTATACAGAAGAACATGTGTCGTTTGAAAGAAGATTATGAAGTGTGAGTAAATTAAAATTTCAAATTATCTTAATGTATTTTTCGTACAAAGAGAAAAATGAACTCATGTAATTTAGTGTGGTTATGAAAAGAAAAGAGATTTCGTAGTTCATAAATTTTTACAGCCTGCATTTGTTAAAGTTCAATGGAAGTTTATAATGCAGTTGTAATTCAATTTGAGGTCTGTGTTTGGAAAATTTGTCCATTTTAGATAGTGTAGGGGGAAAGCTTAATGTTTTGGGGTGGTAGGACAATGGTCTGCATGTTGCGTACAAAGTTTGGAAGAATAAGGGACGTTATGGAATCGCAGTAAGATTCAATGTTTATTAGACATACCGTAAGTTAAAATTTCTGTTGTAGGTGTTGTAGGAAATTGGAAATGGGGTTTTGACTCCCTTACTTATCCCTACTCTTTTAGTGTACGTCCAAACTAAATCCGGACGATTTCAATAATGAATAACTTTCTTAATTTTGCTCGAAATTAGCTGAAATTTTCAACTTTTGAAGTCTGATATGTTACAATTAAGTGCTGTAAATATGGAGACATAAAACTTTTTGCTCGCTGAAATATTTGCGATGGAGTGAAACTAGTGCAAAAAAATTCTGCACAAAAATACAGAATTTTCAGCAACCTCACATTTGACTCCTGTGAAATTGACGAAATTTCCGAATTTTATCGTCGGAAGGGGAATCATTTCTGATATTGCTTCTATTAGTATGAAATAAAATAAAAGAGAGCAAAAATTTGCTTTCACAGTTTGTGAAACTGTCAGCATAAGTAACATGATCAGTAGAGAAAACCACCGCGCAAGCCTTCAGACTAAAAGCTCGTAGCTACGCTCCTTGACATGGGAACATTTCACAATGACACTAAAATGTTAGTTTAGGGTCTAAAGTTGCCTTAAAAACTGAAGAGCTTAACGAGGAACAACATACCTCTTCTAAAAATTGAAACAAGGATATCTGTAATTTCAGCTGACCAAATTCGTAGCGCCTGGAGCATTGGGTAAAAAGGATGCTGCAAAAGTAAATTCATAGCGGGGTTTCTGTGGAAAATTCTTTATCAGTATGAGAGGTATGAATGTGTCTGATGATCTCTCATCCATAAAGTTGGGTTACTGAGCGAAACTCGCTGCGTTTGGCAGGGAATGTACTGATGTGTCAAAAAAACATCACCTTCGTGAAACCTTCAACTTCACCCTGATACATTTGGATCGTCTTGACAACAAACTTTTGATATTTTTTGATAAAAATAATATTTTCCGTTTCTCTTATAACAAATTTAAGGCGGATTAGCAAAATGTTGAACTCTAC
>CM055404.1:28718568-28747198 GCA_029228625.1 Pseudolycoriella hygida
AAAATTTTTTTTTAGATATTTTAAACTTTCTGACATACTTTTAAGACGTACGCTTTGAAAATGCTATCCCCATTTACTTTTTAGACCCGTACGAAGAACGAAGTTCTTCGAAAAGGGGTCTTATGCGTTTACCACGACGTTTGTAACCACCCCAATTTCGACCTGAGAGTAGAGGGAAGCTTCGATCATGGTCCTTAGATGACTAATCAACAATAAGTCCGTCCGTCACCGCGATAACTTGAGTAAAACTCAACCGATTTTCAAAAACTTTTATTTTCCCTGAAAGGTAATCGAAAAATCTTTTATGGGATTGAATCTGGGTACTGTTGGCCCAAAGGGCAGCCGAGCTAGGGCCGTTGAAGTGGTTTTTGGACTTTTGTACATAACTCGAGTAAATCTTTTTCGATTATTATCATTTTTTTTATGTTTGAAAGATCTGGGCATGGCCGACAATTTATAGAAGAAACTTTTTTGATTTTTAGCCCTTGAACTTAGCTAGGGCACTAAAAACGAGTCTCTGCTAGGGCCCTACATTATTTTGTACATAACTCGAGTATAAATCTCTTCCGATTTTCAAAAAAATGTTTTAATCGAAAGGTCTACGAATGTCTCACATTTTATGGAAAAAAGTTTTTTGATAAGATGCCCTTGGACTCAGCCAGGAAACCTGACTCTAGGCCTAGGTCTAGGACTCAACCTGAAACTAGGCCCAACGTGTTTTTGTTTACATAAATCAGGCAAATCCTAATCGATTTTGTTGATTCTTTTTCTATTTGATAGGTAATCGAATACCGAATTATATTCAAAAACAAATTTAGACCCAGTGTCTGTGTTTAGGGCTGAAATGGGCCTCAGATCTGTCCTTAGGTCGGCCCTAACAAAAAAAAAATTTTCTGCAGAGCAAACTGAGGGAAACATTTTTCTCTGTAGAAGTATGTGTCTGAAGCATTTCCTTATGGCCCTAGGTCGGTCCTAAGATCTGCCCTAGACAAAAAATTATTTTTCACTAAGCTGTAGAGAAAATGGAGGGAAATATTTTTGTCTAAGTAAGTATTTGTCCGAGGCCTCTCCTGAAGACCTTAGGTCGGCCCTAGACAAAAAATGTTTTTTTCCTATGTTGTAGAAAAAAGTGACATGAACGTGAACTTTTTTGTCTATTTGGGGGTCAATTTTGTACTTTCGGAAGACCTTTTTTACACCGTTTCTTCGGACGGGTTTTTCAATAATGCCCTCTCGATAATTTCCAATACAATTTTATGTGAACGTAATTTCATACACTTAGGAGTTAAGGCAATATTTACTTAGATACGTTCGAGTGTAACATCAACTCTGTTTGCCACATCTATTCTGATACGTACGGGTCCCTTTCATATGTTTTTTAGAGCGGATTGCCCATCTTGAAATTTTAGGCGTTTCATTGAAATGAAATTCGAATTTCAAATAAGAAGTCTTTGTAACACTGGATTAAGAAAAACTAAATACGGCGCAGGCAAATTTTCGGATGAGAAAATCTAGATTTCGAATGTTTTTCGCAAAACATTTCGGACATTTAGGACTTTTTTTTACAAAAAAATCGAACATTTTGGACAAAATCTCAATATATCGGACATGTGGGAGGCCTGGTAAAGCGTTTCTGTCTTCGACTTACAATGATCATTAAGTACTTCATAAAGTTCAATGTATTTCGGGAAAAACGAAACAATTTTGTGCTTCACATCACCGACATTTTTACAGCAAATGCGACGACAGACATAATTTAATTAGATTCAACTTTAAGTATCAAAATGTTAAAAATGTTTACAAGTAATTTTCTAGAAAATAAATTTTTCCATCAACCACGCGAATGTTTTTGACTTATGATTTATGTTGCAAGCGAATGAGCTAAACAAAAATTTCAGCATCATTAGCGAGTGTAGAATAAAAAACGATAATTTTACCACCAACACAGAAAGAAATGCTAAGTATCATAAACTTTTAAATAAATGTGGATGTTTCAAATAACTAAATGTAATAGAATTTTATATTGTTAACATTTTCGAATTTTTTTATGTTCTTTATTCGAAAAGATTATATGAAAACTTTTTCCCACACTATGTACTACAGTGGAGTTTAAATTACTTTTCTTTAAAAGTTAGAAATGTGTACTTTCATATTATATACGGGCTCACTCCAAGGTGCTTCAGGAATAAGCTTTTAAAGAGATGTTGCAGGTGAATGTAGAATGTAGATGTTGATTAAAATGAAAATGTATCAAGTGGCTAGAATGTTTCAGTTTTTTCTATTCGTGACTTCTCTGAAAGGACTGACATTCAATGAAGACATAAATTAACCCCTAACGTTTCATTATATTCGTATCACAATAGATTTTCAAGTTTCTTACCTTTTCGATTTTCCACAGAAAAATAACAAAAGATTCACGAACGATTTGTGAAGACGACTCCCTTTCCAATCGTTCGTACCTAAACCAGTTTTTTTCTATACGAAATCCCTTAACCCGCAAACATTAAAGGATATTGAAAACATTACATTTTTCCATTTGATTTTATAAGCATCCTAATTCGTCCTACAGCTTCAGGAAATGATTGGGATGCTCTTTTAAAAAAAGAATGAGATTCGGAACGGGTCAATCTGATTCTGATCTGAAAACATAATAGGTGACCCGCACGATGCTTTGTTATTTAAATTGACTTTACAACTTTTCTAATATACTGAAAGATTTCCTGTGAATTCCATTATTTGAAGAATTATTTCGGGAAGAGAAAAGTTATTTTGTGCCGGATGTTTGCAAACAAGTTCGTTTTTAAAGTTTCTTATAGCCCCAATTTCCGAAAGAAGAAAGCATTCTCTTCATTTCCTCGGATCAATGTGTGTGGCGCATTTCAATTATGATACAAAATTGCGCTGATACGTCAATTTCGTTACAAGCTAACGCTGTTATACAATGAAAGTTCTTACCGAGTACCTCCATTTGAGTGAGAATTATTTATGTGAATCAATTGACCTCGCGCCTTGCCTGATTTTCATTTTATTTCGATAAAATAAGTGATTTTAGGATAAAAATTGCTCTGCGACAAAGCGATGAACCTAGAAGAGCCCAAGCTAGAAGTGCATTCTCAATGTTCAGCCACTATTTCTCCTTGATAAGATTCCGCCGCACTATTCATTATCTTTCCATTAAACGCTTCCGATGACAACTCACACGACAAATTACTCGCAAAAATAGCAACGTAATAGCCAAAATTCGGAGGAGCGAAAAAAAATTCCCCCGACCCAACCCTCCATTGCAAAAACCAAGTTTTTTTTCCACGACGCAACCAGTTGACCAAGAAAAAATTGAGCGTGACGTTGGGGCGAAATGAGGTTTTCACACAATTTTTGGTCACATGAAAAATAATTTATTACTTCATCCAATACGTAAAATTGCACCGTTTGGTTTTAATTCGTAGCAAGCATTGATTTTTCATAAATTATTTGAAAATTCAATGCCTGCTACACACTTCGACCGAACAACTTTTCAAATGCTTTGCATAATTTAAATGTATGCAATTGAAAGGTATCAGTTGGTTTCAAGGCAAAGCATGCTATGATTTTTCAAATATCTTATGAAACACTTAAGATGCAATCGATTACTTTCATCGTCTTTGGGACTGAATATTTTTGGAAACTTAATTTATTTTTGAAATGTCTTTTTAATTGTTGTAGAGGAAGCAGAAACGCTTCTAATGACACCTCACTGGACAAATTACTAGCAAAAATAGTAACGTAATAGCGAAAATTTGGAGGAGCGAATGAATTAGAATGACTACCCATGCCCATAGTCAATACATACAATAAGTAAATTAATCAATAGTTGAGTTGAAAGAGAATTCCCTAGTCCCCTCTCGAGTTCACCCCCCCCCCTCCCTCCTGTGACAGATCAGTAGATGAATTAGGCTGGATATTGTCTTTCTGAGAGCCATTCCTTGAGCATAGATTTAAACCTATTTTCCAACGCAATCTGCAACCGTGCTGGAAAATCGATGAATAATTTCACATTAGAAATAGAGACCGCCTTACCCCCTCGCACTGTCGTTCTTGTTGCCAGTATCATTGCCGGCTTCCTCCTTGTAGGAAAGCGATGCGATGTTCTCTCGATAGAGATTGCGTTTTGCGTTCTTCCCGCACAAACACAAACAAAACAACCCACACTTAGCTTTTGCAGATTAGAAACATTCAGGATCCCCGAGCAGATGGTCCTAAACAAGTCGTATGTCGAGTGGGTCTGCTTCAACTTATATATATGTTTTAGACATCGCTTTTGGAGGATCTGGAGTTGTTTCAAGTTAGATTTATTCCCACTCCTCCATGCTCCTACCGCATAATTAAGGTGGGAATGCCCGAGCGCACAATAAATTTTCAGTAAGACTGATTTTGAAAGTTTGTGCTCCACTAAGTGACGCCATCTTTCCAACATAGCTTTGATGTCTGTGGCCTCCAGGTAAGACTTTCGTCAATGATGAGTCCAAGATACTTTTAGGAGCGGACGATCTCTCAGAATCTCTTCCCTATTCAGGGTAACCTGCTCAATGTACTCATTGGTTCCTTGTACGAAAATGCGTGACTTTTGTCTTTTTGGTATTCTCCAGAAAATCATTGATCAGTGCAAGATCTGCATTAAGATCAGTCACATTCTGGCAAAACGTCATGTTCGTACAAAATACCCCTGTATCGTCAGCGAATAAGTTCACAGTACCCATCAAATGTAGCTGATGTATGTCATTAATATAGATAAGAAACAGAAGTGGCCCCAGTACACTTCCCAGCGGCACATTGATTTCAATTCCCATAAGCCCACAGCGCTCACGTCCAACTTGTACACACTGTTGGTGGCCACTTAGATAACTTTCCATAAGCCGAAGAGGGGTACTCCCGCCATCTCAAGCTCTTGCTTGACGCAATCGAAAGCTTTGGTCAAGTCTAAGAAAAGGGCACTCACACGTTTCCCTCTGTCAATATCTGTCAGCAATTTATCTAACATCTAACAAATAGCTGTATGAGTTCCTGATTTTCTCCTAAATCCATATTGCCGCACGTATAAAAATCAATTCTTTTCAAAAAATCCCAAAAACCTTTTATGGATAATTATTTCAAAGATTTTATTCACCATGGGAAGGACAGATATTTACGATAAATTCCATACCAGCTGACAGCATACCAAACTACATTCCACAAAAATGAGCGGGAAAAAATTTGAATTTTGGCTATTGGGCAGTTACTGGGTATCCAAACAAATAGGTTGCATTTCACCAAACTCAATTTATGGACTATTTCACGTTGTCCAATCTGGCCCCACAGGGATTCCAATTCGAGATGTTAGTCGTAAGAGCACAATCCCTTTGTTACTACGAACCGATCTAGTTACACTTGTAAGACTTTAACAAGACTGCTAACATGACTTGCAAGTGACTTGTGAAACCTAAAACACAATGAATTTTACCAGGCCTGACATTCAGTGCTTCAGATATTTTCTAATAAAAAATGTATTGTCCTCATATACCTATATGTTATATACCCTATGTGCGTTAAAGGAGTCGAAATGATTTAAAATTTTATGTTCACAAAAACATCAAACAGAATGTTTATAACAACAATAACGTGCGCTGTATTCTTTCATATACATCCGTAAAAATGATCCTTTCCTGGCTCAACTTTACATAATTTAAAATATTACATTTTCAATGTAAAGACAGAATACGGTTTTGTATGCAAAGTCCCTAAATACAAAGGGTTGGAAGCATATACGATAATATAAGATTATTATATTTAACTGCCAACAGTTGTAATAGACGTAGGAATTCAGACACCGAAATGGCTACCTTTCATGCCGAAAAAGCAAACGATTCAACTCCATCTCAGAATACGATTGATTGATGGCCGAAAAATTGAAAATTTCAAAACATAGGGGGGTCTTAAAGGTGGTGTCCTGAGTCCCACTGTTTTTGAATTTTGACATAAGTCATCAAGAGGGAGAACGCAATTTGGACTCTGTTTGGACCTGTACGAAGTACGAAGGTCCTATACGTTTACTACAAAGAATTTTAATGTAACATCGAGGTGGCAGTTGGGGGATGCATTTATTATCGTCTAAAAATGACAAATCAACAATAAACAACAAAATGTCCTTTCCAAACGGCTCAACCGATCACCCTAAACTTTCTTTCCCTGAAAGATACATGCATCCCATGATTCAAGTTCGAAGATGAGCAAAATCGATCAAGTGGTTCCGGAGATATGCTCGAGGAAGTGACCAATGGCTTTTCGAGGGTCAGTGAAGCTTTTTCGCAAATATCTCAGCAAGTATAGCACGGAAATTGCTCATGTTGGTGTCAAATGAAAGGATTTGGTGTCAGAAAATTGGGAAAATTTTTTTGAGGGAATCGGGGCACCGGGACCAATGGAATCGACGCAATTGAATTTCGTGGCCATATACGAAAATAGTTTTTCGTGTTTATTTCCTTAACTATGCAAAATGTAGACTCACCGTCAAAGGCAAAGTTGTAGAGAATGAAATTTTAGGGTACGCGTGTCTCAGGGTTTTGGGTAAAAAATGCCTCAATTCTGAGATATGACCACTTCTAGAATTGGGAGGGATAATTCATATATCTAGAACTATAAGAGGTAGAAAGTTGATTCCAAAAGCAAAGTTGTAGGGAATAAAATTTTAGCGAACGCGTGTCTCAGGCTTTTGGCTTAAAATGCCCCAATCCTGGGACATGACCACTTCTAGAATTGGGAGGGATGATCCATATCTCTAGAACTGTAAGAGGTATAAGGCTGCTTCCAAAGGCAAAGTTGTAGAGAATAAAATTTTGGATAACACGTTTCTCAAGGTTTTGGGTAGAATTGACCCTATCCTGGGATATGACCACTTCTAGAATTGGGAGGGATGATTCATATCTCTAGAACTATGAGAGGTACAAAATTGTTTCCAAAGGCGAAGCTGTAGAGCATAACATTTTAACGAACACGTGTCTCAAGTTTTTGGGTCAAATGCCTGGGATATGACCTCTTCTAGAATTGGGAGGGATGTCCCATATCTCTGTAAGAGATAGCAGGTTGCTTCCAAAGGCAAAGTTGTATAGAACAAAACTTTAGAGAACACGTGTTTCAGAGTTTTAGGGGAAAATGGCCCAATCCTTGGATATAACCATTTATGGATTTGAATGGTCTGAGATGTACTTCGGTAGGGACTTTGACATTACATTGGGTAATTTCTATGGATCTTCGAAATTCATATTTATAAGAAAAGAACATAAAACGTTGGATTGTTTGCTTATTACTATATTAAGGTACTTTTGAGTCTTTTTGCAGGATTTTTTCTATTTGCCACATATATTCTGTTTGCCACATCTATTCTGATACGTACGGGTCTTTGGTTATGTTTCTAAATATAGAGTTTCTAACTAGAATCGGAAGCCACAAAGCTGACGAAAAATTTTGAATATTTGCAACGAGTCGAAAGAATTAACAAGAACAAAAATATTTCTTCCGTGAGATTAAATAAAGCAACCAGCGATGGCATGACGCCAGCACTGTGGATGTCAAGCTAATTACAAACCATGTACACAAACCACCAAACCCACAAAATGTAAACAAAAGTTTATTCCGCAATTAGCCGATAAAATCAGAAATGTATATTGCTGTAATTTCCACTCACCGGAAGTAGCAAACAATATTTTTCATAAACAAATATTTTCTCATTCCCAAATTAAATTAATTCATTAAAATAACTCGTGTAATTAATAATGACTATATTATAAATATTATCAATGTGAACATTAAGTCATTTGGGTTTACCAGGTAAATAAAAATAATGTTCAGGTCAGGTGAGGTTCTTTCGTTCGTATAATTACCTGACCTACACTGACGTTTAAGGCAGACATCTTTTTAACCTCGGTCGACCTATTCCCAGCTTTAAATAAGCAGACTTATGAAACACTTTAGCATACACAACATTGTAATAATGTTTTACTACCAAAAGGTGAAAAGCATGATGTTGACGCCTTTTTTCTTTTTCTGCCTTCCGGTAGAATAACAAACTTGAATTTATGTCCAAGTCAAATATTTGCTGCACGACAAAGTGCGATTTGCCGGCATAAATATACATTTTGGTATAAATAAGTTTTGGAAGAGATTTGAAATGTACTTTCGTAATTTGAGAACATTGTTTTTCTCATAAATTTTTCTTCGATATTTTCGAGAAGATTAATGTAAGAAATTCGTTGTATTTTCTTACCGACCCACTTATCCCATTTCTTATTTTAGAGGAAGAGGTTTGTGAGATAATCCACGCTTTTAGTGCGGCCTCAGCTCATGTCAAAGTATTCAAAATTTCTTGATTAAATTCATAAAATATCTAGCCACAAAAATTTTTGAATATTTATCATCCTATGCACTATAGGCTGTTCATAATAAAAATAGATGGCAGCACATTGACTTGACATTTGAAGCAGGACTAAGTTTATTTGACAACTAACTTTATTTGCCGACAAATTCAGACGGAACTGAACTCCCAACAAAAGTTACTGTGAAGATTAATTTGATTTCGATCTGAACCATTTGACTTATTTTGACTGGGATGCTGCTACAAGGACAATAATATCGCACTTTTCGTCGAGAATAGCCTAATGACATACTTTGACATATGCCGAAGGCGCACCAAACGCATCTAATTGTCTCAGTTCCAGAGACTTGATAATAGATGGTGTTGTGGCTCTCTGCTTTTAAAGAATGAACAAAATGTCCATGTCCACATTAATTTCTTTTAGTATAACGAATTTCATTATGAGATGCATAAACTCTATAACTCTATATTTTAGACTGCTTATGTATTTCACCCGTAGGTATCAGAATAGATGTGGCAAACTGAATAGATGTGAAAAGCAGAATGGATTTGGCAAACAGAATAGATGTTGCAAAAAGACTCGAACGTATCTAAATATAGAAATGAACAAACAACTCAATGTTTTGTACTCTTTTATAACTATAAGAATTTCAAAGATCTATAAAAATTACCCAAGTTAATGTTAAAAGCCCTACCGAAGTGCGTCTGAGACCATTGAATTCGATAACCCAAATTCTAGAAGTTGCGTTTTCCCGCGATTCGATGATTTTTCCATAAAGTCCTGAAACACTTCATCTCTTAAATTTTATTCTCTACAATTTCGCCATTGGAAGCAACTTTTGCACTGCCATAATTACAGAGATATGATTCGTCCATCGCAATTCTAGAAATTGTCATAGCCCAGGATTTCACTCTGTCGTCAATGGTTTTACATGTTGAATGTTCAGAGAATGACGAGCATAGCCTCTTCTTTAATGTAACATTGTGATATTTTATTTATAATTTTTTAGATGGTAATTTGATTTTTTGATAATAGTGCAATAATGTAAAATAACGGATGTTTCATCCATTTCAGCCTGAAGATGGGTCAAATTGAGACCCGAAATATAGCGAACTAATCAATTAAAATTATTGAATTCAACTATTGCCGCATAAACCCGATAAGCAAAACACAATTATTTAGTTATCACGGCAAATAAACAAAAACAACGATAGCCCAGGATTTGGCCATTTTTCCCTAAAGCCCTGAAAAACGTTTTCTCTACAACTTTGCTTTTGGAAGCAACTTTTTAACTGCCACAGTTTTACAGATATGGGTCATCCCTCCTAATACTAGAAGTGGTCATATACCTGAATTGTGCCATTTTCCCTTAAAACCCTGTTTTCTAGATTTAGGAGGGATGATCCATATCTCCAAAATTTCATTCTCTACAACTTTGCCTTTGGAAGTAACTTTCTAACTTTGATAGTTCTAGAGATATGGGTAATCCTTCCCTATTCTAGAAGTGGTCATATCCCCTCTGGATTGGGCCATTTTTCCCTGAAACCCTGAAACACATGTTCTCTAAAATTTTATTCTCTACAAACTTGCCTTTGATACTAAATCTCCATGTTGCATTTTTGAGCAAATATAGACAAAAAACCACCTGCTTTCGTATGTTGCCAAGTGCTCAGACCACTGACCCAATTTCCACAAAAAATGTTCCCAGTTTTGTGAGATCAAATGCTTTGACACCAAAATGAACAATTTCCGTGCCATACTTACTGAGATATTTGCGAAAAAGTTTCACCGACCTTGTTTTTGGTCACTTTTTTGACCATCTCCAGAACCACTTGACCGATTTCGCTTATCTTTGAACTTACATCATTGGACATATGGACATATGTACCTATCAAGGATAAAAAGTTTAGGGTGATCAGTGCTGCCGGTTAGAAAAAAAATTACGTGACGGACAGACGGACATTTTTTTTTCTCGCTGATTCTTCATCTCTAGACGATAATAGATGCATCCCCCTCATTCCCGCCTCGACCTACCCCATGTATCAATAAAATTGTTTGTGGTAAACGTATAGGACGTTTGTACTTTGTACGGGTTCAATTAGCTATACTTTGACTGAAGCCGTTGTCACACTGAGTTCGCGAAGTTAGCGCGTCGACGGCTAATGTCAAAGGCACACTATTTCTCGTCACTTGAGACACAGCAACGTATTTCATGTTATGAAATTTTGTATACTTTGACATAAGACAAGTCTAAAAGTGCAGGTTTTATGAGATGCGTCCATGTTACATATCCACTGGATGTGTAAGAGCTAACTTTGTAGCTAAAGTTTAATTAAATTAATTAAAGTTTATTTGTGAGCTTCATACAAAAATGTAAAACGACAGCAGAAAAAAATTGAAATATTAAAAATATTGAAATTGTATCACAACTATTCCTAATTAAATTCTCAATTTGTGATGATTTCTTCTCAAAATTCCAACAAAGTTTCTGAATTAATTTTTTCGGTTAATTTTTAAAAATTTACTTCATAACTTGGAGGGAAATGGAAATCCAACCAAAATGAGTTTTTTCAGATATAACTTTGAATTAGAACGTGATTTTGGCGAGCCGGACATAGTGGCGGCGGGCGGTGGTGAAAGGCCATAGGTTGAGGTGGGTGGGGCATTTAGCACGCATGAATGAAAACAGAGTCCCCTCAAAATTATTCCATAACGATCCTGATAGGAGAAGAGGAGCTGGTCGCCCAAAAATTAGATGCATCGATGGTGTCGAACAAGATCTTCGGACGCTCGGAATAAGAAATTGGCAATTAGTTACACAAGTTAGTTCCAGAACAATTTGTATCCTTTTTTTTTTTTTCTTCTTCTTCTTCTTCTTCTTTCTTTTCCTGTTGTGTTTTCTTTTTAAATTTTCACTCTCGAATTTTTCTTTAGAATTTCTTTAAAAAAAATTGATTCACAGACTTTTTAATTGCCTTTTTGTCTCAAATGTTATATTTTATTTATGTTGTTCGTCACTCGGATGATCAAAAAAAATAAAACCTCCAACATTCTTTTGAGATAAATGACCATTAGACATTCGTTGAAAAATCGTAAGATTAAGCTCGAGAATTATGTACCGCGATCAAAGATCCAAAATTGTATGAAATAAAGGCTTTATATATATAAAAAAAAGAACAATTTGTATGAAAACCGAATTCTTTGGCTCGTGCTCAAAAACAGGGGGGGGGGGTTACGGGCCTCGTTTGGGCGCCAGGGCTCTTAGAAGGCTGGAGATAGATGTTTGGTGTCAAAGGAAAAGTTGATGGGTTGGGTGTGTAGTGTGTCAGAGTGACCAACAAAATGGCCGATAGTCCGACAGTTGTATCGGATAGACTTAGGGGGGAAATTAATTTTTTTTTCACCGGATTTTTTTTCGCCGAAATTTTTTTTCGCTCAAAAATTTTTCGCCAAATTTTTTTTTCGTCGGAAATTTTTTTCGCTGAAAATTTTTTTCGCCGGAAATTTTTTCTCCGATATTTGTTTTTTCTTTTCTTCCAAAACTACTGATATCACAACGAAAACCCTCTTTAAAAGGGAAACGTGACGCAAGTCCTCGTCTATTCTTCCAAAACAACTGATATCAATTTGGGTGACGCTTACAGCTTCGGAACGCAAAAAATTCTTTTGAAATATTTTTATTTTCGATTAAAGAAATGCGTCACAAATGCCGGATCCTCGTAACGTAAGAGTTTTTCTGCGCTTTCAGATTTTGCACGCCAAAAATTTGGCTACCCGTGCTCCACACATCACGCATCATTTTTTTTTTTCGTGTCAAATCTGAAAGAACAGAAAAACATCGGGGGGTCCGCCATTTGTGACGCATTTCTTTAATCAAAAATGAAAATATTTCAAAAGAATTTTTTAAGTTGCGCAGCTGTAAGCGTCATCCAAATTGATATACATGAAGGGAATCATAAGATTGTGCACCTTTTTAATTTCTCTTTCATCGCTCTTTTCACGTATTTGCCTGTATTTTTCTCAAGTAAAACCGGTTTTTCGGTTGAAAGAGTTAATACGAAGCGTTGCACAATCTTATGATTCTCTTCCTGCAAGTTGTTTTGGAAGAAGAGACGAGGACTTACGTCACGTTTCCCTTTTAAAGAGGGTTTTTGTTGTGATTATTTATACTCAAAAGTACGAACAGTGAAACTGAGGGATTAGTAAAAATGAGCAAGTTGTGAAACTGTGGAGATAATGAAAATGATTGAATTCTCTTTACCGGTCCGGTCGTTCATAATAGAAAACAATTTCTGTGTGTGGCATTAGCTAAGTTCATATTAATCAGGGACGGGGTCGCTGATAATAATTAAATTTTAAATCAATATCAATTTTGTCGAAAGTGATTCGAGGTAGACAATAGAAACTTTGACACAATGAACAATTATGTCGACCAGGTCGAGCTTTAAATTAATATTAATGAGTTGATGGGTTACCCACAATATATTTTTATTTTTCAAGCATAAACCACAATTCACGCTCGTATAACATTTTGTTAGAATCGAATACCCGTATAATAAATCAAATCACCAATTTATTGAACTGGTTGATTTTGTAAATATCCAATAAAAGCTTAAGCCAAATAAACGCCATTTCATTTGAATGTAAATTTATACCACAATCAAGGGAATAATATTTAAATGTTATCAATCATAATTACGACGTTAAACTTTTATTAAGGCAATTCAAGCTGCAAGTATATAATTTAAATGTTTTTTTAGGAAGACTGCATTTCCTGCAAATATGGAAATGAGAATGCCAGCAAGGCATATGAAACGAAGAAATTGTTGGTGGAAAATCGTATGATAAAAGTGATTCCTTACTCTCATTTTTTTTTTCATTCCAAGTAATAGGATTTGCATCAAAACCACAAAAGCTGAGTTTTCGTTAAATTGAATGATATCAAAAATTCGGAAATGTACGTCGCTCTGAATGCATAAATCATATCGTCTGGGAACAAAATCGTTCCAATTAAACTTTTTGTTTTGCATTTTTCATTTCGTTTTCGTAATATTTGCAAAAATGCAAATGAAACACTCTTGAGATCTGATCATGTGTGGACTTCAGAAATAAACACATGCTGTGTGCTACGAATCCCGTAATGATGTAAAGAATATCGGGAAATATTAAACTTCTGGAAATTGCCAGAGAGGCAATATTGATAAGCTGGTCCGAATCAGCGGTCTGACAACACAATGTTTAAAGAAAGTTGAAAAATTTTTGCAAATAATTCAAATTTAAAAAAAATTTCAACATTTTTTAACCGCACAAAAGGGGTCCCCTCATTTTTGGTTATAATATGGAAAAAGTTTAAAAACCACCAACTAGTTAGCGGTCGATACAAAATTTTGGATGTGATAGACGAGGCGAAGCCGAGTAGGACAAGCTTACGGACGTGTCAGAAAATTTCCACTTTCATCACGAGTTACAAACAACGTTTTTGCTCCGTTATGATCATAATGAGACGAAATCTCACATACGAACATACTGAAATCACTCTACAATAATTTCATGCACACTTGATTGCGGCCGAAAAAGTACTTTTCCGGACTCAAACAACACTAACAAAAAATTTAAGTTTTCGATCGTAGTTGCCGTAACGAAAAACGTCGAATTATGATCATTAGGAGCAAAAAGTTACTTTATCCGAACGACAATGGCAAATCGTGTCCCACCATTGGAATTTCCTTCTAATAGCAAATCGAAGGACGCAGCTATTTCCTTCCTATTTACCTAAAGACATGAAAAATTTGAGCCTAAATTCAGGCTATTTCTTAATTTTGGTCTGAAAAATTGATGAAATTAAGGAAATAGTAGGAAAATACGTATCTATTTCCTTCTATTCGCTTGCTACTTCCTTCTATTTGCTCCAATAGCAAATGGCACCTGTCCCACCATTTGCCATCGTCGTTTCCCCCTCATTTTTATCACTAGTGACAAAAAGTAACTTTATCACTAGTGTCAAAAAGTAACTTTATCACTAGTGTCAAAAAGTAACTTTTTATTACCCAAATGAGTGATAAAAAGTAAAACCAGCTATAAAACGACCTCTCTTACGTCACCGAAACGATGCATGAAAAAGTTCACTTCGCTTCGCTCGTTTAATAACTTCACATCTGGTGACAAAAACAACTCCATTTCGCAACCTGTGATAAAAAGTAACTTTTTATCACTCATTTGGGTGATAAAAAGTCAAAAGTTCACGTTTCACATGCTGTTGCATAAAATCTTGTATGAAACACATTGATTGTTTTTGTCACACGATGTGGTTATCCAACTCGCTTCGCTCGTTTGACAAAAACAGTTCCATTTTCATAAGTAACTACTTTCTCACTAGAGCGAAAAAATAATTGAAATTACGACAAATGTTCGCAATTGGAAACACGCAGGGAAAATCTTTTTTTTTGTCGGTGAATTCCAAAAAACGTTGTTTGATACACGTTACTTATGAAGGTAGTTTAACACACTAGATGTGAGATTGATGATACGAACCGAAGGCGAGTTCGGCAACACATCGTGTGCGTTAAACTACCAGCATACGTAACTACTATTTTATTTCTATCAAACTGAGCATGCAAACAAACCATACGCGATTTATTCGCATCGCACGCTAATATAACTACTCCTTAAGTACATACATTTGGAATGATTGCCCAAATGTGTTCTCCTGATAGTACTGATGAGGTGTGATACGCCGAAATCAGCAATAGTCCTTATTATTCGTCCCTTGTTTAAAGAGTCTGTTTGTACTTTTTTATTGATTTATCAACAAATTTGGTCGTATCGAAGCAATACAAAACATTTAGTAATTTAAAATTACCGACCAAGCATATTTCAAATACTTTGTTTCTTCAATCAACTGAAACAGATAAATGTCTTTCTTTGAGAGAGAGAGAGAGGGGTCATCAAAATTGGATGAGAAATAATCGAGCTTTTAGGATGAATCTTTGCATTTGACAAAATTGTGATACGAGTACCCAGAGTCGTTGCCAACCGATTCTATATTACATTTTTTTAATGAGAGGGGAACAACTGCTCGAAACTAATAGAAACACTTTTGTCGATGTAGTTCATTGGTCATCAATGTAACTAAAAGCTACGCAAATTTGTGACAGCTGTCGAAGTGATAACTGTCAAAGTGACAGCTGTCAAAAAACGTGCACAGACAAACAGCCAGATTATTCCCACAAAAACTATTGAAACTATATAAAAAACAGCGTTTTTTTTGTTATATAATTAATTCTCCTGTTGACGTGCTGTCTGGTCCTATCACTGGCTATAATTCTGGGTTTAGTTTCTGTAACATTAGTAGTCTTGATGTGGCTAGGGAAATTAACTCAATCAGGTCTAAGGCGATTGGTCTGGACCAAGTGCCACTCAATTTTGTTAGAATGATTCTTCCGTTTGTGCTCCCTTGTCTAACTCACATCATTAATTACTCATTTACGTCATCCACGATCGTCGCCCGACCCTGGAAGCTGTCAAAAGTTCCACCTATGCATAAGAAAACAAGGCAACATGGGCTGGAGGATTTTAGGCCGATTTGTACTCTACCTTGTCTTTCGAAAGTACTCGAAATCCTAGCAAAAGAGCAGATCAGTGCATATTTAGATGGTAGTGACTTCCTCGATAGGTTTCAGTCTGGGTTCAGAAAGCATAATAGCACAGCTACTGCGCTCTTATGTGTCTCAGATGAGGTACGCAAATCTTTTGATAAGGACTGTCTTGTACTTATGGTGTTGTTGGATTTTTCGAAGGCTTTTGAACCATTCCCGACTTCTCCTGAAGCTGTCCTTTAAACTTCGCTTTTTATCCCCGGCCATTAACTTCGTTCGGGGTTATCTGGCTGACCGCTTCCAGAGGGTCTGCATAGCTCAGATCCAGTGATCCTGCGGTCCTAGGCCCTCTCTTATTCTCTCTTTATATTACCTTCCAAGTTGTCTCAAATCATCTTTTATTTTTGTCGTGCGAGAAATTGAGCTTAAATGAAGCAGTAATTAAAGTCAATGATCTCGATCGGCTTTTTGAAGTGCCATCATGGTACCAGTAACTACGCGAAAAAAGCCTATTTAGAAATTGAATATGTTCAAGAAAGCTTTGATGTTTATGCCATAATTCATGGAACTATGCCTGAAATGAGTTTTTCCAAAAGAGGCAAATGAAGACGGAGTATAAAAAGAAGTTCCTCTACAAAACATTTGTGGGACCATTGTAGAGCATTCGTGTGGTTAGGAGTTTTGAAAAAAAATAAAAGTTCAAATTCGACCCACCCAGTGGGTGTGCCTAGGAACGTTACTTTCGTACTTTATATTGAATCAAAATCCTATACAGAATTTGTACCCACCAGAATTGAACCCGGATATTCTTGGTGGAAAACCAGTACAGAAATGTTACAGCTATGTGCAATTGGATAATACTATCATTAAGGGTATTTAAAAAACCTCTGTGGTGAATAATGTTATAAAAATTTCATAAGCATAATAAGAAGAAAAACAACTTCCCAAAATAGTGCGGAGTTGGAGCTTATTACCTCAGCTATTAAAAATGGATTTTCATTGTAATTGCACAATGAAATGCTAGCACAGTAAATGCTTTTATACTCTGAGTAAAAGAAAAAATCAGAAAAAAAGAATAAACGAAACTCAAGGGGCTATAAGGTTGTTCATATTATAACAGTGCATCGCTGTGTGGATTTTCCGAAACCATGCTTGGTACAATATTCCTTAAACAATTCATTAAAAATGTAACGTATAAATAAACGTTTCTTTGATATTCGGGCTTTACTAATCAAAAAAGTTATTTCACAAACAGAATGTGTTACTGGTGGAACATCTCCACAAGCTTAAATAAAGTTCACATTGTTTGCTTTGAGTGGGATGTGTGTATAAAGCTCGCAATACATTTTTGATTTATTTAGTTTTGGGTTTGAGCGTTTTTGTGCATTTGTACGTAAACCCTAATTTATATGAAAATCCTTTGGTTATTAAATACTGTTTTGCGGCGAAGTAAAATGCTTCCAACCCCATATTCGTTTTATTATTCAATGAATAAGCTAAACAACCAATTCCACAAAAATTCACATTTGGAATAGTGAAAAAAATTTTCAACATTGAAGAGTTTGCTAAAAGAAATCCCATCCAATTTAAATCAACAATAATATTTACATCATTTCCTGGTAATAATAAATTTGAAAAATTCAGTAAGGGAAAAGATGACGGTCAATCGCTTTATTTTTTGGTGAAAACATAAATGGTCGGAAGAATAAAATTTAATATTCCGTGAAATGATTGTATTTCCACATTTATACAAAGGTTTTTTGAATTTTTTTTACCAGAATTATAGTAAACAGAGCAAAAAATTTGTACGTCTTATGTGATTTTGAAAAGCTTCTTATTTGGTAATTTTCGAGATAACTCTTTGGTATGACGACCGAGACAGCTTATACCTTCACAGTCGGTAAATAAATAGGCTTACGGGCATCCAACGTATTTGATCATTTTGCGTTTATTGATGTCGCTAAAATTAAGTCAATGATAGAGAGCGTCAGATTACAATCACTAAATCCATCAAAAACGCTAAACACTAACGGTAAAGGCAAATGTCCATGATTCATTTCTGTCAAAGCTTGAAAATTTAATTTATCGTTAGTGTTCAGCGTTTTTGTTGGATTTAGTGGTTGCAATCTGACGCTCTCTGATAACTCTACCCTACAACGCATAACCAATCTAGCGACGAGAATTTGTGAGAGAAAATATATGAAAATCTCTCATCTGATAACGTCGCTAGGTTTTTTATGCCTTATAGGGCAGAACTGCTGACCCTTTGAATTAACAGGGCCGACGAGATGCTATAGAGCCACCTATCACATAGCTTGTGAAAATACTCAGAGTTGTATGGAAAAAATGCTGATTTTGTGTAATCATTTACTCGAATATTTCTAATTGCCTGCCTAATTATTGACAGCAAAATTTATACTTTTTACTACAAAATTGTGGGGAAAATTTATTGGATGAGTGATTTATTTGTATGAAAACAACGTTTAAAATCAATACTTCCACAAAACACCACAAATCTCATTTTTTCTCACATTTACATATCGGAACAAAAGTTGTATTATTGATTTTGATTAAAAAAATTATTTTACACCGAAATGTGAAATAATTTCTGCAAAACATTCATTTTATCATTTATAATTCGATAATAAGTGAATAATTATAATATAATAATAATAATACAGGAACGGAAAAGTGGAAACCAACAAGTTTCTGATTTATCATACGAATATACCATACAAATCAGAAACTTGTCGGTTTTCCCTTTTCCGTTCCTGCATAATATAATTCGATACGAAGTTTTGGAGGATGGTGTTCATGGCACAATAAACTTAACTAAGTATTCCCGGCTACTTTTTTGTGATTCCTTAGTTTTTTTAACAAATCTTTCAATTCAGGCTGGGCAGCCTGGTGCCCAAAAAGTGTCTTACAATGTTGGATGGTGGAAAAAGTACGCAACTGTTCACTAGTTTCGACTCGTCACCAGGCTGCGTACTTGAGAAATTTGATTGACAATGTGTTATCGAAACGGCTGTCATGAATGCTATACGTCATACAAATTTCAAGTCGGCACTAGGCTGCATGCTTAAATTTTCGTATTGTGAATGTAGATGGCATTAGCCCGGTGAAACTTATGCGACATATATGATTCACTTCTGCCTACATTTTGGCATAAACAGATTTGCCGCACCACACTGCCATCTACATTCTCAGCACTACCGCTTAAGTACGCAGCCTGGCGCAGCAAATCTGTTTTACCAAATTGTAGGAAGGAGTAAATTATATATATATATATATATACATAAATGGTGTCGAAAAAGTGTCTATAACAATGTTGGATGGTGGTAAAAGTACGCAACTGTTCACTAACTTCGAACTCGGCACCAAGCTGCGTACTTGATAAATTTGATTGACAATGTATAAGGCAGCTTGGTGCCGAAAATCGATCAATGTAATCGTAACGGCAATAATGAACACAATACGTCATACAAATTTCAAGTCGCTACTAGGCTACGTGCTTAAACTTTTGTTTTATAAATGTAGGTGGCAGCAGCAGCCTTAAACAAAAGTTTAGGCACGCAGCCTGGTAGCTTCATTTGAAAGAAGAACCTGACATGACCTGAATATGGCCAGCTCATATATCAGCAAGGCATCGCGTCGAGCTGGCGCAGCTGCCGAACATGGCAGTAAGCTAAAACATAGCAAAAATGCCGAGCTAAAATCTTCAAGTTACATTTTCATGCCAGTAGCCGTGGAGACTTTCGGCACTTGGGGCAAAGAGGCAAAAGAACTTATCAACACTATAGGTTCACTGCTTAACGCACTGATGGGTTCGTATACAGCGGGTCATTTCTTTAGTCAAAGAATTTCGTTAGCGATCCAGCGATACAACGCATCGTGTATCATGGAAACGCTACCACCAGCAGCCCCCTTCGAGGAAATATTTTACATTTGATCCAAACGGCCAATTGATAAATAATTCATATCTCTTATAAAAAATCGATAAGTGAAAAAGTTTGATTTCGCTGGTAAACACTGACCTTAGCTTTCTATTTTTGAGGCTGCTCCTCTTTCATGCAAACATTTTGACTCCAATCAGTTTATCTTAATTTTATAATTTTTGTAACCCGTCACTATACTTTGACATAAGCTTTCGACGTGCTTAAGACGTGGTAGGTAACGCAATTGACATTGGAGTTACACCCATAGTTCAGAACGTTCAGAATTGCTTATTGTTTTGCGAGCCGCATTTTTCTAACCCTTCCCTTGTTTAACATTTTTTGTAATTTAAATATTTATGAAACGAAAATTCCATTCGCAGTGACTATTCGCACTTTCATGCAACGTGACAATTTCATTTTCCTTGTACACAAAATAACATTGACTTCATTTTTATGTGTCTCGTCAACCGCTGAGACAATTTCATTTCCCATATACAAAATGGCAATGACTTCATTTTTATGTGACGAGACAATTTCATTTTCCTTGCAGAAAATGGCAACGAATTCACTTTAATATAAAAAATTTTCATTTTCCTTATAGAAAATGGCAAATGAATAGATGACGCAAATTCTTTTAAAATTAAAAAAAAAAAATAGAATTGTGCGAATAGTTCAGCTATCACTGCGAATAGTCTCTTAATTTATTAAGTGAAAATGTAAAAATTCACCGATGATTTCACATCCCTTTACGTGCGTGGCTGGGACGTGCTCGGTTTTTTAAACACCTTTTCCCCTGTCCATGGGGACGTCGACTTTGGTCAAAGAGAATTTCACAACGAAATGTATTTTAATAAAAATGTATTAACTGCGAAGCAGCTTATACGTTACTGGTATTAAGTTTTTGCATTTCACTGTGAAATTCGCTCTTAGTGCGTATTTCATGATAAAATACGTAGAGTCCATACCCAAAACCTGAATTAAAATGTTTAGTGTGACATGGGGGGAGAGGGGTCTGGACTCGTAGACTGAAATTTACATTTTCCTTTAAATGTCATCGATTTTTAAATAACTCTAACCTCTAACTATTTTGCTTCGCCAGACACAAAAAAGCGAAATCGTTTCGCAATCCAACTTTATTGTCGACGTCATATTTTACGCTAATTTCTAAAGTATCTCTATTCCTTGCATTGCATACGTTTCGGTACCAGGGTGCCATCTTTTTTATGGCTCAAAGAGACAAAGTACTCAGCCTGATATAAAGTTGATTGCCATGAGCTGCTCGCTACAGCCTACTGCTTTCACTTAAATCATTTTTTGGTACCAGGATGTGTTTCGGACTTGGATGTAGTGACACCATTCTTATACTAATGCACGATTCTCACAAATAAAAAAACTTGATTTGGCACCAGGCTGCCCTCTATGTGACCTTGAAAAATGAGAAAGAAGGCAATCTGATGCCAAAAAATGAAGAATATCACTATGACGGCATTAACGAATGCTTAACAGCGTACTAATTTTCATCTTGGCACCACCGGGCTGCCGCTGACCTCTACATTTAAACGAGCATAGCTCAAGGAGGCAGCCTGGTGCCAAGATAAAAGCTGATGCTTTGTGAATCATTCGTTAATACCGTCATAGTGATATTCTTCAATTTTTGGCACCAGACTGCCTAATCTGTGCCTACTCTGCCTACTCTGTTACCATGGTTCGACGATAAAATCAAATTTAAAATTATTTTCCAAGGAGTACTTGGCTTTAACATTGCCTTACATCATTTTTTGATCCCAGGCTTCCTAGCCGAAAATGCAGTCTTTTCAAGGCTGTGTACTTCGGATTTAAGATCCAGTAGTTTCATCCACTAAAGGAAGGATCATTCTAGTGCATGAAAGAACTACAATTGCTGAATGTATTGGAGATTCTCAGTAAAACTGTAACAAAGTGCGCCATCAATATGTGGAACTTCACCATGCTGATGTCGCACTAAACTCTTGGATTGATAAATCTAAAAAAAAAACTCTTGGATAGAAATGCTCTTTTCGACAAATGAATTGACTCGCATGGGTTTCATTTTAGAATTTATTATATTATAGCTAACTTTTAATGAGCGGAAAAGTCGAAGCTTGCGGACGATTCTTTATAATAAACATAAGATATATACCTCTTTAACTCGTGAAAATCCTCGAGTTTTTTTTTTGTCATAAAGCTTGCAATTAAGCGTTCTCCATTTCTTTATTATAAAAAAAATTTATGAAATATTAAGTTTCTTTTACTGAATCCCATCGGAAAGCACAATAGCAAATATTTAATTCGTTTTTCGTTTTGTGTAGAAAAGTCTATAACTCTCAATGGAAAAGGACAAAGGAATTTGATTAATTTTTTTTCTATTGAACGAATCAATAAAACCCCGCGTTTGCTATGTTTTTTATTATAATTTGAAAAACATTTGGGAATAGAGTATGGATACTCAGAACTTTGTCCTAAACATAAATCACAATAAATGATTTATTACAACGATATCTGCTATTTTACGCGTAAAGGGATCTGGAATCGATTACTTTCCAGTGAACTCGACCGAAAGCAACGTGATTGAAAACAGTTTACACACTCACCAACATTACATTGTGGGAGAATTGTGTCGCCAATGAGGTTAAGAATGTTTATACTTCGGTAGCACCTACGGTAACAAATGTTCGTGAAATCGTAGACCACAAAATGCTTCCTAAAAAAACACAGTCTCTGAATATGTGGTTCGAATCAAACGACGAACAAATAAATCTATCCCTTAAAATATTATCGCCACATATGTTTACACTTGTAATCCATAATATATCTTGATTAGACTAGTGTGTCAACGCGGCGTGATATGAAATGAAATAAAGACCAAAAATTTCATACGAATAGCTTACATCAGCTTGTGAATTTCTAACCGTTTTTACGTATGAAGGTATTTTGAAAGCATAGGGAAGTAAATTTTAAAGCATACACCGTATGAGAGAAGCCCAACATGATTAGGCTGCCTTTTTATAGGCAAAAGCAGTAAATCACTTCTCAGTTAATTTATATTTTATATTTTATGAGAGTAAATACGTTCTACTTGCCGTAGGAGGAAGTCTGTAATAGATTACGTTGCATGCGGCGAAGGTAATTCATTCCATGAGGAATCAATTTTGTAGCAGGAGTCGATCAACAAGCTTTATAGAGAGTTGCTTGGGACGTACAAAATTGTTTCCGAATTGATGAATTATTTCCACATCATCCAACGTAACGGCTTACTGCCGGTATGATGCAGAAGTGCTTCAACACGAAATTGGATTTCATTCTTTTGTGTTTGAAGAAGAATACCTTATGACTCATTTCCGCAGGGGACTATCTGATATGTAATGCCCAACTCCCGTATGGGGTAGGCAGTTAAATGTTAAATGAACCATTTGCGGTTAAACGAACTAATAACGCACAAATAACTATTATGTCCCACCACAGATTATTTCGACGTATGAGTTTCGTAATTTATTTGGCGAAATCGCTTAAGCTTTGAGAGCACGTCGCAAAAATGTGAACTATCACATTTGCGATGTTCTTTAAAAGAGAATTCTGCGTAAATGAACAACTATTCAAAATCATAGTTCACGTACTCTTAATGAATGACAATTACACAAATAACAGATGAATCAGAATTCAAAAGTTTAAGTATGAAGGTACAAATTTGCTCTGAAATAACCTTGCAAACTTGCAATGCGATGATTTTTCAGAGCAACTTTCGACCTTCATACTCAAACTTTTTGAATTCTTGTTCATCTATTATTCGTATTATCCTCTCGCAATACTTCAGCTAAAATTTGCAATAATTTGTAATTTACGCAGGATTCTGTTTTAGTAAAACATCGCAAATTTGACAGTTCATATTTGCGATGGTTTTTAAGAACAGAATCCTACGTAAATAACAAATTATTGAAAATTATAGCTCATGTACTGAGAAAAGATGACCATCACACGAATAATAGATGAATTAAAATTTAAAAAATTTAAGTATGAAGATCGAAAGTTGCTCCAAAAAATCATCGCATTTCAAGTTTGTTTGTGATGTTGTTTCAGAGAAAGTTCGTACCTTCACACTTAAACTTTTTGCATTCTGATTCACCTATTATTTGGGTAAGAGTCATCTACTCACAGTATATGAGCTATTATTTTGAGTAATTTGTTATTCACGCAGGATTTTGTTCTAAAAAAACATCGCAAACTTGACAGCTCACACTTTTGCGACGTGCTCGTAAGCGAGTTTTCATATTTCAAAGGCATAGAAGAAAACTATTTACCTTACGATGTTGCTTCAACGCTACTTTCTGCTATTATAAAAAACTATTCAAAATCGTTGCTCATGAACTATCTGAAGAACCATCTAACAAAACTAAAAAGTCTTAATAAATTCAAAAAATATCGCATGCGATGTTCTGCCAAATCTACTTAAGAGCACGTCGCAAAAACGTGAACTGTTAAATTTGCGATGTTTTTATAGACTAGAATACTGCGTAAATCACAAATTATTCAAAATTGTAGCTCATGTAATGTGAGAGGATTACTCTTACACAAACAATAGATGAATCAGAATTCGAAATGTTTAAGTATGAAGGTACAAATTTGATCTGAAAAAACATCCCAAATGAATTTGGAATGCGATGATTTTTCAAAGCATCTTTCGACCTTCATGCTCAAATTTGCTGAATTCCGTCATCTATTATTCGTGTAAGAGTCATCCTCTTACAGTACATGAGATATAATGTTGAATAATTTGTTATTTCCTCAGTCAAAAAACATTGCAAATTTGACAGTTCACATTTTTGCTACATGCACATAAGATGTTGCTTTAGGCGATTCAATTCAATTCCATCTTTCTGTTTTACTTTATTGGATAGTATCCTAGTACATTAACCACAATTTGTAGACCCGTACGAAGAACGCAGTACTTCGAAAAGGGGTCTGTTGCGTTTACCACGACGTTTGTAACCATTCGAATTTCGATCCGGTTATATGGGGGAGCATCGATCATGGTCCTTAGATGACGAATCAACAATAAAAAAATGTCCGTTCGTCCGTCAACACGATGACTCGAGTAAAACCGATTTTTAAAAACTTTTTTTTCCCTGAAAAATTTTTTATGGGCACTGTCGGTCCAAGGGCAGCCGAGCTAGGGTCGTTAGAGTGGTTTTTGGTCTTTTGTACATAACTCGAGTAAATCGTTTCCGATTTTCATAATTTTTTTTTGTTTGAAAGATCTGGCCATAACCAATACTTTATGGAAGAAACTTTTTTGAATTTGAGTCCTTGGACTTAGCTAGGGCACTACAAACGAGTCACTGCTAGGGCCCTACGTGTTTTTGTAACATAACTCAAGTAAATCTTTTCCGATTTTCGAAAAAAATTTTTGCCTGAAAGATCTAGCCATGGCCGACAATTTATCAGAGAAACTTTTACTTGTGCTTAGGGCTTATGTTGCAGAGCAAATTGAGGGAAACATTTTTGTCTATGGACGTACGTGTCTTAGACGGCTCTAGGCCGGTACTTAGGTCGACCCTAGCCCAAAAAATGGTTTTTTGCTATGTTGTAGAGAAAATTGAGGAGAACATTTTTCTCTATTTGGGGGTTTATTTGGTGCTTTCGGAAAGTTTCTTCGGACGGGTTTTTCAATATTGCCCTATCGGCAATTCCCAATACAATTTGATGTGGACGTAAGGCAATATTTACTTACATATGTTCGAGTCTTTTCGTAACATCAACTCTGTTTGCCGCATCTATTCTGATACGTACGGGTCCCTTCATATGTTTTTTTTATAAATTCTTGTAATTGCAAAAAGAAGCCAAGAAAAAACATCGTGTCTCTGGTTTTTGATAAGAAACATTACACTGAAATTAGAAAGAAGCTTAAAAGATTACAATAATCACTCGAAATGTTCACTGCAATGACCTAATTCTATGTTTACAAAAGCATAATCTGTTGTTTCAAATGACTTTCGAACGCTAACCACGCTCCATATATTCCTTGCTTTTACAAAAAATCATCTTTTTAGTTAGTTAATCGGCGCACATTTCTAAGCTAGATCGATGGTGTTTGTGGCACACATCTCAGATAAACATAGTCTCAAACATTGTGTTGGGAGTATATTTAAATATGTAAATCTATTGTAACGTGGTGAGTTGCTATTGTTGGCTCGATTTTTCTTAAAGGGAATTTCACATTAAATTCAAATAAATAAAAATGGGAACCTGTAAAAGAAATGAATAAAAAAAGAGTTGAAATGGGAACAACAAAAAAAATGGAAATAGAATTTCTTCGTTACGAACGTCGTGAAACTGGTTAAACTTTATGAGAACAATTATAGAGATAAGAAAAAAAATCCCTTAACAAACATTTTATATCCTTACACTGAATCCATCGGGTAGATGATGGAAATCTCTCAAAAGTATACGATCGTTAACGATACAGCAGCTAGAAAGAGTTGAAGCATTTTAATGTTTTATTTTCGCTGAGTTCATTATTTATTGTCCATTTCTAGAAGCAAATTTTATTTTGTTTTCTTGCATGAAAAGACTATAATTTATATTGCTAATCATACAAATATGACAAAACATTTATTGGAGTTGCCTCACGAAGGTATAAAACGGAATGGGGTATAATGGAGATTAGCTTTTTGATGATAATAAAGATTGATGCTTAAAGTGCTTGGTATATGGTTTCTCCTTTCAAAGTCGTTCATCCAGAGATTGGTAAATAAATGAAGTAAACTGTGTATAATGCGAACATAAGGGTGGAACGTATATTTCTCTATTGATAAGTAAAAGGCATTATTATGTGCGGATTACGTTTATAACATGTTTCCAGTTGATGTGTTGGTATTTTAATTAAATCAAAAATCACCATTATACCACCAGTAGATTATAACCAATTTCATAAATTTTCTATCATATATCTTCCCCCCATATTTATGTTGTAACACACACAACATGAACATATAGATCCCAATTGGTTTCGTATAAAAAAGCTTTCATCCACTTTCAATTTTCAACCAAAGATATTTCTATGTAAATAAACCTCATAAATTTGCGATTTTATTTTCATAACTTGCGATTCCTGTGCTTCGGGCAAAGAAATGTTCATATGGAACTCACTACAGTTATATAAGTACCTGTAACTTGGTCGATATGGCTCATCTTTTGCAGAAAAAAGTAATTTGTTTTGAAGTCAATGCGGCAGAAATAAGAGACTAAATTCTGAGATTTCTTTCAAACAGTCGTTTTAACTACTCAGACAAACTTTCTTATTGGACAGCTAGTAGGTTGTCGATCTTATGTTGTTTGAGTATACGGAAGTTGAAGTCGTGTTTACATGACAAATAAACAGTAAGGGTATAGGTTATCGCCGATTTCCGACCACACCCGTTGTAGAGAATCAGCAATTAAAGAAGTGAAAATTTGTAAATAATTCTTTCGATATCCTAGAAAAATATCTTTTGAGCGAGGATAGGACTAAAGGGCTCATTATATTGGGTGCGATGCGAATCGTATCGCGTAAGGTCTGTGTGAAAGCTCAACTTGACAGAACAAAATTTTTTTTTTGTCAAGTTGAGCTTTCACACAAATCTTACACGATGCGATTCGCACCGCGTCCAATATAATGAGCCCTTAAGACTTGCAAAAAGTATAAAATATACCTGTGTTATAGAAACTAAACTAAAGAAAAGTCTCTTTATTGATTGAAACAGACTTTTTATAAAGTTTTTATACCGTTTTGCACTGAGTCACAGATAGAATATTTCGTCAAGCATAGTTGATGGTGGAATCGATCCCATTATACAGGCAGCATTCGCTCGCTGAATGGCCATTGAAATTCGTTGGTAGAAGTATGCCTTAGACCGTCTGTTTCCACTACTTTCTACCAATTTATTTGCAATTTTATTCGTCAAACTTAAAGGTTCTGAGGACCACGGTCCCATGGTCTCGACGGCAAAGGCAATGAATAAATAATTTTGTTTAATTTCATGATAAAGGTCGTGTTTTAGACTCGTTGCGAGTTCAGCAACTTTACCACCTTCGATTTCTGAAGATCGGACATATGAATCAGCCAATGTGTCACGGCAGGTGGCATCCCACACGAGGAATCTTCCAAATTCCCACATCACAAGTATATTTTTGTACTTTTGTTAATATTTAATACTTGTAATTAGTCAGGGGGCTTCGGCCATTGATGAAATAAATAAATAAATAAAAAAAAAATGTTCATCTACTCAAAAGCATATGTTTTTTCTGCTTTTATGATTAGATTCATGTCATGGGCGCGCAGTAACGATGCGCCCGTGAGGTAAGTCCGCGTACGAACAAAAAATTAAGAAAATATTTCTTCGTAGACTGCGTAGCCATATACAGCTAAGTTTTGACTACCCCTCTTTGCGACGTTTCCCCTAAAAAATATTTTTCCTTGATTGTACGGAAAATTCTAAGGCGAAGTGTCTTTTCACTCATTAAAATCGGTCCAGTAGACACGAAGATATGACCTTTAGAAAATCATAATTTTCAATACAAAAGTGCATTTTCGGAGAATCCAAAGTTAGTGAAAACATCCTACGTTAGTTAGTTAATTAGTAAAATAGTGATTTCCATATGGTACTCGTACGAAGAACGACTTTTTTGGCTAAAAAAAATTTCCGGCTAAAAAACTTTCCGA
>CM055404.1:28747698-28794669 GCA_029228625.1 Pseudolycoriella hygida
TGACACCAAACATCTATCTCCATCCTAACACAGTCCAAAAATTTTGCTCATATTTGACCCATACTTTGAATACACTCACACACACATACAAAACATTCTTTTATGTGTGCTTTATATGGCGCCTTCTAAGAGCCCTGGCGCCCACACGAGGCCGGTACCCCCCCTCCCTTTTTAAAATCTCATATAGCGTGGAATGCCCACCCGAAGGTCCCTGCAAAATTTCAAGAAAAAAAAGTCGGTTTTCACACAAATGCCTCTGGAGCTAACTAACTAACCCACTAACTAACGTAGGATGACTCCATTAACTTTCACTTCTATGAAGTAGCATATTTTTTAGTATAGAAAAAGACGATTTTGTAAAGGTCATATCTTCGGATCCACTGGACCGATTTTAATAAGTAAAATTTCGATTTCAATCAAAATTTTACGTAGAATCCGAAAAACAAAGGGCGTACGACGCAAGGGAAAAAAGTGAAAACTTAGCCGAAGTCTAATTTTCTGAATTTTTTGTTCGTATGGGGACTTGCGTCTCAGGCGCATCGCTACCGCGCGCCCATGATCAAGAAATGAATACTATGTCAAAAGTACAATAATTTTAGGATGTTCGCAAATCTCACGTATCCGCGCAGTCTCAAAGTCTCAAAAATATCAAATGAATGAAAGGAAGGAAATCATAGCGCTGTCCATTGTTTAAATTAATCGTCCTGGAGTTTCAGCAACGCTGAACGAAACTGGTTGCGAGATAGGGTCGGGTCGACGTTCTCTGATATCAATTGTTTTGGAAGAAAGGACGAGTACTTGCGTCACATTTCCCTTTCAAAAGAGGTTTTTGTTGTGATGCTTGATACAAGTAAAATATGAACTGTTTCATGGTGTGGTACAATTCCTGTAGACCTTAAGGTGAAGACTTACGTCAAAGTACGAAATACGAAATATCATGATGAAGTGTATAAGCTGGGTAGCAAAGCATTCTTCATCGCTTGGCATTTTTGGGAACTTTGACATAAGTCGAGTGGCGAATCAGTCCCAAATAATCCAAAAATACTCCAGATAATCGAAATATTCACCCGCAAAAATAATGGTTCACCCCTCGACATAACCCGACACCGCACTAAAAGCGTGAACTGAAAAACCGACTGAGTGCAATCACCGAAGGTCCGAAAAACTTCGCGCCGATGTTCGTCGATTAATTTTTTTTCTATCAGTTATTTTGGGTAGGAATCTCGTGCGTCACAAATTCTTCCACCTAGTAGCATCTTCGACCGGTGTAAAGGTCAAACCTTTTTATCCTGCGATTGCGGCATACTATACGAACGAACCCTTATAACTACGACAGTTTCCAAGGGGCGACGTATACAATGATGAATGTTTGTTCGATAAAATGTTGAATAATTTGAAAATCATTCTTCACGACTGACTGGATGGAAATTAAGGGTCAAGTCGAGTAGCATACATTTATTATAAATAAATTTGTAGCAGATGAAAGGTAATTAAAAGTTAAGTTTTCGATGTTCTCATTCATATGCTACTCCTTATGTTTATGGTAAATTATTTTAATTTCGAGCTTGTTTATTTGAGCTTTTGCAGCTTTATAAGAAATTGTAACATAAATAATGTGTCTTGACCATGATTTAACTTCGTCCTTTTTTATTGAAGACAATGTTAAAGTATGTATTCACAACACTCACTGACTGGTCCAACTTTCGTATTATACTCGGCAGCGAATACATTATATCGTAAAAATGGATGTTATTCATCAAATGAAACGATCTCAACATACAACTATAGCCAGCGCTATAATTTAGAGTGAAAAAAACAATAAATTTACTTTTGAAGTCGTAAACGTGTTAAAGAAGTGTCAAAATATAGACATCATTCAAATAGAATAGAAAAAGATAATCTAATCATAACAGCCGGTTTCATCCGTGATTCAAAAAGTTGATTTATGAAAAATAAAATTTGAATGGAAAATGTTCTATACACGAGAAATAATCCAAATGGTATATGCAAAGTAGACTTGAAAATGTTTGAAAATAGCTGCTGGTTGTATCATTTATTCCTTTTACCACCATTTTCACACAAGAATTTTGGTATTGGACGTAACAGCGATTGCCCTTTTCTAAAACTTTCGGGGGATGTTCACAAAGTATATGGTATGCGAAACGACGGATTGTTTACTGAAAAGAATTTATATTTTGGCTGGGAAGTGTGCATGTCCCAGCAGAAATATCCCACTCTGGATCGTTTATTACTACCTTTACACAATGTAACAGACTTGTTTCTCGAAAATATCAATTAATTGCTTCAGAGCCGCAGCCAGACCAATTATGCATGAAGCAAAATGTCTTCCAGTTTCGCAAATCGTTCTATCAGCAAACGCAAGGCACTAGTATTGGAAATTCCCTTTTCAGTTTTATCGCAGAGTTATTTATGAGTGACTTTGAGATGTCAATGGAGAAAAATTCTAGTTTTCCGAGAATCTACCATAGGTATGTTGACGACATATTCGTTGTGCTTAACAAAAGAAAATTTGATGTTGTGCGGAAAATGTTCGAAGACAAAATTAAGAAAGACTCTTTGAAATTTACGATCGAAAGACAATCGGAAAATAAACTTCTTTTCTCTTCCTTTCTTAAACACATTGGTGGAAATTGTTGACGGGTTTTTGACGATAAACGTTTACCGAAAACCTACTAGCACACAGAGACTTATCACAGCAGACTCCCATCACGACATCAAACATAAAATGGCTGCGTACCATTCTATGGCCCACTTTATGGTGAATATACCGTTAAAAGAGAGACGTTGAAGATCATTGAAATTGGAAAAGCAAACGGATATAGTGAAAAATGGTGACGAGTATTATCCATAAGCACCAAAGGAAAAGAGAGCTGGAAGATATATCCACATTCTATAAGTCAATACGACCCGATGAACCAACTAGAAGAGTTGGTTTCACATATTACCCCAGTGTAACAGGACCACATGAATTTATTAAACTTGGACTCAGTCAGGATCCTAAAACTGAGTTTCTACTAGGGCCCAACGTGTTTGCTTACATAACCTGAATAAATCCTAACTGATTTTGTTGATTCTTTTTTTGAGAGGTAACGAATACCGAATTATATTCGAAAACAAATTTGGGCCCGGTGCCTGTTGTTAGGGCTGAAGTGGGCCTCAGGTCTGTTATTAGGTTGGCCCTAGACAAAAAAATTCTTTTTTGCTATGTTGCAGAGCAAATTGAGGGAAACATTTTTGTCTGTGGAAGTATGTGTCCGAAGCATTTCCTTATGGCCCTAGGTCGGTCCTAAGATCTGCCCTAGACAAAAAAATGGTTTTTCACTAAGCTGTAGAGAAAATGGAGGGAAATATTTTTGTCTAAGTAAGTATTTGTCCAAGGCCTCTCCTGAAAACCCTAGGTCGGTCCTAGACAAAAAATGGTTTTTTGCTATGTTATGGAAAAAATTGAGATGAACATTTTTGTCTATTTGGGGGTCACTTTTGTACTTTCGGACCTTTTTTACGCCTTTTCTTCGGACGGGTTTTTCAATATTGCCCTCTCGACTATTTCCAATATAGTTAAATGTGGACGTAATTTCATACAATTAAGAGTTACGGCAACATTGACTCCGATACGTTCGAATCTCTTTGCAACATCTATTCTGTTTTCCACATCTATTCTGATGCGTACCGGTCCCCTCCACATGTTTTTCACATTGAATTAGCCTAACAAAGATAGAAACTCTTGCATTTTTATTGCAAAAATGTGAAAAGTTATAAAGAATAGCCCAATTTTTCTGTCGAGGCGGAAAATCGTCTAGAAGGGGCGCAAAAATTTCTGCGGTTCCCAGCAACCCGTGCCTCTACTGGCAACAGTTCTGGTTCACTTTTAAAATCGATGCTAGCTTCACGCGCATTTCCAAAAACAGAAGAACGTCAAAATTGCTGCAGTGTTCATTGCCAGTAGCATATTCATGTATATTTTCATCCTATTCAACATGAAGTCAGCTGCAGTAGTGAAACTACTCAATTTGAAAATTGACGACAAGTGCACTTGCAAGGTGAGAAGTTGACGTTTACTAAGTAGCAATAGCTACTTTATGTTTTCACCCATCCTGCCCGTCGATGGTTTGTCATCTGTGATTTGTCATCGGTGGTTTTTCATCAGTGATTTGTCAACGGTGACTGGAATTTTACTACACTTTATCGCTACTTTCCTATACCCATTTCAATGGTTTATATGAAAAGCGATAGTTTAGATTGCAACAATGAACTGATTTTAGTTCATCGTTTTTTCCCTCTAGCTCCATTTTACGAATTTTCGCACTTCACTTTTTACTATTCCGTTGAACTTTTGCATAAAATTTAGGGGCTTTAATTTGAAAGTATCTCGACACAATAGAAAACTTTGCTATGATTTGTTTTACATCAAATTTCACGCTTTCAATCACTACTTTTCCATTTGAGATTATCTTCTTTACAATTTATTATACTTACGTTGTTTCGCTGTGTCGGGCTAAAACAAATTAATTGGTTTTGTTTTGTCAGAACAATAACATTCACAGGAAAATTCAAAAGGATTCTAAAATAATTACATTGAGTGGAGTGTAGGGGGGTTGTCTATTTAAACTGTTTATCTTGCTTTGCATTTCACTGTTTTTTAGCTGCTTTTGTATTTTCCTGAAAATTTCTTCTATTTATTTTACATGACATCAAATGATGCAATAAGCGATGCGGGTCCCTCCTCTCACAAGTCCGCATATTTTGAGAGGTAAAAATACAAAGAACAATTATTGTCTGTCTTTTTATTCTAAAGTAATCGCAATTTAATTTGCAGTACATTTCAAATTTTTTTCTTTATTTCATTCAAAAAAGGCTTCATATTACAATGCACGCGTTCAAGGAGTGAAATGAGTATAAAAGCTCACTAAAAACTTAGAAAAGCTCACCAAAGCTTAGGAAAACTCACCGAGTCTTACAATAATATAAATATAGAGAAACTTCAAAAGCATTTTACATTTTATTTTGCGTTAATTGTATTTTTTATTTGAACGTGATGATGAAGGGCAAATATGGAGAAAGCTCGTCGCGAGAGCGACACTTTTCTCAGAATATTAAGAAATTTCCGATCTTGTAACGTCTAATATTTGAAGAACACTCACAATTTTGAAACAACGAACACTGCAAAGACTAGCTACCAGAGCCTATTTTCAAGAAAATTTTTCAAGAAAATCGAGAAAATTTCAAGAAAATCGAGACAAGTTTAAGAAAATCGAGAAAAATTCGAGAAATTTTCAAAAAATTGACAGAACGCTAGAATTTAAAAAATTCCTACATAATCGAGAAAATTTACTAAATTGAGGATTGGGTCATTTTCCCCTAAAACCCTGAAACACGTGTTTTCAAATTTTGTTCTATACAACTTTGCCTTTGGAAGCAACCTTGTACCTCTTACAGTTCTAGAGATATGGGTCATCCCTCCCAATTCTAGATGTCGTCATATCCCAGGATTGTGGCATTTTCACCCGAAACCCTGAGACACGTGTGCTCTAAAATTTATTCCCTACAACTTTGCCTTTGGAAGCAACTTTCTAACTCTTATAGTTCTAGAGATATGGATAATCCCTTCCGATTCTAGAAGTGGCATATCCCAGGATTGTGGTATTTTTACCCAAAATCCTGAGACACGTGTTCTCTAAAATTTTATTTTCTACAACTTTGCCTTTGGAAACAACTTTCTAACTCTTATAGTTCTAGAGATATGGATTTTCCCTCCCAATTTTAGAAGGGGTCATATCCCAGGATTGAGGCATTTTTTCCCAAAACCCTGAAACGCTTGTACCATAAAATTTCATTCTCTACAACTTTGCCATTGACAGTGAATCTCCTTATTGCATAGTTAAGGAAATAAACACGAAAAACTGTTTTCGTACATGGCCAAGAAACTCAATTTCGTCGATTCCATTGGTCCCCGTGCCCTGACCCCTGACCCGATTCCCACAAAAATTTTTTCCCAATTTTCTGACATCAAATCCCTTCATTTGACACCAACATGAGCAATTTCCGCGCTATACTTGCTGAGATATTTGCGAAAAAGCTTCACCGACCCTCGAAAAACCATGTTTTTAGTCACTTCCTCGACCATATCTCCGGAACCACTTAATCGATTTTGCTCATCTTCGAACTTGAATTATGGGAGCCATGTATCTTTTAGGGAAAAAAAGCTTAGGGTGATCGGCTGAGCCGTTAAAAAAAAAAGTGGAGACGGACGGACGGACATTTTTTTATTGTTGATTCGTCATATTTAGACGATAATAAATGCATTCCCCCAATTGCCACCTCGATCTACCTCATGTTACATCAAAATTGTTTGTAGTAAACTTACGGGTCCAATAAAGACTGTCTGTTAAGAATATACTCACAAACATAAGATATTATAAGCTCTCATATTATGTTTGCAATGATCATTTCATCTCTTCAATAAACATACAAATGTTTCTGCAGAATTTTTTTCGATTGAATATTACTGCTCCTCGGCTTTGGATACACTGCAGTATCTACGGGATGTTTCTTAATCAAATATTTAATGTCTAAAGTGATGTGAGTAGCGTTTCCTTACAACTTTACTTGTGCACGGCCCCATTTTCTTCCATAAAATATTGCTAACGGAAGAAAGCATGCATAAATGTTTTCCATTTAATAAAAAACTTTTCTTTTCCGCAACGTACGCAAGATTTTTTAATAAATTTTACAAATATTTCAACGACCACGTTGCGCGGATAGGAAGTTTGATTCACCGTGAAACCACTAAAGTATATCATAAAAAGGGAAATTTGCAGACGGATTACCTAGCAAAGAAGCAAAAGATTGAAAAGCATTAACATGAACATTACCATGACTATGTAATAATGCTTTCTCGCTATTCCGATAAATGTCTTCATTATTCAAATAATGTAATACTACACCGTGACATACACCCGGATACAATGGCAGAAAACAGGTCAGAGACATAAACATTTTTACGTTCAAATTTGTGAAATACTTGCTATTCCGTGAAGCATTATTTAAACATTAAATCGAATGAAACGCAATACATTCAGCACACGACATTTTCATCACTTATATTCCCACTGATGAGAAGGAAGTCTTTAAAGAATTGAATCTGCAATACAGAAAAAAAAGAATAGCAACTGTAGCGTAAATTACAATGGGAAAATGTGTTACACAAACAAGACGGTAGAAAGATGTCTAATCTTGACATCTCAAGTAACATTTATTTATGCAAGCAACAAATTATTTCTGCTATCTAGAAACAAATTATCATTAGAGCCAACCATTCGCAATCGATAACTTCTAACAAATGAAATTATAGTTCTTCATTAGATAAGGAACATTCATGTAAGTTATGGTGTTCCCGTTTTACGTGCTTGTACTAACAATTCATTAAAAATAGGTTGAAAACTACATGTAACGCACATATATCCGTTAAACACTTGAACGTGCGATGATTGGGATTATGTTCTACCAAATGTACTGTATAATGTTCTGTTACACCGCTAAAACATCACAATCCCCGGACATGTATATCGCATTGTTCGGTGGATTTATGTAACTCAACGAACGTACACACAATTACAACAATAAAAATGGATATTCCGTTTATGAAAATAAATTTATGACATTGAGCTAGAATCCTCGAAATTAATTAAATGAAAATAACTTGAAAGCTATAACGATAATCTAGGATAAAGGGTGACCTTAAGTCATACTACATGAAGTTAAAATGAGGCTGACGGGGCTGAAGTATGCAAATAATAAGCTGGAGAAAGTTGGCTCAACGAGTAATTAAATTAATTGGCTTTTGTCTGTCAGATGGGGTTGGGGGGTAGTTATACCTTGTTTGTATCTAACAACCTAAACTTTTATGTTTCTATGCTCATTCATAGTCGTCTATGCGAAATTGTCTTTCTGTAAATGTCTTAGTGTCAAAAGCCCATGCCAGGCTGGATCTCGATCAAAAGCGTCTACAATGAAAAATCAGATCATTCAAGTCATATTGTTCTTGGGTCTTATGATTGGTAAATTCATTCAGAACGAGGAGTTCACGGGGACAGCATCCCCAAGCAAATCGTTTTGTTTGTAGAAAAGTGTTCTACAACCAGCGCTTGCGAGCTGGGGTGCATAAACTACTGGTTGTTGAACACTTAGTAGTATGTGTAGAAGTTGGAAAATATGTTCAATTATTAACGACTGCGGGCTGGGGTGAATAATCCACTAGTAGTTGAACATGAAAGTAGAAATAGAACGTAGAAGTTGTAACAAGTTTACGAAGTTATCAGTAAAAAACAGTTGTGAATTGACAAAAAAGCAAAGTTTTCTGGAAATTTTATTTTGATTATCTAAAACAATCGTCCTGAATATGTCCTGTAGAAATTAGAATTTGTCGTTGCTGGACGTCTTGGGAATTTGCGTGTACTAAATTAGAACAGAGAATGATTTTTCAAAAACAGTTTTCCTGATGACTTACGGAGGAGAAAATAGCTCCAAAAAAATATCCTCAATTTGTACATTTGGGGAACACTTTATATATTTGGCTTAACGGTAATATTACAGCAATATAAATACTATTTTTTTAAGATGACCAGAATTTCATATGTTGTGAGTTCGAGTACTAAAACTGTGGGTTGAAATATTTTTGAGAATTTCCTGATGAAGAAAAAATGTCCTCAATTTGTCCTAAAAGAGTCGCCTAATTACTACTGGAAATATAGCTGTTGACAAACCTAATATTTGTATGCAATTTGTTCTGTGTTGGAATCCAATGGCTGATACACAACATTTTTTTTCTCGTTTTTCGAAACGTTTTTCGAAAGGCCAAATTAAGGACAACTTTTTCCGAAACATTTAATTTCATTTGCGAGCCTTTGGAGAAAAATATTTTTACAGTCACCCGAACTCTATTAGCTTCGTGTTCGTATCCAAATTTTTTTTTCGTTTTAAGAAATTTCATTCGAAAGGAGAAATTTAGGACAATTTTTTCCGAAGCATTTAATTTCATTTAGGAGCCTTTGGAGAAAAATATTTTTACAGTCATAGAATTCGGGTGACTGTAAAAATATTTTTCTCCAAAGGCTTGTAAATGAAATTAAATGTTTGGGAAGAAAGTAGTCCTAAATTTGTCCTTTCGAAAGACGTTTCGAAAAACGAGAAAAAAAAGTTGTGTATTGGATTCCAACACAGAGCACATAGAATTAGGGTATATAAAGGCGCGATTATAGTCGAGATGACGTGAATGTCCGAGGGGCTAACCCTTGGTTAATACGATAGTTTATATCATTTGGGCATATAATTCGCCATTTGACTCGTGGCTTTTTTTTTATTTCATTTTAACCCTTACCGCAATTATTATCTTTTGTTCCTATTGTTAATTGTCGGATTTGATCCGACTAAATAGCGATATGCCTTAAATTTGACGTCATGATATTATAGTCGGACTATAATGAAAATTATAGTCGAATCAAAAATTATAGTCGGATTATAATGAAAATTATAGTCGAGTCGACCATAATATGCCTATTATACACCTCCCAGTTTGTATGAAACTCGACTATAATATGGTCATTATACTCCTACTTTCAGGTATATAAATGGCTAATTATATGCCCGAATTTCATAAAAATATTTTTCTTCAAAGGTTCGCAAATGTAATTGAGTGTTGCGGAAAAATTGTCCTCAATTTGTCCTTTCGAAAGACGTTTCGAAAAACGAGAAAAAAAAGTTGTGTATCACCCAATTAACCAAAGAACAATGGAGGCTTTCAAAAGCTTCTTTTGTTCAATGTACGAATGACTTTTCGCGGCAGAATTTGGTAAATTGGGTCAGCCATTGGATTCGAACACAGAAAAAATTGCATACAAATGCGATGTTTCCAATATCATGTTTGTCAACAGCTATTTCCAGCTGTAATTATGCGACTCTTTTAGGACAAATTGAGGACATTTTTTCTTCATAAGGAAATTCTCAAAAATATTTCAACCCACAGTTTTAGTACTCGAACTCACAACATTTGAAATTCGGGTCATCTTAAAAAAATGCAAGGGCTCTCAAATGAAGTCAAATATCTTTGTAAAAAATTGTCCTCAATTTGTCCGTTCAAATGACGTTTAGAAAAACTAAAAAAGAAGCTGTGTATCAGCCACTAGATTCGATCGCTTAGTATTTGACATACAAATGCGATGCTTTTCAATATCAGGTGCTTTATCAACTATTTCCACTAAAAAATTATGCATTTTTGTTAGGACAAATTGAGGATATTTTTCTACGTCACGATATTCTCAAAAATATTTAGTTGCCAAGTTTACTTAATTCAATTTTTGCAGTGTTTTAATGTAACAATCTTCAGCGGCTATTTCTATCAATAATAAAACTTTTCACAACAAAGATTGTAGATTCCAAAAGGACAAATTGAAGACATTTTTTTCTAACTATTTTCTCCTCCGTAAGTCATCAGGAAAACCGTTTATAGAACTAATGTGGTTGTCTCTCACTCATTTTTTAAATAATTGGGATACGTGGTTTATAAGTTAAGTTTAGTTTATTTCCGAGCTTTCGTTCGCAAACTGCGAGCTTCATCAGGGATGATAGTAAACTAAGAGAACTATACTATGTTTTTACAATTAAATTTTAGAAAAGCTCACTAAGAATTTTGACGGTCCTTCTTGATAAAGTCGTTTATGTTTGGTATTATTGGCTTCCATGCATTACTCAAAACTAATCCTTTGTCTGTGTTCATTAGAGGTGTATTGCTATTTTGAATCGCTAATCCTTTTTTTATTTTTCTCAGATTAAAGTCTTTTTTCTTGATGATGATATGTCCGTTGTTCCAATTTATTTTATGGTGTTTGCTCCTGATGACATGTCGAGCAATTGCCGATTTTTTGTATTCTCTCACTAGCATAGTAAACCAACTGCTTCTAATTATTATTTTGAAGCCGAAGGTTAAAGGTTAACGACGAAGTACTCTACTATCAGCGGCAACCGTAACTTTCCCCTACATTTCCACTGACAACATAAGTGAGCCGATATCGAGGTCATTTCTGAAATATCGATTGAGTATGGGTGTGCAAAGAGAAAACGCGGTGGCCATTATGGGAACTTTTAGGGGCTGTCCATAAATGACGTGTTAGCAAAGAAGGGTTGACTCAATTTCGGCCACTTTTGGACGGAACTGGATGTCCAAAGAAAAACTGTTTCTGAGAAGCTTTTGAGATTTTTTTACATAATTTCGGAAAAGTTCACAACTGGAAACATTTTGAGATGTTTGTAACGATTTTTCGAAATTGTGAATCGACTGTATACCTTGCTGTATGCTGTATAAAGGTTAATTTTTCCTTTTCAGATTTAATTTCAAAATGATTCCTTTCGTAATTTTAACTCAATTTAATGTAAAGGTTAACAGTATTGAAGGTTATCATGTGAAATTTAATGGATCTGGACGGACGTTTATGAAAGTTGAGATGCGCATGAAAGCAGACGGAATGTAATGAAATATCAATAAGACATCAGAGTCAATATTTTCCTCACGAGTTGATGTTCCGATTATCCCCGCTGTTCTAGCTCACAGCAGATAAATTTTCACGCGAGAGGGAACATACGAGGTAAACGTGATATAAATTTGCACCAGTTGAAAATAGAGATCTAGTAATGTTTTCACCGGTTTTCACACTATTGTATAACGACCTCAACAGAATTTGAAGATAAATTTGGAAGATTCACAAAAATTCTTCTTTTTCAATTTTTCTGGAGGGGGCGGGTGTGTCATCTGTTTCAGACGTCCAAACAGGGGGGTCCGCGATTTCGGACACACTTGAACAAAGGGAGTTGAAAAATGCGAGTTTTTTCTGGACGTCATTTATGGAGAGCCCCTTAGATGAAGGAGAAGATTTGAATTTCATCGAGAAAAAAGTCTTGTTTTGCGCTAATTGTAACTGAAAAAAGTCTTTCAGTAGATCAATACGATCAATGTGAAAGCATTCTAGTTAAAAAAAAACACTTGTTGTATGCATCTGGAAATCTGTTTTGAAGTAGAATATCATTCAGTAAATTTCACTCACTTAGAGGCCGTTCATAAAGTATGTCACACATAGGGGGGAACGGAATCTTGTGACAGAAAACGTTGTTCCTACGTCTATAATATTGCCACTTAAACCAGTTAGCGTTGCAGGGGGTGGGAAGGTTGTCCGATAACTTCAAACACAACTCGGTGTAAATTTAGCGATCTGAAAATCGACTCTGACTACGGACCTTAATAGATTGAAAGTAACTCATTCCGCCTTTTTAGACCCACTTCCCCTTGTCTACAATGTGTGAAGTGTCTGTTGTCTTAAACCCTAGAGCAGGACGTCACTTATAAACGCTCAATTATTTCGACAAGTTCTAACTTTCCTAATTTTGTGCCACCTTGTTATGACGACGGGTTGGTTTGTTACCGCAACAAGTTCGATTTGATTTTAAATATGCTAGGTGCGTAAATCCACGCTTGTATTGCGGAGGCGGCTTATGTCAAAGTATACAAAATTTCATGAAGAAATTCATAATTCAAGCGTTTTTCTGTTTGGAATTCATCAGTTTTAAATACATCCGCTCTAAAAACACTTGACTGCTCCTCCTTGTCATAGGACAGGACTCCTAAAGAGAATAGACCCTTTTAGTTTTCTCAACGTTTTAATTTTTACTGAAACTTGAATAATTTGACAGAAGATGGCACTATAAAAATTTATTGTTTTATTGCTCATTTTACACTTTTACTGTACGTAATTACGCATATACCGTACCTAAATACGTATATACCGTACGTAATATCGCATATATCGCACGAAATTCAAGCACTACGCTGCGAAAAATTCAAAATTGAACCGCACTAAAAGGGTATATTACATGAGTTCGAGGGAGGAAAAGATTTTTAACGTAGACGAAGAACAAACAACAAAAATCAAGGATGATAGCCGTATTTGGCGAAAACCAAACCGGAAGGCAAAAGAAGAGCAAAGCAGCCAATCCACATAATGTAATTTATTAAATTTTTGCCAGTTCAAAACCTATGAGAGTAACCAGATGGGATTTTACATTATGACATTAGCATTACAAGCTAAGTCTATAGTGTCAGTTAACAAACAACACTGGTGGGAAAGGAGGACAGACGGACATACATTTTATTTGCTGATTTCGCTTAATTAAACCGAAAAATGACAAACCCAAACTTCTTTCGGGTCTAAACAATTTAATGTCATAATATAAAATCAGAAACCAACTCAAGCAAACACACAAACATTTTTCTTTTTAATTTGAAAAGAACGTCACTTCCTAACTTTACACAGCCGAAAGGTTCGCTGCTATTAATTACTTTGAATTAAGAAGTTTCAGATGACATAATCCATTCAAAGAATATAAACGGGAGGAAAATTGAAAACAATCTTTTTCCGGACCGTCGACGAATCAAAGCCATTTGGTATTTCTACCTTCTTAATTAAACGACGATCGCATAAAAAGCCATACAACGAAGAAAATTAAATTCAAATATTACAAAAGAAATATACCTATAATGAAATTCGTGGAAATTGCCATGGAAATTGGCAAGGAAATTGCATTATTTTAAGTTAAATATTTCAGTATTTATGTAAGTGAATTCAGAAGACTAAAGCTTGTGTAGCGATTTATTCAAAAATGTTTTTCAGACGTCGAAAATCAGAACTCCAATTCACAAAGTGTTCTCAGGTTGCTATCGGTTTACACTGTACCAAATGTTGGCTTGGTCTTATACCATGGAAGTTAGTTTGATTGATAGTCTACGGAGTTTCACTGAAAACTTTTGCAATTTTAAAATTCTGTTCGGCAAACTTCTTGGTATTATTCTAGTGTAACAACTTTAAGCTCAACTTTCTTCAACACTTTAACGCTTCAATCAATGAATTCAAAATTATTTTTCCCTTTTCTGCAATCTGTGCTGCAACACTAACTAAGCACAAAAGAAGACATAAAAATAATTACAAGACAAAAGAAATAGTTTTTCTATCCCTGATAATAGTCTCATAAAACCTACAAACACATTCTCAATGTATCCGCCGTTGAGCTACAGAAAACTTTATGTTTTTCTTTGAAAATGTTATTTCGCATTTATTCTTGTCATGCATATACTTTTATTGCAAATCGAACATTGGAAAATGGAAAACATGTTGTTATTTGCTAGGCTCTAATGTCGAAAAAGATTTATCTCTTTGCGCTTCAACCAAATAAAATAAAATAAAAAATATTTTCATTTCATTTTCCACTTCATGAATCAACGAAAACCCTTAGCTGTTTGAATAATTGTTTAGCATATGCCCACCACCACAATAGCAAGAGAATAAATAAACAATTTGCGAATGGAAAATGGAAAATTGTAAATCTGTTTTTCATCAAATGAAGCAATTTTCACAAGAAAAAATATGCAGTTACTGGGTGAGCGCCAGTCAAAATATTACCATTCGGACAAAATGGATTGTTGTTTTGCTGTTGTTGTTGTAGGTTCATTAATATTAAAGGTTTTATTTGCATGAAAAATGGTAGCAATACGAAAAAATAGCCGAATTGGTTTTCTGCCGATAGCTCCGAAGTCCCGTTCATTTTTATTAAAAAACAAAATTGTACAAAAAAAATCGAAATTAAAACCAGAGCCGTAGTCAGCTTCAATTATTACGAAAATAGAAATTATAGAAAATTTCATGATGAGATCACCATAACAGTAAAATATGAATTATTGAAGATGCATTTCATAATGAAAGACATTCTTTGATAGAAGTTGATGTTACCCACAGGCATGGTCTGCCTCAGTGGTTGAGATATATTTTTAACTCTACGGCCTTTGAACGATTACAAACACATTAACCAAACTCCTGGGCGCTCTGTGATGTGTAACACACCTCAACAACACAAAACCAGCTTAGTACACGGCGGAGAAGAGAACCGATAGCAGGATATATTAATCCACGTTTTTAGTACGGTGTCAACTTGTGTCAGTGTACAAAATTTCATGACGTAATTTGACATACAATCGCCAAATTCATAATTCCGACATAACATTTTGAAAGAGCTCAGTAAATTCATAATTGCGAGTAAATCAAATTGGCAACAATGATCTCCCACATTGGCCCATGCGCATAAGCTTATGTGGAAGGCTATTGTTGCCGATTTTCTGTACTTGCGATTTTGACTTTATCTAAGTATGTTTGCGTCAGTGGTTCAGCTGGTTCAGATTTTTATGTAGGAAATATGAATTTCGCCATTGAGCGATGAAACATATGAAGGGACCCGTACGTATTAGAATAGATGTGGCAAACAGAGTTGATGTTACGAAAAGACTCGAACGTATTTAAGTAAATATTGTCTCAACTCTTAAGCATATGAAATTACGTCCACATTAAGTTGTATTGGAAATTGCCGATAGGGCAATATTGAAAAACCCGTCCGAAGAAACGGTGTAAAAGAACCCTCCCGAAAGCACAAAATTGATCTCCAACTAGACAAAAAAGGTCGCCTTAATTTTCTCTACAACATAGCAAAAAACAATTTTTTTGTTAAGGGCCGACTTTAGGACCGACCTGGGGCCATAAGGAAATGCCTCTGACACATACTTTCATAGACAAAAATTTTCCCCTCAATCTGATCTACAATATTACAAAAAAAATTTTTTTTGCTTAGGGCCGACCTTAGGACCGACCAGAGGCCCACTTGAGCCCCAAGCACAGGCCACAATTTGTTTATGAATATAATTCGGTACACGGTTACCTCTCAAATAGAAAAAGAATCAACAAAATCGGTTAGGGTTTGTCACATATATGTAAGCAAAAACACGTTGGGCCTAGTTTCAGGGTTCTGGCTGAGTCCAAGGGCATCTTATCAAAAAACTTCCTTTCATAAAATTTGAGACATTCCTAGACCTTTCGATTAAATTTTTTTTTGAACCTAGGAAGAGATTTATACTCGAGTTATGTACAAAAAAAATGTAGGGCCCTAGTGGAGACTCGTTTTTAGTGCCCTAGCGAAGTCCAAGGGCTCAAAATCAACAAAGTTTCTTCTACAAATTGTCGGCAATGCCCAGATCTTTCAAACAAAAAAAAGTTCATGACAATCGGAAAAGATTTACTCGAGTTATGTAGAAAAAACACGAATGGCCCTAGCATTGACTCGGCTTTAGTGCCCTAGCTAAGTCCAAGGACTCAAATTTAAAAAAGTTTCTTCCATAAATTGTCGGCCATGCCCAGTTCTTTCAAAAAAAAAAATTCTGAAAATCGGAAAAGTTACTCGAGTTATGTACAAAAGACCAAAAACCACTTAAACGGCCCTAGCTCGGCGACCCTTGGGCCGACAGTGCCCAGATTCAATCCAATAAAAGATTTTTTGATTACCTTTCAGAAAAAATAAGTTTTTGAAAATCGGTTGAGTTTTACTCAAGTTATCGCGGTGACGGACGGACTTATTGTTGATTAGTCATCTAAGGACCATGATCGAAGCTTCCCTCTACTCTCAGGTCGAAGTTGGGGTGGTTACAAACGTCGTGGTAAACGCATAAGACCCCTTTTCGAAGAACTTCGTTGTGGAACACACGTGGATAAGTTTGGTCGCGCCACGGACTAGCATGCAAAAAAAGCTATGGCACTATCAACGATGTCATCAAACGCGCTCTGCTGACTTGTGGTCTTCCAGCCTTACGAGAACCAACAGGCTGTAGCAGATCTGAGGGCAAAAAACTTGACAGGATGACACTGGTACCATGAAAATTTGCGAAGCCTTTGTTGTAAGACTTTACTTGGGCCGACACAACACGTCCACTAGCCGACGAGCAGGGGCAGCAGCAACATCTACAGAAATTTACTCGAGTTATGTACAAAAGACCAAAACCATTTAAACGGCCCTAGTTCGGCGGCCCTGGGCAACAGTGCCCAGATTTATTCCCATAAAAGATTTTTCGATTAGCTTTCAGGTAAAAAATTATTTTTGAAAATTGGTCGAGTTTTACTCGAGTTACGGTGTTGACGGACGCACGGACAATTTTTTTTTTTTGCTGATTCGTCATCTAAGGACCATGATCGATGGTCTCCCCTACTCCCTGGTCGAAATTCGACTGGTTGCAAACGTTGTGGTAAACGCAATAGACCCCTTTTCGAAGAACTTCGTTCTTCGTACGGATTTAAAAATGATTAAAGGTTTTACAAGTCGCAAGGACGGCTGTAGCACCTTTCCTTGACTACTATTGAAACAAATAAAATGAGACTCACTACTAAATCTCCTCGCAGAAACTTCCAAATTCCCTGAGAAAGCGAAACATCTTAAAATTCGTCAACTCTCACTGAATGTTTCACAGAGATTTTTTGAGGAAGTTATTCAAATCGACATAAAGGGTCGTCGTCATTCACGAAGTAAGTCACGCTCGAGGGGGTAGTTTGACCTCAAGTTTGCTTGACATCAACAACCCCTAATAGGGTTAATCGACTGGAAGTGAAGGTTGTATAGATTTCTATTTTCAATTTCAGTTTGTGTTGTTTTAAATATTCAAAAATGTTGCTTATGACATGCGAAGCTCGACAAAATAAATCTTTTCCAGTACCTGCACCACATTAACTAAGTAATTGGGGACTCGTAATTAATGACTAAACTCTCAACATATTTGTTTTTAGACTGAAAGCCTCGAGGTGTGATTACAAAATGCGGATGTGTTTATACCTCTGCCACAATTTATCTCTGTGCTATCACATACTTCCCCAATGCGGCATAATTAATAGCTTACATACCCAAGTTATTCAAAATGCTCTTGTAAATTTAATGACGAAAATAAACAAAAAATTTAACGAGCATTTACTTAATTCCTCACAATCACCTTGCGCTTCGTAATGATCCCTTCATTTCGTTGTCAGTTTTTCTGCGCTTTTTCCATCTAAATTTAATTTTATTCATTGACGAGTATTAACTTCAACGACAGTGCAATTAGTCGTTATAGTCCGAAAGAAAACTCTACATCGGTGCGCTTGAATGACAACATGGAAACACTCGATTTACCCAAGTAAAATTACAAAAATACGTTTTCGCAATTAACTTTCATTGCAACATAACTCCAAGTAGAAGCTTTTCAAACTGACAATAATTTGCAACAGCATTACATTGTACCGTGCACAAATTCATTTGATGAAAATTCTAGATTTAAAGTGTCATTACCGGTCGTACGCTTGACAAAATTTCTGATAGTCAAATTTATTGTTTCCAGTTTTGTAATTTGTAAAATTTTATGTTACAATGGCTCATTCAACCGTTACATTATTTAACAATTTAAACAAAAATTAAGAAACCAAGTTCGCTACTATTGCTGGATATTTAGAGCGTGTAATTCTGCAGTTGGGAGAATTTCCTTCTGCATATAAATTATTTTGCGGTGGGAAACTTGTGGTTATAATTCAGAACAATTGGGTAATTATTCGACCGATTATCGCTCTGATAAATTGGTTGCTGCTACACTTTCCTTTATTTCGAAGTAAAATTTACCGAAATTTTTCGGGCCTTGTTCGTTTTCTTAGGACTCTGAAAAACAAATGTTGTTAGAAGAAATTTCGCGATGAAGTACATAATTTCAGAGGCGCATCATTTCGTCATGAAATTTTGTATACCTTGAAATTGTTAGTGTTTTATAAGGGGAAATATATTCGCTCTGTTTCGGACTCTCAAACAATCAACATCTAAATTATAAGGCTCCAGTTTCTGTTATTTTATTCTTCCCATACGCATTTCCACAACACCCAACAAAAATAGGATCAGGATCAATTACCCTAGCACCTAGGCTTTCATTGGGCTTGTTATGCATCCCGCACGGTCATATAGTACCATCTCGTACCATTTAGGTACTTAAGAGATTTATCATTCACTTACATAATTTTATGTATGCCTTCCTATTGTGCCTCGCACTGTGAAGGGAAAGTAGCATCAAAGGAAATTAATAAAAGAAGGAGGAATAAATTACTTTAGAAATCATTTGGAAATACATACTAAAAGTCTAACAGTTTTTAGAATATAAAAACCTGGCAATACGCGCCGATATTAAAAAGAAAGCAAAAAAAAACATATGTAAGGTACGCATCGGAACAGATATGGCAAACAGAATAGATGCTGCAAAACGACTTAAACGTATCTAAGTAAATATTACCTTAACTCTTAAATTATCTATAATTTGTATTGCTTGGGAAGACCAAATTTGTTGACAAGCAACAAAGGAGAAAAAATTAATATTCATCTATCATCTATCAACAAACTTCAGTGCACCTTTGTCGCGAGACCATGTGCATATCAGCAAAAAAAAAGAGAAAAAAATTTTTTTTTGTGCACATACTAGAGCCGATCTTCGAATCGACCTAGAGCACTTAGGAGAGGCCTTTGACCCATACTACCATGGACAAAAATATTCGTTAATTTTTTCTCTGCAACACTGAACAAAAGACCTCATCATTAAAGAACGACTCGAAATAAAAAAATGTTCTTCCATAATTCTGCAGGCCTGACAGAGCTTTCGAACAAAACAATTTTTGAAAATCGGAAAAGACTTACTCGCTCTCTCGAATCGACTGGTTACAAACGTAGTGGTAAACGCATGAGACTCGTACTTCGTACGCGTTCAATTATTTCAAAGAGATGGACGACTCTTCTAATTTTTTATCTAGTAAATTCAAATAAAGTGAATATAAAACGTAAAGGTACAGGGTATAATAGTCAGTGAATCAAATATCAGCAATGATAGTACTCAAAAGCTAGCAATGGGAGGGTGGATCAATAAGGGCAAACATTTGTGTCTTCGTTCTAATTTATGTATTATATGTATATGGGAATTCCAAACATTCATATATTTATAAGGTTCATGCAAATTCCGATTAAAAAATATAATTAGTTTTAGAGGTGTGCGCCGGTGAAAAAAAAAATCGGCAGCGGCGTGAGCACTTTTGATTTTGGTCAACTAAAATTTATTTTCGGCAGTCGCGGCGCACGTTTTTTAAACCTTTTCGGCTGGCGGCAGCGTTTTTTTAAAAAAAAATAAATTTTCACTTTTTTACTTTCAGTTTTTGTCTGAATATCGATATTAATCGCCCCGACAAAAAACGGTCGGCGGCGGTGGAGATGCAGTTTTCTTACTTTCGGCGGCGGCGGAAATCGGCGCACGTCAAAAATATTTTCGGCGGCGGTGGATCACTTTTTTTGGTACGGCGGCGCACACCTCTAATTGTTTTCCTTTAATCCTCGCTTTAATCACTATTCCGGATATTGCTTCTCCGATATTCATTCTTTTAGTATTAATTTAAATCGTATAGATGAAGACTCATACATCTCAGCCGATAAAGCACTGTAGATTATGCTACCCGCTATCGTTCTTGCTTTCTCACCCCTTTTCGTCACTATGCACAAGGTTCACAGCGTTATGCGTTTTACTATTCTGTATACTCCAGATAGAGAGGAAATGTTCAGCGGGTTCAACGCTCCCACATTTTTCGTAATTTGTGTGTGTAATATGTGAAGGTGTTTGTTGAGAGTGTTGTGATGCGTCGTATATCTGTTACCCTCTAGGGAGACGAAATATTTGGAGTTAGAGGGGTTCATTGCTATAAAACTTTTGAGGGCCTGGCCTTGAGGCCATTCAAAGCCCCCTTTTTTGAGGAGAGGGGAGGGGGTTTGAGAAAAGCGTGCGCTACATACATTTCGAATTTTTTTCCAAGGGCGGAAGGGAGGTCTAAAATTCGTCTTTTTTAGCGTGCACACTGCACACTATTTGAATGGCACTTTTTCGGCTGTTTCCCGTTCATTTTTAAACTTGATTAATTATGTTCAGTGTGGAGAGCGAAACCGGGTTGCCTGGTTCTGGGCCTGTGATGAAGGTGGGCGATGCCAGTCTCGCTAATTCGTCCGTCCTTTCATTTCCTTCAATTCCACTGTCCCCTGACACCCAGACCAGCGTAGTTTGGATTTCACTTGACATAGTATCGACGGCATCGCAGCATTCCAGAGAGAGGGCTGAGGTGAATTTGTAACTAAAGAGTGATTTAATCGTTGTCTGGCTATCTGTGCAGATGTATATTTGTTGCACAGGGAGGTTCCTGTCTTTCATTTATTTGCAGCTGCTTCGAATTCCGGTAGTTTCGACTTTGAAAATTTTTACGTGGTGCCCAAGCGGTAGCGAATCACTGTATTGTATTTGCGGGTAAGGATATCATGATACCCAGAATGGTTAGATCTACATACATCTGAATGCTATGAAATTGCGTTCCCTGCCAGGATATGTGAAGGAGATGACTATTCTTCTCTCTTCGAAATGTCTTGAAGAACTTTTCGAATCTGAAGGTCGGCGTTATGAAGTCACATGGTATTCGAAAATAAGCGGGCGAACGCCGTTAAAGTGGGTGGAACCTCTCCTGCACCTAAGCCTCAGATGGGCCTGTTGTGCATCCCCACGTTACATTAAACTCTTTTAGACTTGTTGATGAATTTAAGGATGTTTGCTGGAGCAATGCTCCAAATGGAATTATAATTGATGGTGTATGATCCTAGATGCAATGCTATGGACTTAATATAAGCCGGACATTGACAAAGGAAATGTTCCGTAGTTTCAATGTCACCGCACATGTCACAGTTAGGGTCGTCGTCGTTGTGTGGATGTGCTTTTTAAGAGAGTTGTGTCCTGTCAGGATGCCTGTAAACTTTCTCAGGTTAATTCTGTTGAATGATAGGCAATACATTGCTTTTTGCTGTTTATTTTTATAGAATTTCTGGCCTGCCTTGCTATATTCAGAGAATTCCATTATTGTTTGAATCGGCTGCTGGAAGCTAGTGTTGCTAGCTCGTCAGCTTTTTTGTTTCCCTCAATATTTGAGTAACCTTGACCTGTAATGTTGACAGTAAACGATTTTTTAAATCTATAGGTTGGAATGATCCAGAAAGCATATTGAATTCAGGTGACTGTTTCGACATGAATCAGTATTGTAACTAATCCAGATTAGTATTGATCAGTTTTAAAACTGATCCGAATCAGTAGTGATCAGTCACGAAACTGATCCGAATCAGTACTGATCAGTCTCGAAAATAATCCGGATCAGTACTAATCAGTTTCGAAACCAATCAGGATTAGTACTGATCAGTTTCGAAACTGATCCAGATCAGTACTGATGAGTTTCGAAACAGATCCGGATCAGTACTGATCAGCTTCGAAACATATCCGTATCAGTACTGATCAGTTTTAAAACTGATCCGGATGAGTACTGATCAGTTGTAAAACTGATACGAGTCAATACTAATTAGTTTCAAAACTACTAATCCATATCAGTTTTGAAACTGATCAATTCTGATGCGGATCAATTTTGAAACTGATCAGTACTGGACTGGAATACATACATTATAACGTAAACATAAAACTAAAAACAAACTGTTTTTTCAATAAAAAGTTTTGTTTAAAAAAAAAAACTAAAAACAAATAGCTATATATGTTTAAAATTTGGCTATGTGGCTTTGCCCAAACTCTCTATTTATTTGACATTAATATTTAGATACCTAACAAAAAAATGCTCCCACACAACGAGCAAAGTTTCTCTCAACGAGTCACATGACTTTTTCGATAAGTGTATCCTTTAGCCAAATTCTTTTCAGATTGACAACTTTTTTTTGGCTTGTGTAGTTGCTTTTCTGGTAGATAATCGAGTCTAGATCAACGTTTGGGAAGATCATTTTTCAAAAAAATTGGATTTTCTTGAATTCAAAGGATTTTCACAAATTTAAATCATTTGCTCGAAACAAGTTTCTGCGATTCAGAGAATTTTTTATTCCTTCTGGTAAACATTTATGAAAACGAACGACATGCACGTCCCATACTCCATCATACCACAATCTTCTACCGCTATTCCTAATGTCAATTAACTTCTACGTCGTCTTAAGAAAACCTTGACCATTGTAATGAAAGTAGCAAAAAACCGATTTTTTTGGGTTCATTTCTTTCAATTCCCTAAAAACGTCTATGTTAATGATGGAAATATATTTCGATTCATTAAGATGTCCGTATTTCCGTTACAACCCGAAAAAGTACTCGACACATATCTTCTGTACGGCATCATCTCATCATGTTCATCACAGCCCATTATGCTCCATTCGAACGACCCGAATTTTGATGTTGAATCTGTCCAAAACCTATTAATTACTTTATCAAAGTATCAAATTTATCGTCGTCCATTTCTAGGCACTTAGAATGCTATTATATGCCCGCAGCCATGAATAGGAGATAATGATTCAAATGAAAAACAATTAATGGCATCTTACTATATTCACCTCCCATAAACCATATCTTATGATTTAAGTTGGGCTACTATCTTTCCCAGACATGAGCAAAAGTATATAATACACACAATGTGTTTGCTGGCAAATTAAATCATTTCCGGTTGCCGTATCATCCGCAACCATATGAATAATTAAAATAGAATTAGAATTCATGAAAGGTGCTTTATGTTATAACAAATTTAATGAGATTAGTCCTTCGAAATAAAAAAAAAACTTTACCATTCAACCCTTTTTTGATGACATTCATCTTTTTTTCGAGTATTATTTGACGTAAATTTCGGGATCTATACTCTCTTCTTGTTCCTTTTTTTCCGTATAAATGTTATCACCCTCTATGATGTATTATGTTTATAATGTTATGTAACTTAAGACATGGATGTGTATAACAAATGGTTAGGTAAATGGGATCTTAACGTAATAACGAACGAGTGAAGAAATGTATATATTTCCATGCTCTTTGCTTGATGTGGAGTGTTTGTCTAATTCTTTCGGCAATTTATCTTATTTTGCTCTACGTCACACATCATCCTCAAATCATTTCTCAAAAAAAAAATGTTTGTGAATTAAACTACCTACATTTACATAATACAAACATAGAAATTTCATATGGAAAATTTTTGTATCGATTTATGTTAAAAAGATAAAAGTTAAAACTTACATTTTCTTCGTCACTTTTCTCAAAAACATTTCAATTCGAACATAAGTTTCATCTAATCCCCATATAATCCGGGAAAGTTAATCCATCATCATCGTAGTTGGAATAATAGGAGAAGAAGAGGGTAACGGAAGTAGGGTGAAGAGAATGGAAAATTTTAGATACTCGGAATCAGGGAGGAGGAGATCACACTATTCAATTCGATGAAGTAAAAAAAACGACACCTAAAATCGGTTGTTTGAGACAAAACAAAAACGATTATTAATACGCTTCACTGAAACTTTTATCATCTCCGAAATGATAAGCACATTCATCATCCCACACCCAGTCATCATACTTTATTGTTACAATACACACAAAAACCATCCATAAAGTTGAATAGTTGAACAGCAAAGGATTCCACCGAAAAAAGAGGAGCAGCACCGAACAACGATTTTCCAATTGACACAATTTTCCAATAAAACGGCACTTTTCATTTAATTATATATGATGTTTTTCTTTTATCTCTCTGAAATTATACCCGAAAAGGAAAAAACAATAATAATATTCTCAAGTGTTCGTGTTAACTGGAATTCCGCCACGATTAAAAATTCACGTTATTTTATGCCGAAAATAAACAAAAATTCTATCGAAATGAAGCGATAACATTTATAATTTTCGGGTTCGATGGTGTATAAATTTGATGTTAACATTGAGTTATATAAACATTTCTTGGGCAAAAAAAATGTTGAATGATTTAAATATCCCCGCGTTAGTTTTCCACACCAGAAACGAACTTTACCAAGAGACGATTGCCAGAAGACTACCGCAAGATGACCGAATATTTGTTTCGTGTATTGTTTCCCAGATTGCACACACACAAGCACATAAACAGAGATAGCACTACTGTTGTCATTGGGATGCATTAGTGGAACAAGTTCGTAACGAATGATCTGCTGTTATTCAAAGCACGGATTCTGCGAAAGAATTTTGAACAAAAAAAGCACAAATTTCAATTGGAGAAAGGACATGCGTGCTACGGTATGTTGATGTATACAGATGAAACGAAAGAGCTTTTAATTGTTGTACAAGGGTGCGATAATAATACATTACTATTGTGTAGCTAGTCCCCATTTTAGCGTTACAACATATGAAAATACCACACACTCCACATCATTCAGCTAAGACAATAATATGGAAAATATTGTGTTTACTCGGCGTAGTTCAAGTATGATGAAAAGAAAAACTAAAGTTAAGATTTTTTTCTTTCGTTTATGTTTTCTTTTCTTTGATTTTCACTGTCGAATAGATAATAAATTTGATTTTCCTTTCGATAGTACTTATAGCAATATGCGAGTTGCGTTGTTCTCTGAATTTATATTTCCAACACGAGTAGTATGTTTGGGAATATTCAGTTCAATTTGGTTAACGTATTTTTCTCTATTTGTTGTACAGGACGAAGGACTCATGCTTTTGTTCTACTGTTTTCAAAGATCTACCACAAAAAAAGTGGTGCTTCGTTCTCTGCAATCGTGCTACGTGAATTTGTGCCATCGTTGATTGGTCGATTTCTCAGAATTTGTGCTGTTGTAGCAGCCGAGTACCAATCGATGAAATGTTTTACTATCGTAGTTTACTATCATAGTTTGCATGGCATCCGAACAAAACGACCCCTAGACAAAAAAACCCGGAATAAATAACCCCCGGACAAAATAATCCCCGGACAAAATAACCCCCGGACAAAAAAAACCGGACAAAATTACCCCCGGACAAAAAACCCAGCATTTGGAGAGAGAGCGATCGAAATTACAACCCCCCTGGTGTACACCAAAAATCCTGACAGAAAAATCCGGATGACCAAAAATCCGATAACTAAAAATCCAGACGACCAAAAATCCAGACGACCAAATATCTAGACGACCAAAAATCCGGATGACCAATAATCCTGATGACCAAATATCGACATGACCAAAAATCCAAATTATAACAAGCAAGGCGCCGCGCCGCAGGCCTGAACTTTATGGGAAAATAAAAAAGCGGGGTCGAGGGGTGGCAGCCCCCGCGATGGGGTGTCAAGGGGGTGTCACCTCCCTTGCGGGGTCTAAGGAGCGGAGCCACTAGCGGGGTTTAGGGCAGAGCCCCTTGCTTGTAAGGCCGCCTGCAGGGCGTATTGTAGCTCGCCGCAGGCGCGGAGGTTTAAGGAGCAGAGCCCCCTACATCATAAAAGCAACATATGCAAACCATGCTTTGTGCGAAATTTGTCCGGATTCCTTTTTACTTCTTGAAACCGGACAAAATAACCCCTGGGGGTTTTATTTCGTCCGGGGGTTTTTTGAACTAAAGCCAGTTTGCATACGTCAGTCAGCTATCCTGAATTCCAAGACTCGGAATTGAATATTCCTAAATTCTGTCTAATATTTTCAGCTCGTATTTTGTTTGATTTTGTCGCTAATTTTATTTTATTCGGCGAAATTCGTTGAAAATCTTCGCTGATTTTCTCTAAGTTCTTTATCCTTATGACGGCAGTATATTTAAGTGTTATAAAAGTCGAACAAATTGTCGATTTTTCGACATCTCAGTCCATTTTTAGCGTTCAAGTATGTTACAAGCTACATTAAAATTTAGTCTCTGATATAGTTCGTAATAACGCTTTTCTAAGGCGGTAAAACGGTAAAAAACGGTTTCCAAAAAAGTTAGACAGACGGATATGCAGCCAGACAGGCGGATGTACCGCGAGACAGACGGGTGCATAGAGAAACAGACGAACAGATGGCCAGACAGACGGACACTTTATTTCATTTTTGGTATCTTTAACATGTGACAGTCGATGGATCACCTTAGATTTATCAGGTTGGGTGGTCCATTTCTGGTCTATGAAATACAGATCTAGTGATCCCATGTTTCGTCACCATAATGTAAATCCCTAAGACCTCCCAGTCCCAAACAAGAACCTATCCAGAGCGGCAGGCCCTATGCTGGGCACTGTTGCAGGTTGGACCACATAACTACCTAGAGTCCCAAGTCTCAGTGAGAAAAAATTCGGACAATCACATATTACGTGAACGTAAGAAACACCTGACCCACAATTTTTTAGAACGCACAGAAAAACGATTTCTGTGACTTCTGCAACTGTGGGTCAGGTGTGGGTCGACCCGCTAAAGTTGTGGATCAGATGTGGGTCGACCCACTCCGATCCTTACGAGAACGTCCGTCTCCACGCAGAGGCCACAGGTGCAATTGAGATCATTGGTGAGTCCCATTTTAGTTAGATAACCCAACACTTTATAGCTTTCACACATTTCGAGTGTGGTATGGGTATGAGAGGTTCTGACCCGCAACTTAAAGTTACCGAACCTTTCCTAGCCAGCTCATCCGCTCTCTTGTTTCCCTCCACACCAGAGTGTCCGGAACCCAGACCAGCTTTACCTGAGTTCTCATTCCAACCCGGTTCAGGGTCTCCTTTAACTCTTTCACCACCTTGGATGTCACGACAGGCGACATGAGCGCCCCAATTAATACCTCACTGTCAAAACAGATTGTGACATTTCTTCCACATGCCTCTATTGGGGTTGCCTCATGCACTCACATCAGTGCCGCAAACGTCTCAGCCTGATTCACGTTGGCTAACCTCCCTAGGTGATGCCACTTCTCAAAAACCTGTCCTGGAGAAAATACCCCGGCTCCCGCGCCATACGAAGTTTTAGAGCCATCATCCGAAATATGACTTGGCCAGTCTTCCACCCATTCCGACCTACTGAGCAAGACAGCCTCAAAACGCCTCGTAAAGTCTGTATCCGGTCTTATTCGGTCCCTAGGCATCTCAAAGACCTCATTAGTGATATCAATGTTCAGACACCGTTGTGACCCTTTCGCACTTTGTACGAGTATAATAAATACTTACGTGTGCCAACGTCGGTATCAGATAATGCAGGATAAATCAAATTTAGCTGTAGTGATACAAAAGTAAAATTTGTAAATCTTTCATGTCTTTGAATGCTCAAAGCCAAGGGATGGATTGGGGTGGTTCAGTGTCTGTGTCCAAAGACAGGACGTAACTTACCACACCTGTAAGTAAACAGAGTTGACATGAAATGTTGACATCTAGGACTTTACTCCGAGATCGTACGGGGCTGCCTACAGATTTTCATTTTGTTCCTCTCACTTTTTCTATCCTTTCTATTTCTCCAGCTGTGTATACCACTGTTTTGTAATTTGTGTTGCAGCGCTTCTACTACAACGCTTATCTCAAACATCTTATGTGTATACACACGAAATGTACAGGCAACGATTGGATATGTGTTCTATACAATAAAAATAAATTACGTAATTTGGCAAATCGTTTATGGTTTATATGACCTTGAAATCGTCAAACCGCTAAATGCTCTTAAATTAAGCTCTGTCTTACAGAGAAGATTGATTAGTTCTTTGTTGTATTTTATGAAAGTCTTTTCGGGAATGCCTTTAGTGTAATGGAAATCCTCGCATAAAATCCATTTAAAATTGGTAAAATAGCAATTCGCTCTTAAAGAGGAACTTGTTTGGTTTTGTCAATGGGAAGATAGCATTTCATTTCAATTTTCGACATGCTATTTAACTGTTGAATTATAATTTACATACTCTGCGTTTAATTAGAACGTAATCAATCATACGCATATCAAGAGCGGTGTTGAGATTGAACGATTCACACGTTTCGCATTCGAATGCTAATTTTGCAATAAATTATCCAATATTGTCGTATATGCTAATTGGTTGAGTGGTAATTTTCGAATTGAATATCAATTATGGGGTTAATTGCATCTCACGCAAAGGAATTTTCTTCATCTGGTTAAGCGAATCTATGGAGGCGGTTCATTTAGAATTCGAAATGAATTTCAAAGTAAAAACTATTCGGGGCATGGTTTCAAAAAGCTCTGAATTAATAACGATGTAGTTGGCCGGAATCGATTTCAAAAAAAGTATTTTACTTGCCATGCACGTGACAAGAAAGCGCAAATATTGTTATCAGTGGAATTCGAATTGGAAATGGAAAATTATAACTAAGTTGGAAGATTTTCACCACACATTTTTTCAATGAATAAAAAAGGCAAACATTTGCTATTCTATTTTTCTTATCGAACGTTATGATAGTCAGATGGCTTGAAGTAGAGGTATTGAAGGTACTGAGAGAAGGAAAATATAAAATTGCAGCTCATACTTAGTGTGTCTTCTAATTGTTATTTTGTATCGATTGCATCACCGAAATGTGAATAAATTGATCATTCCGACTAAGTACGTACGCACGATAAGGTGGGGTGATCCATCAAAAGAATGTGAAGGATGAGAAGGGGGGTTTAGCCAAAAGCATACGAACTCTTTCCAATGTTGTTTTTTTCTTTCTAATGCCATTTTATTTTCACATTTTACCTACCTCTTAGTAGGTGAGCTAATTTCAAATTCAAATTGATACTTAAATGGCTAGTCACACCTAGGTGGCCAACAAAACTAGGGAGCTTTTTCTTTTACTAAATGTCACAAAACTAGGTGGCTGACAAAACTAGGGAATTTGCGCTTTAATGAAACGCCACAAAACCTAGGTGGCTAAAAAAACTAAGAAGCTTCTCCTTTTACAAAATGTCACTAAAACCTAGGTGTATAACAAAGCTAAGGCCTTTAACCTTTTACGAAACGTCGCGAAGTCCCGGTGTCTAACAAAGCCAGGATATTGCGCTTTAATGAAATGCCACAAAAACCTGGGTAGCTCACAAAACTAGGGAGCTTTTTCCTCTTAAAAAATGTCACAAAAACCTATGTGGCTAACAAGACTAGTGAGCTTTTCCTTTTACGAAATGTCATAAAACTATGTAGTCAAACTAGGGAATTTGCGCTTTAATGAAAAGCCACAAAAACTTAGGCGGCCTACAAAACTAAGAAGCTTTTCCTTCTACAAAATGTCACAAAAACTAGGTGGTTGACGACGCTTAGGAACTTTTTCTTTTACGAAATGTCACATAAACCTATGTAGCTAACAAGACTAGGAAGCTTTTCCTTTTACGAAATGTCACAAAAACTATGTGGTTAACGACGCTAAGGAACTTGTGCTTTTACGAAATATCACAAAAACCTATGTGGCCAACAAAACTAGTGAGCTTTTCCTTTTACAAAATGTCACAAAACTATGTAGCTAAGAAAACTAGGGAATTTGCGCTTTAATGAAACGCCACAAACACCTAGGTGGCTAACAAAACTAGGAAGCTTTTCCTTTTGCAAAATGTCACAAGAACTAGGTGGCTGACGACGACGCTTAGGAATTTCCCCTTTTACCAAATGTCACGGAGACTAGGTGAGTAACGAAACACATTCCATTTTGACTTAGTTGAGTTAACTACTACTGAGAGAATAATATGAGGGTGAATAGCCATAGTACTATAAAGAGACTATTCGCACTGCGCTGTGACTATTCTGTCTGCGTGTCAGTGGCATTTACTTTTATTGTCTCTGTAATATTGTGTAAATAGCTCTCACATGACTCATCGTACAATGTGCGATTAGACTTTATTAGACATTGTGCGAATAGTGTCTACCAAAGTAGAAATCTTCTTTCTTTATCTTGTAATGTTTGTTTGTACTATTATTAAATATTATTAAAAAACACAAATTTATCACTCTTCGCTAATGGGAATCGGATCAAAATCCGTATCACATACTCCCTCAATTGGCTTCCGAAATAGAACATGCTACGAGTTTCGATCTGTAATTGCATTAAAGAGTATTTTCCGTTCACACGTTAAATCTCATTTGGAATATGCATTTGACAAAAACGCACTGTGTCAAGAAGAATTCCGAAATCAAAGCCATCAAGAAGCAGCTCGGCATTATGCTCTTCGGAGAAGTGTGAAGCGGAGAGCAATAACGATCTCTCTCAGTATGAATCCCGCTGCAAAATAATTTGCATCGAATCATTGAAAAGGCGTCAAATCAACCTGAGTGTGTCTTTCGTACATTTTCACTAATCGCATCGATGCTTCGGAACTAAAACTGCCACATAAGCAAACGTCATCCTTCCCGTGCCTTTCGTGAAAACGAATTTTTGGGCTATTATACTCAAAACTTGAAAATAAAAAAGTGCATGACCTCGGAACCACGTTTTCCGGTTAAACCGTTCGTCTGACAATGTTTTTATGTATGACAGACCTGTAGATAAGGTTTTTCCTGAAAAATGTTTCATACATCACAACTCTCGCACCTTTGTATGTTTCAGGAGATTGACACGGTTACAAGGTCATTTCAAAATTCATTGCATGAAATTTCCCTTTTACACATTAATAGCCACCGGACAGATTACGTCATGTTTGAGCTACTCAAAAATAAAAATAACAATAATAATCTGTCTTAATAACGAATGAAGGGCTAGATCATTATTTACTAGTTTTCGCTACTTTTTGAGATCTTTTCATTACCGGAAAGTTTTTACTGTGCCAGTGGTAAGCTGTGCGATAAACCCATCTGTGAGATGTGCTAGGAGCGAAACTAGTAGAATGTTTTTCACCGGTAAGCCGTACGATGCCGCTACACTGAACTTCACATGACTTGAAGAGCAAATTATTTAAAAGCTCGGACACCATACCATTTAGTTTAGACACAACCCCATGACTGTTGCCATCTATACTGTTTAGCGAAAATTTTCGAAGATATCTGAGACACAAACCGTCGTATATACTCGAAATTGACTCAAATTTTGAAAGGCATGTTATCCGCGCAGTCATTTGCGGAAGCTGTCATAGCGCTAATTTCGAACCCAGCAGTCAATATTTTCGAGCGTTTTATTCAAAGAAGAAGAAGGAAAAAATAGTTCTACATTGTTTTCATATCGATTCCAATTTAATTTTAATAAATAAAAAGTGTGTAAACAATAAATCGAAAAACCAGAACCAAGATCTGGAAGGGAATTTTTGCAAAAAATTTTCACAAATAGTAGCTTCAGGTGAATATACAAAATAATAGAAAAGTGGAAGTGTTTGTACACTTACGGAAATATATTTTTGCATCAAATAGAATTTTGTACTTTTGCGCAGGTTTTTGCAGTGTTAAAAAGATGCGCAGAAGTACAAAATTCTATTAACGCAAAAATATATTTCCGTGAGTGTAAATCTGAAGGGTTAGGGTTATAGAAAATATTTTTTTAAAGTGAAAAATGTTAATTAATGGAAAAAGTGCGACCAAAACTTAATGAAGTAAAGTTCAAAGTTTTTTTTTGTGCTTAATCGTGTCTGGAATCTTTGTATTTATGGAGATTTTTGGAAGTGTTCCATCGCAAATTTCATTAAATTTACATGGGGTGTCCGAGCTTTTAAATAGATGCCTCTGAACCTTCAATAGTTTGTTTTATTTACAAATCTAATAATCGGAACAAATATGTCCGCGGTTGAGTTTCGACCAACTCACTGGCAACTCAATCACATAGTATAAAGCAGATGTGTTAACACCTTCGCTATCTTAAATCCACTGAGATGCTTCCCCCATACATCACGAAAAAAGATCACAGATTGATTTTAAATGCTCAAAATTAAATTCTACTTTGAAAATTAAGTGTCCAATTATCGAAGGGTATCGTATTTGTCCTAATTTTCATGGCGAAAATGTCATTCCAGACCTTAAATGTACCTCAAAGTACCTACACACCAACTTTGTCAACTTCGTGTTATTTAATCCACTTAGTTCCACACATGGAAGCCTTCAAAAAATTCAAATTTTCCTTCATCTAATGATCCGCTCGAATTCCACTAATCCTACTACCAAGTTTCATCTAATCCTGCTTTCATCCACCTTACTCTCCACGTAATCTCCCTTCAAAATCAAGTAGCCCATTATAGGCTCACTCTCACTGAAAGAATCATAAGATTGCGCAACTGTATCAGGATTACCAACTGATCAAATGCGTGAATACAACTCACGTGGGATTCGTCACTATTCTCTACGATCTGTGGTGGGCACATATTGCATAAATAAATAACGGCCTTCCGCCAGTTAAGTTCCGACCGAACATTGCGCAATCTTCCGCTTCTCGCTCGGCTGAACATTCTGTTCATACTATGTACTTGAATTTTGTTTTCTCCCGAATTTGATATCGTTAACAAATTCAATAAGTCAATACAAATGTTTGCAATATGTACAATAATAGGAACGGATTGTGAGAAAATGTATAAAAGCAGAGTACGAAATACATTTGACCACAGTCTACTTGTGGATCTATGAAGTGGAATTCGTGTTACCTACACAAACAAAGCACACAGATTTCTACATCTATCACTAGAAACTAATAGGACGCATTTTGGTAACACACCTACTTAGGTGTGCAAATTCGACCAACCGATACAACCGTTGTGGTAAACCTATAAACCTAGTACATTTCTCGCAGGTCTATCATATCAGATGGCATAAGGGAATATTGAAGGGTTCGAACACATGCAAAGAACGGGTAATAAAATGCTACCAAAGAGGATCTTGTCCGCAGAGTTCCCAGTGGTGGACATTGAAGAAGGTTTATAGAATCGATTCAAAAGTTGAGAAAAAGCTCAATTTCGTGTTGGATAAAGTCAACTTTTAGTTTAGCTGTGAAGTTCTGTGCAACCGTTTATACATAAATTTGGGTTTTCCAGAGTTTTTGTTACAGAAAATGTCATATAATTCTCTTGGGGTATTAAAACAAATTGACATTTTTTCTAAACTTAAATGGTTTCTTTTTTTGCGATCCAAATATCTATAATTATACCATTTCTTCTCTTCTTATATAACTCAGCTAACTATGACTCAAACTACATCGTTTGCCATATAAAAATTCGAGCGAAAAAACTTTAATTTTGTTAACAAACTTTTTCTGCAAAAAAAAAACGCTTTGGTTGCATACACCCCTAAGTACAAACCCGGTTTTTTTGCACGAATCGAAACCAAATTGAATTTAAATTATTAGATATAAACTTTGTGCATTCAGAGAAATTGTTTTTTTACACATTGCAGTACGAAGGTTACAAATGACTCCAGTTGCTGTTGCCTAGGCCACATACTTAACTCTTTCTGTTTCTGTCGAATTAAAAATTACATTATCTGCGTTAAAATTTCGAACTTTCCCTTGATAAAATAAAAGAATACTTTACCGTCCATTGAGCCTTGGCGTGCAGATTTTCGCTCGTTGAATGTGACAAATTTTCTTGACCATGGAAAGTGTAATTTTAAAGCGTTAAAAAGGCTCATACAAATTACGATCAAAATTTCGATAATTAAAAATGCAAGTTCTACAATGCTGATGAAACTGCCTCCCAGGTATAAAGCAAATGCTCCACCGAATGAAACTGAAATCAATTTTTCATTTTACTGCTGAAACAGCGAGATTCAATTTCCTTTTGGCTTCTAAGAGATTTTTGTAATATCTTTTTAACCCAATAACAAAAGCTCTTCATGGAGTAATTAGGGGAACGTCCATAAAATGACGTTCACTGAAAGAGAGAGACAATCATGCGAGAGGAAGCAATAAAAAGCACTTTACCTAGTAAATTGTCTGCACTGTATACAACCCCACGCTTGATTCGATTTTTCGGAAATCGGACGGTAACACTCATCGATGAAATGAATTCTGTGGCGAACTATCGAACGAAACTTTTAGAATTTCGTTTGTCAACTGAAAGTTTTTCTTACTTCTAATGTCGTTGTTCCCCTTTGATACTCATAAGTGGTACATAACGGTAGGCAATTGCATTCAGTGTTAAATAGTGAAGAATTGGAAACTGTTTCGAACCATGAGTTAATCGACAGACAGGCCATGCCTTTAATATTGCAGACTGGATGTTCCGCGGAATCTACAAAGCAATTTTCAATTTTTGTCATCATTTAACGAATTCGACTTGCTAATTCTGTAGAAGAATGGTATGCAGCCACAAAGATCAACTGCCAGTTCAATACGACAGTTAATCATGCAGAGATTTTTCGTGTAAATTTGAAAGTATTTTTGTGGGAATTCCAACGGAAAAACGCATTGTCGTTGCGAGGGAGTTAGTTGAGTCAGTTTGCTGCTGGAAACAATTGCGCTGATAATTACTTCGAGTTCTATGACCGTCTGATACAGAAATGATGCTGAAATCGGCTTAATTGGGTTGAAAACATCGTCTTTGTTGTGTACGTACTGCAAATAATGGTTTCTACAGCTGTAAAGGGGTCATTATATTGAGCGTGATGCGAATCGAGTCGCGTAAGGCTCGTGTGAAAGCTCAACTTGACAGAACAAAAACTTTTTTTGTCAAGGTGAGCTTTCAAACAAGCCTTACGCGGTGCGATTCGCATCGCGCTAAATATAATGACACCTTAATTACATTGGACGCGATAAAAATCGCTAGCGCAAGGTTTGTTTGAAAGCTCAACTTGAAAAAATTATTTTTATTTTTGTTAAGTTGAGCTTTCAAACAACACTTACGCGAGCGATTTTTATCGCGTCCAATATAATTATTGCCGACGCTAATAATTTCTACCAAAAATGGCGACTGGGAATTTTTCTATTCCAGTGGAAATCAACTTATAAATTTTGTCCGCCTTAACCGACACGTTGTTTTTTACAACTATTTCCACGGAAATCAACTGGCGCCGTAGCACGGGTCTACGTCATACTATTTCCCATATTGGATTGTACCTTACCAATGTTTGATTGAAATCAACTTCACTATCTATTATAATCAGCGGATTCAATTGTATCATACAAGTTTCAAGTGAAAGCGATGATCGACAAATATCACCGTCCTCTCCAACTGTTGATACGGTTCTGGGAAATAAAAAATTTAGCAAAATAAACAATTTTTAAAGTGCCCTAGGTCATTGCTTGGTTCAAACTCTCATAGCTATGTGGTGCACATAATGTGTACTTCCCATCGGTGTGAGTGCTGTGGTATGTTGAAATTATTAAATACTTACCGATCCGACACATTGAACAGTGAATGCAAATAAGTGGATGAAAAGCAAACCCCCATTTCAGTGACCACAGTATTATAGCCTGAATCTGGTACCAAGTACTCGCGCATCTGTTACAATTTCAATGCAAAATTAGTGCAAGAAAAACTCCAACGCGAATCGTGTCATCGAATTAAGTCGAATGGCTACAATTTTCTATCTGACTGTTTAACCGGATCAATTATGAGTCCCAGCCAATAAAAGTGATTTTGTTGTAGGCAATGTCAAAGTTTTCGGGTTGTATTATAATCGATCACCCAAAAATAATTTTTGATCACCTGAAGATACAATTTTGACCATCAATACAAAATAAAACTTAATTAGGGGCAAAATTAGTTACACCTACGCTAAGTTAGCCGCTTTAAAGATACATTCCTCCTTTTACGAAACGGTCGGACACACCCCTGGCCCTAAAAAAGAGTGTGTTATTTTTCTGGTGATCAAAATTGAAATTTATGGTAATCAAAAATGAATTTCTTGGTGATCAATTAAACATATGCCAAAGTTTTCTAACGAAATTTTGACATTGCCTTCAAATGACCAGTTAATGTAACTGCTTTTTGCCTTTAAACTGGACAGATTATACAATCAATTTTTAAAAAAGGACAAAAAGCATCTTTATGTTATTGGACCCGTACGAAGGTCCTAGGTCCTATACGTTTACTACAAATTCAGGGCTCCCAACATCCAATATTTAAAAAATTGTCCGTCTCCATTTTTTTTCGAAACGGCTGCACCGATCACACTGAACTTTTTTTTCGCTGAAAGGTACATATGTCCCATCGTTCAAGTTTAAAGATGAGCAAACTCGATCGAATTGTTTCGGAAATATGGTCGAAAAGGTGTCCAAAAACATGGTTTTTTTGGGGGTAGGTTACACTTTTTCTCAGATATCTCTAGAATTAATGCAGTTAGAAAGCTGGGACAAAGCTGTAGAGAACTAAATTTTAGCGAAGACGTGTTTTAGGGTTTTCCCTGGAAACATACCAATCCCGAGATTTGGCCACTTCTATAATTGGAAGGGATGATTCATATATAAAGAACTATGATAGATAGAAAGTTGCTTTCAAAGACAAAATTGTAAAGAATCAAATTTTAGCGAACACGTGTTTCAGGGTTTTCCCCAGAAACTTCCCAATCCCGAGATCTAGCCACTTCTAGAGTTGGGAAGGATGAGTCATATCTCAAGAACTATGACAGATGTAAAGTTGCTTCCAATGGCAAAGTTGTAGAGAATTAAATTTTAGCGAACACGAGTTTCAGGGTTTTCCCCAGAAACTTCCCAATCCCGAGATTTAGCCACTTCTAGAAATGGTTGGAATGATTCATGTATCAAGAACTATGACAGATAGAAAGTTGCTCCGAAAGGCAAAGTTACAGGGAAATAAATTTTAGCAAACACGTGTTTCAGGGTTTTACCCAGAAACTTCGCAATCCCGAGATTTAGCAATTTCTAGAATTGGTAGGGATGAGTCACATCTCAAGAACTATGACTGATGGAAAGTTGCTTCCAATAGCAAAGTTGTTGAGAATTCAATTTTAGCGAACAAGTGTTTCAGGGTTTTCTTCAGAAACGTCCAAATCCCGAGATTAAGCCACTTCTAGAATTAGGAGGGATGATTCATATATCAAGAACTATGACAGATAGAAAGTTGCTTCCGAAGGCAAAGTTGTAGAGAATTAAATATTGTCGAACACGTGTTACAGGGTTTTCCCGAAAAATGTCCCAATCCTGAGATTCAGCCACTTCTAGAACTCAGAGGGATAAGAACATTAAACAACGCGTGATTGATGTCAGAGTTCAGAAAATGTACTTCGGGAGGGCTTTCGACATTACTTTGAGTAATTTCTGAGAGTCGTTTAAATTCTGATAGTTCTAAAAGAACTTGACTATGCATTCTGATGCGCATTATATTTATGATAATAGTAAGAGTTTGGTACATCGAGGCTTTTCGCACGCGAAGGCTTTCCGCACGACGTGAAGGCTTTACGTACGGGTCTTTGCATATGTTTTCCTTTAGTGGTATAACACCGCGCTAAAGGCTACAATTTTTGAAGCGCTTTTCCTTCTCGTGAATAGACCGTGGTCGTTTTAGAATTATTTTTTTAAATGAAAGTTCACTTGAAAAAAATTAGATTTGCTTAAGAACTAACGGAAAAGTCTTTTTAAATTTGATATATCGTTAATTTAACAAATTTGTTCTCAGTCCAGAGTCAATCTTCGATGATAGTTCATCCTTTGTATGTCTATGAATTTTCATTTTTGTTATGTTGGTAATCGCTAAATTTGGTACATTTTCTTCTACATTTTTAAAAATATAAAAAAAGAATTTTTGACCGTTTCATTTCGTGGGGGTTATTTTTTCAACGTCATCTGTCCCCCAAAAATAAATGAGGTAACACGAAAACGGTCTATTCCAGTATATTTTGAGAAATCTCCGTTGCTAGACCCGTACGAAGTACTAAGTGTTTCGAAAAGGGATCTTATGAGTTTGCCACTACGTTTGTAACCTGTCGAATTTCGAACGGGGAGTAGGGGGAGCATCGATCATGGTCCTTAGATGGCGAATCAGTAATAAAAAAATGTCCGTACGTCCGTCACTGAATTTGGACACTGTGCCACCAAGGGCCGCCGAGCTAGGCCCGTTTAAGTAGTTTCTGGTCTTTTGTACAAAATTCGAGTAAATCTTTTCAAATTTTCGTAATTTTTTTTGTTTCAAAGGTCTGGGCATGGCCGACAATTTATGATAGAAACTTTTTTGATTCTGAGCCCTTGGACTTAGCTAGGCTCTAAAAACGAGTCTCTGCTAGGGCCCTACTTTTTTTGTACATAACTCAAGGTAGAGATTTCGATTTTCAAAAAATTTTTAATCGAAAGGTCTAGGAATGTCTCACATTTTATGGAAGAAAATCTTTTGAGTAGAAGCCAAGACCCTAAAACTGAGTTTCTATTAGGGCCCAACGTGTTTGTTTGCATAAATCGTGTAAATCCTAACCGATTTTGTTTATTCTTTTTCTATTTGAGAGGTAACTAAGTATACCGAATTATATTCGAAAATAAATGTGGGTCCGGTGCCTTTGCTCAGGGCTCAAGTTGGCCTCAGGTCGGTCCTAAGGTCGGCACTAACTAAAAAATGTTTTTTTTGCTATGCTGCAGAAGGAAACATTTTTGTCTATGGCAGTATGTGTCCGAGGTCTGTACTTAGCGCCTTCGGTCTAAGGTCGGCCTCTGTTAAAAAATTTTTTTTGCTGTGTTGTAGAGAAAATTGAGGGAAACATTTTTGTCTATGAAGGTATACGACCAAGGCATTTTCTTATGGACCTAGTTCAGTCCTAAGGTCGGTCCTAGACAAAAAAATTGTTTTTTGCTACGTTGTAGAGAAAATTAAGGTGCACATTTTTATGTAGTGGTCCGAGGCATCATCTCCTAGGTCGGTCCAAAGGTCGGCCCTAGACAAAAAAATGTTTTTTTCCTATGTTGTACAGAACATTGAAGGAAATATTTTTGTCTATGAAAGTATTTGTATTTGTGCCCTAGGTCGGTACTAAGGTCCGCCCTAGCCCAAAACATGGTTTTTTGCTATGTTTCAGAGAAAATTGAGGTGAACATATTTTTCCATTTGGGGGTCAAAGCACAAATTTCGGAAGGGTTTTTTTACACCGTTGCTTTGGACGGGATTTTCAATGTTGCCCTTTCGGCAATTTCCAATAAAATTTAATGTGGACGTAATTTCATACACTTAACAGTTAAGGAAATATTTATTTAGATACGTTGTAAACATTTGCAACATCAACTCTGTTTGCAACACCTATTCTGATACGTACGGGTCCCTTGCATACACTTACGGAAATATATTTTTGCATCAAATAGAATTTTGTACTTCTGCGCAAGTTTTTGCAGTGTTAAAAAGCTGCGCAGAAGTACAAAACATTAACCGAAAGAGGTTTTGATCCTGTTCGATTCAAAGAAATAAATTTCTAATAGTTCGTTATCAAATTTTCGCTTGGGTACCGAAATAGTCAACGTTCAAGATTTTGGTTCGGTTCGGACGAACGATTCAAATTTTTTCCTACGTTTTATTCTATTATTTCTACTTATTTTACTTCTTTCACAATTTGCAGCATGTCAAGTCCATCCAAAAATGGGTAGTCCAGAAAATGCATGAATTGATGCAAATTTGCAAATGTTGTTCGCGTTACGACTTCTACAAACTTTCTATAAACAGCAAAATTCGAATCATTTTTGGATATGCTCCATTTACTAGAAAACATTTAAAGTTCAGCGTTTCAACATCTTTCCTAATGTTCTCATACTTCTCAATCATATCATCCACACGCTTGGGATCAATAAAATCGGTACAAATTGTGCAAGCAGGAGCTATAAACCCCCAGCTTTTGTAGTTTGTTTCAAGAAATAAGGCAATGGACTTGGTTTTGTATCGAATCCACTCAGCTTTCCAAGTGTTAGAGACGGAATAAATCGATGCGACAATAAGAGTTATCCAAAGTAACCTAATTAGAATCAATTAAACGCTAATCACGTTGAATCATCAAAACGAAAATAGTAAACCTTTCAATTAGGTGAAGGGATGTCTTAAAAACCAATTGAAAGCCATGCAAATTAGATTCAAGAAAAATGTGCTTAGCGAGATTCCAATTCATTGTTTTTTCACTTCACAAAAACCGTTCGCAAAAAGACGAAAGCACAAAGCTTTTATGCAAAGATTAAACTGCGAATAATGTCCCTTTAACGTCCCACTGCATTTATATATCGCCACTATGACTGTGATGAAAAAACGCGTTGATTAATTTTGCTTTATGTGCTGCAGTGTTAATGTAATTAAAAAACTATTTACGGAAGCTAATACAATTACGCTGTAAAGTGAATAATAAAATATTTCTCCCATTTCAATTGCTAGTAATTTTCATGTTTGTTAACATCGAAAGTGCATTAACGAAACAGCATTCACGAATTTTCTGGAACAAAAGGTAGAACACGAACAGTAAATATTTGGAAAATACAAAATTTAATGTAATTAACTGGCTGTAAACGCGACTGGATATAGTTCAATTAGTAGATGATGGCACGGGTCACGTGACAAAATAAACATTTGTGGAGGTAACAGCTTTTTTTCTACCTACGGTCTGTTTAGCTGTTTTGCAATTTTACCAATACAAAATACATTGAAAAAGAGAGGTAAAGAGATAATCTTGAAAATAGCACAACATGCGTGAATTTAAAAGCACAGAACCGTAAAAACATATTCAGATTTATAAAAGGGTCATTCCAGCGTTACCTACATTAGCTTTTACTTTCTTCCTTAGATATCTTAAAAACTGTGTTGGTATCATAAAATGGCAGAAGGTGTATTTTGCTTAGCCTATCCCTCTTATCGATATTGTGGAACTTGTTGTAGTTTATGAGATTAGGCGCAAAGGAGGTGACACTGTATTGAACAAAAACAATAGCTCCACCAGGCATCTCGAAATTTTCACACACCGACTTGGAATGAATTAAGGCCTGACATTTGAAAAAGGCCAACATTTTTTTCCAAGTGAGGGTCATTACAATGCGAAGCAAAAATGTCAGAGTTCAGTTTTCCTCTTTTTGACAAATTTTTGTCTGTCTGCTATGCTCCGCGAGTAATTCGTAAGGTTCTAAAAAATTGAATTAAGTAACTTTTAGACCCGCACGAAATTCAAAGTGGTGTTGTCGGTTGGGGATACCCAAGACGAAAAAAACTTTCGTATGTTTCCTCGTCCGTCCACATGGACGTCTCCAAATTGTTTTGATGGCTTTGAACAGGTCGTTATAAATTCAGTCAAATCGGCTGTAAACACAATATCGGTCAGCAGGCATTGAATTATAGGACTCAGAGGTCATGGAAATTTATACTTCAGAAGAGATTTCGGACGAAGTACCAAGGCCCTATTTGTTTACTACAAACAATTTAATTGTAACATAGGGTAAATCCTGGCGGGAGTAAGGGGTGCATCGTATAGAGATAACGAATCGCCCAAAAAAAAATGTCCGTTTCTCCGTCCCGTCATTTTTTCTAAACGGCTGCGCCAATCACCTTAGGTACATATGTCGCATAATTCAAGTTCAAAGATGAGCAAAATCGATCAAGTAGTTCCGGAGATATGGGCGTAAAAGTGACCAAAAACATTTTTCGAGAGTTGATGAAACTTTTTCGCCAATATCTCAGCAAGTAAAGCACGGAAATTGTTCATTTTGGTGTCCAATTAAATCATTAATACTGAAAACGTTTTTTGTTGAAATTGGGTCAGTGGTCTGGGCACTGAAACCAATGGATTGGACGAAATTGAATTTTTTCTTCGCTATATATACGGTTTTCGTCTATATTTGCTCAACTGGTCAGTATGGAGATTTACTGTCAAAGGCAAAGTTGTAGAGAATCACATTTTAGAGAACACTTGTTTCAGGGTTTTTGGGAAAAGTGGCCCAATCCTGGAATATGACCATTTCTAGAATTGGGCGGGATGACATATATCTTAGAGGTGAGCGGGTTACCCGAATGTATGGAAAAACCCGACCCGAACCCGACCCGAACCCGAATCAATTTCATCGGGTTAACGGGTTACGGGTTTTTCAAAATCGAATCGGGTCGGGTTCGGGTCGGGTCGGGTTTTTGTAAATATTTGACAAAAAACCCGGTAACTTTTTTCATGAAATTATAGTAAAATTATAGTAAATAATGAGAAAGTTACACGAACTAGTAGTAGACTATAATTAATTAAAAATAAAAATGAAGACTATGCGTTCAAATTATAATATTCATTATCAATCAAATACGTTTTGCGCGTACGAATGATGCACCCTTACATCTTATCAAAATTGATATACAGTGACTAGACTATAACTTAACACACGCACGGTAAAAAACAGCATTGTGAAGCAATGCATTGTTCTATGATATGAATATTTTGTTTATGCGTAATGAAATTTTATGTGTAAATGTAATATGAAACAGTTCGAAGCACGTTTATAAATTTTTCGCTTTAAATATTTGTGTCTTAAAGTCAATTATCGGGCATTTATTTTTTATTAAGTAATTTATAGACAAATCGTTCCGTTAAAAGAGATGTTGATGTGTTAATTTGTGTAATAAAAAGTAAGGTGGAGAAAAAATTCCATCATCAAATATTGGTGCAACATCACACCTTCGAAAACGGGAACCGAATCATTGTTAGAACCGATATAATAACAATTCAATCGTCGCAACGGGCTCCATTCAATTAAAAGGTAGATACTGCATTGGCTTTGTTTTTGTCGAAAAGTCAAGCCAACTGACCACCAGAATGAAAAACCATGTCAGAAAAAAGAAGTTACAATTTCCCATCATTTCAAAAAGACCGTTCCTGAATCGGCGATACATCGTCTCAACGATGACATTGTCGCTGGACTCGCGAAAGATTTGAGGCCATTGAGCAGTGTGGAGAGGGATGGATTTTTGCTGATGGCACAATCTTTCATAAACTTCGGAGCAAAATATGGACAACAATCAGCTAAGAATGTTCTGCAACATCGGACAATATTAACGCGAAATCGACTTCCAGCACTGTGTGCGAGTGTTCAAGAAAAAATAAAAACGGATTTACGATCCGCACCTTCCTATCCCAAATTTTCGTATACAACGGATATGTGGTTGGAGAAAAACGATAGTAGCCACTTTCTATCACTAAATGCACACTACATCAGCTCTGATTGGGAGCTTAAGAAAGCACTTCTTGGTATGATTCAATTTGACGATAAAAAAACCACAGCCAATATACGAAAAGAGTGTGAAGATATTCTTGGAAAGTATTTTGAGCCAAGTGAAGTTGATACTGTCATATGCAACTCTGCGTCTGTGACAGATGGCGGAAGCAGTATGTTGTCAATCTTTCCTCGTAGGAAGCCTGTTATTGCCACAAAATAAACTTATTTGTTGAATGGACGCTAAATAACAAAAACTTGACAAGTAGTGAGCAAAAAAAGATTGCGCTGGACAACGCCTCCGTACGTAAGAAAAAACTTCAAGCTTTCGGAAAGCTGTCCGAAAATGCAAAAAAGTCTCGTATCATTGAGAGAACTCGTAACGCATTTCAAGCGTACAAGCTTGAATTCACAGCTTTCGTCAACTTTGAAACAAGAAGTTATCACTCGATGGAATTCTGAATTGATTTCAATAACTTCTTACCTGATCGTGCAGGACGAAGTGAAAGAGCTGTGTCTTCGGAAGGATTCACTTAAACACATTTCTAGCATCAATGACAGCTCTTTGAAAGAATTGCAAGCGTTTCTTCAACCGATTGCTGAGGCGTCAGAAATTTTGAGCGGGGATACATATCCCACTATTCATCTGGTAGCTTTGTTTCTTCTCCAACTTGAAGATCACATAAAAGTAAAATCATCAGATTCTCATGAGATGAGGGCGCTGAAAGCACAAGCCGCTTTATGTTTCGAAGAATATTGCGAGCCGGATGAATTTTGTTGTATGGCCGCTATGTTCGATCCGAGGTAAGTCTCATGATGATATCTGTTTGAAATGACTCCATAAAGATATGTTTCAGTCCGAAATAGTTCAATTAAAAAGCGCAACGGGCTTTTGAAAATTTTTTAAAAAAAATTGTATGTCTACAGGTACAAGTCGTTGAAGTTTGCTCCTCCCGAAACTAGAGAAAAAGCAATCGATATGTTAGAAAGGCTGGTAGCTCTTGAGTTAGATGAGTCAATGAAAGTAGCTGAAGGTACGTGCACCCTTTCATCAAAACAACCACAATCGAAAAAAGTCTCAAGGTTCTCAAAGTTCAAAGACAGCAAGAACCAATCGGAAATCGTTTCGGAAGTGGAAAAATATCGAATGTACCCGTTTCCAGATGTTGACGATGGTAATATATGTAATTGATTCTCAGGCTTATGTCGTATTTCATATTTGTTTTTAAATCAGACGATTTCAACATTCAACATTTTTGGCGCGATGCAAAAGACTTTCCGGCCTTACAAAAAGTAGCTCGCTGGTTACTTGCCGTACCAGCATCAGAAACAACTGAGGAGCGAGTCTTCTCAGATGCTGGCTACGTGAAGGCACCTCGGCGAACTGTTATAAGTGGAAAAAATTTGTCGAATTTGGTGTTTTTGTGTAGAAACTTTGACAAGTATAAGTAACGTGTAATATACACGTCGTGTACATGAATACAATTCAGACGTTATTCTATGCGCTGAACTATCATTTTTTATTTTCCACAAGTTTGGCACATCTCAACCAATTTTTCTCTGTAGTCATCTCTGTATGCCGCAGCAAGAAAACCGAAAGCTTCTAGATTTTTTCTTGCGATAATGTTACTCAAACTATTTTAAGCTAATTCTCTTGTTTCTTGGCTCAGTTTTTCTTCTTGTTGTCGGGTTTTTGAAAATTGAATCGGGTCGGGTTCGGGTCGGGTCGGGTTTCTGTTTGTACGGATTGCCGGGTTAACGGGTTTTTGAAAATTGAATCGGGTCGGGTTCGGGTCGGGTCGGGTTTCAGTTGTTCGGATTACCGGGTTATCGGGTTTTTGAAAATTAAATAGGGTCGGGTTCGGGTCGGGTCGGGTTTCTGATAAAGGCCGACCCGCTCACCTCTAATATATCTCTAGAACTATCGAAGTTGGAAAGTTGCTTCCTGGGCCAAAGTTGTAGGGAATAAAATTTCAAGGAAAACATGTTTCAAGGTTTTAAGTAAAAATGAAACAATCCTGGTATATGACCACAGACCACTTCTAAAATTAGGAAGGATGACCCATATTTGATATTTCTAAAACTATGACAGTTACAAAGTTGCTTCCAAAGGCAAAGTTGTGGAGAATAAAATTTCAAAGTTTTAGGGAAAAATTTTTACATCCCGGGATAAAGCTAATTCTACAATTGGAAGGTATCACACATAGGGTAAGTGCACCGGTTACGAGCCCCGTGCTAGTTACGAGCCTTTCTTTTATTCTTTTTTGAAAATAAAGGAAAAGACAATAGGGGCTCGTAACTGAAGCAATTTCTAAACAGACTCGTAACCGGTGTATTCACGCTATAAAATTACGGCAGTTTGAAGTTTGCTTCTTAAGGCAGTGAGGAGGATTGGAATCTGGTTAACAGGATTGTTACTGTAGAAAGGATAAAGTGGGCCATTGGTAAGGTCAAACCCTTTAAATCAGCAGGTGACGATGGGATATTTCCAGCTCTTCTGAAAGAAAGCGGAGAGATCCTGATGGAACCGCTTTGCAAGGTATTACGTGGCTCGCTAATTTTGGGACGCATCCCGTCGTCCTGGGAAACGGTGAAAGTTACTTTCATACCGAAACCCGGCAAGCCATCACATATAGAGGCTAAAGATTTTCGTCCGATTAGTCTCACATCTTTCGTACAGAAAACGCTGGAAAGACTTGTAGACTTTTATATCAGAGACGAAATCCTGCCGAGATACCCGCTGCATGTGAACCAACATGCGTATCAGGTAGGTAAATCTACGGATTCGGCACTGCATAATCTAGTAGCCAGGGTGGAAAGATCATTTGGGATTGGTGAAGTCGCGCTTGGCTGTTTTATGGACATCCAAGGTGCATTCGATAACACCAATTTCGGGGTCATTCGCCAGGCGCTGGAAGAGCGGGGTGTGAATCAGATTGTGATTAGGTGGATCAGTAGCATGCTTAGCAGCAGAGAAGTGGAAGCTACGATATGCGGCCACCAAGCGAAATTCTGGGCAGCAAAAGGGTGCCCGCAAGAGTGAATACTCTCACCACTGCTGTGGTGTGTGGTGGTAGACTCTCTCATTACAGAGGTTAACAGCAAAGGTATCTATGCTCAAGGGTATTCGGACGACCTAACGATCTTAATAAGAGGGAAGTTTGAAAGTACCCTTGGGGACAGCATCAGATATTCTATGAAAGTAGTAGAAGAGTGGTGCAGATTAAAAGGCCTTAAAGTCAACCCAGATAAAACTGATATAGTTCTC
>CM055404.1:28795169-28838290 GCA_029228625.1 Pseudolycoriella hygida
GGCGTCAGAAATTTTGAGCGGGGATACATATCCCACTATTCATCTGGTAGCTTTGTTTCTTCTCCAACTTGAAGATCACATAAAAGTAAAATCATCAGATTCTCATGAGATGAGGGCGCTGAAAGCACAAGCCGCTTTATGTTTCGAAGAATATTGCGAGCCGGATGAATTTTGTTATATGGCCGCTATGTCCGATCCGAGGTAAGTCTCATGATGATATCTGTTTGAAATGACTCCATAAAGATATGTTTCAGTCCGAAATAGTTCAATTAAAAAGCGCAACGGGCTTTTGAAAATTTTTTAAAAAAAATTGTATGTCTACAGGTACAAGTCGTTGAAGTTTGCTCCTCCCGAAACTAGAGAAAAAGCAATCGATATGTTAGAAAGGCTGGTAGCTCTTGAGTTAGATGAGTCAATGAAAGTAGCTGAAGGTACGTGCACCCTTTCATCAAAACAACCACAATCGAAAAAAGTCTCAAGGTTCTCAAAGTTCAAAGACAGCAAGAACCAATCGGAAATCGTTTCGGAAGTGGAAAAATATCGAATGTACCCGTTTCCAGATGTTGACGATGGTAATATATGTAATTGATTCTCAGGCTTATGTCGTATTTCATATTTGTTTTTAAATCAGACGATTTCAACATTCAACATTTTTGGCGCGATGCAAAAGACTTTCCGGCCTTACAAAAAGTAGCTCGCTGGTTACTTGCCGTACCAGCATCAGAAACAACTGAGGAGCGAGTCTTCTCAGATGCTGGCTACGTGAAGGCACCTCGGCGAACTGTTATAAGTGGAAAAAATTTGTCGAATTTGGTGTTTTTGTGTAGAAACTTTGACAAGTATAAGTAACGTGTAATATACACGTCGTGTACATGAATACAATTCAGACGTTATTCTATGCGCTGAACTATCATTTTTTATTTTCCACAAGTTTGGCACATCTCAACCAATTTTTCTCTGTAGTCATCTCTGTATGCCGCAGCAAGAAAACCGAAAGCTTCTAGATTTTTTCTTGCGATAATGTTACTCAAACTATTTTAAGCTAATTCTCTTGTTTCTTGGCTCAGTTTTTCTTCTTGTTGTCGGGTTTTTGAAAATTGAATCGGGTCGGGTTCGGGTCGGGTCGGGTTTCTGTTTGTACGGATTGCCGGGTTAACGGGTTTTTGAAAATTGAATCGGGTCGGGTTCGGGTCGGGTCGGGTTTCAGTTGTTCGGATTACCGGGTTATCGGGTTTTTGAAAATTAAATAGGGTCGGGTTCGGGTCGGGTCGGGTTTCTGATAAAGGCCGACCCGCTCACCTCTAATATATCTCTAGAACTATCGAAGTTGGAAAGTTGCTTCCTGGGCCAAAGTTGTAGGGAATAAAATTTCAAGGAAAACATGTTTCAAGGTTTTAAGTAAAAATGAAACAATCCTGGTATATGACCACAGACCACTTCTAAAATTAGGAAGGATGACCCATATTTGATATTTCTAAAACTATGACAGTTACAAAGTTGCTTCCAAAGGCAAAGTTGTGGAGAATAAAATTTCAAAGTTTTAGGGAAAAATTTTTACATCCCGGGATAAAGCTAATTCTACAATTGGAAGGTATCACACATAGGGTAAGTGCACCGGTTACGAGCCCCGTGCTAGTTACGAGCCTTTCTTTTATTCTTTTTTGAAAATAAAGGAAAAGACAATAGGGGCTCGTAACTGAAGCAATTTCTAAACAGACTCGTAACCGGTGTATTCACGCTATAAAATTACGGCAGTTTGAAGTTTGCTTCTTAAGGCAGTGAGGAGGATTGGAATCTGGTTAACAGGATTGTTACTGTAGAAAGGATAAAGTGGGCCATTGGTAAGGTCAAACCCTTTAAATCAGCAGGTGACGATGGGATATTTCCAGCTCTTCTGAAAGAAAGCGGAGAGATCCTGATGGAACCGCTTTGCAAGGTATTACGTGGCTCGCTAATTTTGGGACGCATCCCGTCGTCCTGGGAAACGGTGAAAGTTACTTTCATACCGAAACCCGGCAAGCCATCACATATAGAGGCTAAAGATTTTCGTCCGATTAGTCTCACATCTTTCGTACAGAAAACGCTGGAAAGACTTGTAGACTTTTATATCAGAGACGAAATCCTGCCGAGATACCCGCTGCATGTGAACCAACATGCGTATCAGGTAGGTAAATCTACGGATTCGGCACTGCATAATCTAGTAGCCAGGGTGGAAAGATCATTTGGGATTGGTGAAGTCGCGCTTGGCTGTTTTATGGACATCCAAGGTGCATTCGATAACACCAATTTCGGGGTCATTCGCCAGGCGCTGGAAGAGCGGGGTGTGAATCAGATTGTGATTAGGTGGATCAGTAGCATGCTTAGCAGCAGAGAAGTGGAAGCTACGATATGCGGCCACCAAGCGAAATTCTGGGCAGCAAAAGGGTGCCCGCAAGAGTGAATACTCTCACCACTGCTGTGGTGTGTGGTGGTAGACTCTCTCATTACAGAGGTTAACAGCAAAGGTATCTATGCTCAAGGGTATTCGGACGACCTAACGATCTTAATAAGAGGGAAGTTTGAAAGTACCCTTGGGGACAGCATCAGATATTCTATGAAAGTAGTAGAAGAGTGGTGCAGATTAAAAGGCCTTAAAGTCAACCCAGATAAAACTGATATAGTTCTCTTCAGCAGAAGACGAAAGGGTCATGAACTTATTGGGAAATTCAGGATGTTTGGGGAAATCATCACTCCTAGAAACAAGGTGAAGTACTTGGGAGTAACGCTCGACAGCAAACTCTACTGGATCGAGCATGTGAGAGACAGAGCTAGTAAGGCTCTGACAGCGTTCTGGATATGTAGAAGTGCCTTTGGTAAAAATTGGGGCCTTCCATCCAAGGCTATACTGTGGGTTTATGAAGCAGTAGTGAGACCTATGATCACCCACGGCTGTGTCGTTTGGTGGCCTAGGCTCGAAGTATTGATCGCGAGGAAGGAGTTGAGCGAAATTCAAAGACTGGTATGCATATGCATGACCGGAGCTATGAAAACAACAGCAACGATAGCCACGGAAGCGCTGCTGAATATTGCACCCATCCAAACGATCATCAAGGCGAGAGCATTCACAACTGCGGACAGACTCTTACTTAATGATCTTTGGATGAAGAACTTTAACACGGGTCATGGAAAAATCGGGGTGGCAATAGCCAACCCTATTTTTAACATGCCCAGGGACCGGATAAAATCGGAAATTGCCTTTGTGAAGCACTACGAGGCTGTCATACCGGATATACTAGAATGGCTGAGAGGTTGGCCAGATATTCTGTCCACGGATGGACTCATTTGCTTCACTGATGGATCAAAAAACTCTAATGGAGTGGGGGCTGGGGTATTAACCCTGGAACCTATGACAGAAGAGAACTTAGGAAATTTCGCCAGTATACTTCAGGCAGAAACGTTCGCAGCGATGGAAGGATTGCGAAGTGCATTGAGACCGGAAACGGTAGGCGAAAGAATCACAATCCTTTCCGATAGCGAAGAAATGATCAGAGCGATAATGTCGCCTGTAACCACATGAAGGAGTTCAAAAGCACACTGAACCAGCTGGGCCAGAGTAATCGGGTGACGGTTGCTTGGGTGCCGGGGCACTCTGGAATAGATGAAAGTGAGAGAGCGGATGAACTGGCAAAGCTGGGGGCTACATCTGCTCAATGTGGACCCGAACCGTTCATTCCTATACCACAGTCAGAATGTGACAAGGCTGTAAAGGAATGGGTGCGTTCAGAGGGAATAAAACGTTGGCGTGAATATGGTGGGGCAAGGCACACAAGGCAGTTCCTACCAATGCCCGACTGCAAGTGGACAAATGCACTGCTGAACATGGACCGGAGTCGCATAAGAAGAGTAGTGGGAGCGATTACCGGGCACTGTGGGCTAAGCAGTTATTTGTCAAAGATGGGAATCGTCAGCGATCCTGAATGTACCTGTGGTATCGGGAACGAAACCGGATATCACGTAATTTGTGAGTGTCCAAAGTTTTCTCAACTGAAACTCAGGACTCTGGGTGGTCATGTGATCAGGCCTCTGGATGTACTAAAGCTAGGACCAATTGTCCTCGACAAGTTCCTTGCTGGTACTGGTAGGTTCGAAGGATTTACGTGATGAACGGGAAAGGAACAAAGGATCAGTAGATCTGTGTTTCATGACCCAGTAGTGGGTCGTCCCAACCTGATAAATCTAAAAAAAGGCAAAGGTGAGAATTACATTTTAAAGAAAAAAGTTTTAGGATTTCTTGGAGAAACTACGTTGGTCCTCTCTTTAATATGGTGCAGGGGAGAACATTTCTGCCATCAAAATCAATGGTCTCAGACGCACTTCGGTAGGGCCTTTGACATTACCTTGGGTAATCTCTAAAGATCCTTGAAATTCTTATAATTATAAAGAGCATAGAACATTGCATTGTTTGCTCATTTCTATCATGTAGATATTTTTGAGTCTTTTCGCAACATCTATTCTGTTTGCTACATCTATTCTGATAAGTATACCTGTCTTAGGCTATGTTCTAAATTATTTTAGGCTCAAATACCTCAATTTTTTAGGTCAAGTTTTAAGTTGAAAAAACAAAAAATTTACACGAAGTATAGTTCGACTAACTAGGCCTTCGTCAGTCCCGCGTTACCTTCAGTAATTTGTGTGTGTTTGAAAAGAGAATGCAGATACAGAGGACTATGCTTTTTCTTGTCAATGTAAATGTCCAAACAAACGTCCAAGCATAACATTTAGAAATCAAGTCTACTGTACGTGTGTATGGTGCACTTGAATGAAGTACAAACTACAAATAGTGAAATTACATTCAAACGAAACCAATTCTCCTTTTTTTTATGACACTGTTAGGCTCGTTGGGTCAATCGATAGAATGTCTTTTCATGATTGTAACGAGGTTCGACGATTTACGATTGCAAGACACCGAATGCCATTTTATAGTTAAGAGTAAGGACTCAATATTGATGAGTACACGAATAAGTTTTGTTTCATAATTGTGAGTAAACACTTGACAAGTGACAAAGACACATAGAAAAGAAATGAAAACTATCTACAATGCTGTTGATGCAGAAAATTGTTCTTGCAGAATGTGCAAAGAATCAGAGAGTATAATTGCTCTTGAGAGGTGCGAAGTCGTAAAGCAAATGACAATCCATGAAGGTAAAGTATGCATGTAACGGATCAAGTGCTTTATGAAAGTCAAATAAAAAAATCTACTTTTTTTTATTAATTCAAATGTTCCCCGAGTTGTTGATTTGCTGAACGCTGGTGTTAATTAGCGTATATCGAAAACAATGGGATGTTATATTCTCCCTATAAAAAATTATAAACTACTAAATAATTATTCGGCTCATTCGATCGGTTTATTATTTATTCGAAAATGACTGAAGTACTTACTTACTTACTTACTGAAGTACAAAGCATCACAAAACAATTTCGATAAAAAGGAAAACATAGGTTACACTAAAAATTCTTGGATTTTCACGTTAGTTGTATGCTGCATTTTTATAGTAATATGCTGCATATCTACAGTGATATGTTGCATATATTAGCGGTAAATTGTACAATATACCAACATGCAGCATACGAAATGCTGCATGTGGGTATATTATACAACTTGCAACTAATATGTACAGCATATCACTATAGATATGCTACATACAACTAACGTAAAAATCCAAGAATTTTCAGTGTAAAAATAAAAATAAAAGAAAAACGGAGAAAATATCATACAGCATCTTCAACTATCTAAAGAGACCGCTTCGGTTAAATGTTTACTTTCAGGTCGTTTAGCCAACTTAGGGCATCGATAGATAGCGAGTGAATATCTTGAATGTTTTCCTTGAATGTAACGTACAGACTTCCACTAAGTGGTTCATCGTTTGAATTTTGCCGCACTGCCAGAGGAGTCAACGAAGTTCTATCGGTGCAGTAAGAAAGCACAACACCCTTGCCCCGTACGTATTCGATTCAGTCTGAGCCATAAGTGTCTAGGCAAATTGACACTAGCTATTTTCATTCATTCATTCATTTAAAGGTGATCCAGAATGGCGACCATTATGTCTTTGTGGATCGGTAAGTCGGTATTTGAGGCGATTTTTTGACACTCCCTCCAAGCTGATTGCTCTCGTACGGGTGATGTGATGTTGCTCAAAACGTTCAGCTATTCCACTTCAGTTGGTGACTGACAAAACAAACGCTTTTGCGGTAATACATAAAGTTTTTGCCGCACATCCCCGGCTCGACCCGGTTAGATTGTGGACTATATTTATTCGACGTTTGAGCTTTTTCTGCGTGCTTTGTAGATGCGGTCGATATGTGAGGCTCCGATCGAGTATTACACCAAGATGTTTAGGGTGGTGATCATGTCTAATTCTCTTACCGTTTAGTTTTAATTTTAGCTTCCTATTGGCTTGGTAGTTATTTAGGTGAAACGTGATCGAAACTGTTTTGCCAACGTTCGGGCGTAATCTCACTACGAAAAATAGATCGACAATTTTCTCAGTGCTTTTTCGATATCTTTCAACAATTTAGCCTGGAAAGCCATGGCGATGTTGAGGGTTGGTGTCGAGGCTTGCTACCTGACACTGGGACTCATGACTGAGAGCGATTGAGGAAAAAATATTGCAACGAAAGGAAGAGAAAACACACCTTCAATCGAACCACCTTCAGGCGGTTCGAGGCTTTCGGCGACGACTCGGAAACGACTTAAGGACATTCGAATTGGATCTTGGAATGTGAGATGTGAGACTTACAGGCCAGGAGGATTAATGAAACTGACAAATGAGCTTAGAAAAGTCAAAGTCGACGTTGCAGCTATCCAAGTGAGCGGTTACAATAAAAATTCTCAAACACCCCGTTTCAATGGCTACACAACATATCATAGCAGCAACAGTCGAGACCATGTACTTGGTACTGCCTTCCTGGTTCTGGACTTCTAAAAGATCAATGAGCGATTATGCGTGTTACGATTAAAGGGCCGCTTTAAGACCTACTCCCCATGATTAATGTACGTGCACCTCATAATGAATCATCTCAATCAAAATTTTATTATTTCAATAATAGTCAAGGAAAGGTGCTCGAGCTAGGCCGTCATTGCGACCTGTAAAACCTTGAATCTTTTCAACTGCAAGTTACAAATTTTATTTCTCAATATAATAAATTTCATCAAATTTGTTCACATCTTGGGTATCGTCCCTGGTATTGACGTTGCATTGCCTCTCTGGTTAGCAAAACTTTTTCTTTGGACCAGAAAACTTTTAGGCCTCGGCTAGCCAGTTGTTGATTTGAGTTTCTTCCCGATTTCGTTTATCAGTTTTCTGCGTTTTCACCCCAAGGGCCTATCGTTTGACATTAACGATATTTCATCAGTATGAGGAAGTGAGAAAAGGTCATAAATAGTTTTTTCTCTCAACTCATCACTGGGTCTGTATTCTGAGTGAAAATACTTCGCAAATAAGTTACAGATTGACTGCCTATCATTACTTGCTTCATCGGCAAGCTTCATATTTCGTTTTCCTAAGTGATTTCATGAATGCAAAGAAACATTTAGTGTTAGATTTCTAGCTTATCTTCACAATCATCGACATATTTATTAAAACACAATTTAATCTTATTTTTCACTTGCTTGATGTCCATATCTTTCATTCAAAACCTTGGAATTTTCCGTGCTAATTTCGCAGAAGTATAAGTCAAAAAGTTTCACCGACCTTCAAACACCCCGTTTTTGACCACTTCGACCGAAACTTCAAAAATTCTTCACCGATTTTGCCCAAATTCAATTTTCCGATTATCTCTCAGGAAAAAAAAAATTATGAAAATCGGATAAGATTTATCCGATTTATGTAGAAAAAACACGTTGGGACGTAGAGACTCACTTTTAGGGGCCTGGCTGATGCAAAGGCCTCAAAATCAACATGTTTTCTTACATAAATTTTCAGGCATCTCTAGACCTTTCGAACAAAAAATTTTTTATGAAAATCGGAAAAATTCACTCGAGTTATGTACAAAAGACCAAAAACCACTCAAACGGCCCTAGCTCGGTGGTCCGTAGCCCGACAATGTCCAGATTCAATCCCATAAAAGATTTTTTGATTACCTTTCAGGGAAAAAAGATTTTAAAAATCAGTCAAGTTTTACAAACTTAATTCATTGGCGATTCATATGCATATGAACATTATTTGTTGAAACGGATCAACTTCGAAGGAGTAGTATACCTAATTTACATTATCTTGTATTTGTATTTTAGAGTCTCCACTAACAGCTATACAAACCAATAACAAATGTTGTCTGGACCACCGCCTTTTCACGTGACTTTCGAATCACGTCTCAGAGTAATGCGAATGAAGCGTCTTATTCAATTAATCCAAAATTGTTTGGTGCATGGTAATTATCTCGCCTAAATGTAGGCCTAGATATTTCGTACACAGATTCATCGTATGGGTTACGTCAAACGATTCATTCAGTGTGTATTTACGTCGTCATTGGCACCAAACACACTGCAAATACCCTCAAAAGTTGGGTGAACTTTATATTAGGACGTTATTAATGCTATCAAGTGTAGCATGATAGAAAAATTCCACGTAGAATTTTTCCGACACGGGATTTGAACCCCGATCGTTTTGGTGGAGGGTCAGTACGCTAACCACTTACGTAAGTTCAAATTTTAGTTGTAGAGGGTGTATAAGAACTAATACTCTGTCTGGTCTAGTATACTGGATGGATGTGTCATCGACTTGTAGTAACGTATACTTAGTTAGTAACGAAAATAGATATTTCGTAAGCCTTAGTGAGATGACCAGGTCAAAGAAACAAAAAACAAAAATCTTTGGGAACAAGAACTACTTGCTATTCAAGATCCTGCAACCAGGAAATCGCAAGAAGAGAAAAATATCAGAACTCAAATTCATTAGAAGGATGTCAATCGATTCCGAATAATTACGAAATGTGGGAAAAAGAAGGCATCATGGGCGCGCAGTAGCATTGAGCCCGTGACGCAAGTCCCCATACGATCAAAAAATCAGAAATTCTGTCGTACCCCCCTGAGATTTAGTTTATCGAATTCTACGTAAAATTTTGATTGAAATCGACATTTTACTCATTAAAATCGGTCCAGTGGATCCGAAGATATGACCTTTAGAAAATCGTCATTTTCCATACTAAATGCGCTGCTTCATAGAAGCCAAAGAAAATGAATTATAACCTACGTTAGTTAGCTCATTAGTAGTTCCAGAAAACTGGCGGTCAGATCTTCTTTAAGTTTTAAGGGACCTTCGGATGGGCGTTCTACGCCATCCAATATTTTAAAAAAATGGGGTCACCGGCCTCGTTTGGGCGCTAGGGCTCCTGGAAGCTCCCATACAAATCCCATATAAAATAATGCGTATAGTGAGTGTCACGGTTGGGTAAGTGAGGTATTCAACTTCCATTGGAGTTTTTGATATTTTTCTTTGTGGATTTCTCTAGCTATTTTCAACTTCCATCAGGTTTTTTGATATTTTTCGGTTATTCTCGACGTTGGTCAGGTCATGCAATGGAGCTTCCTAGGTTTAAGGGATTATTAAGGATTTTTGTGGATTTCTCTAGCACTTTTCAACTTCCATCAGGTTTCTTTGATATTTTTGGGTTAATCGGTTTCAATTGCTTCCAAAACAACTGATATCACAACAAAAATCCTTTTAAAAGGGAAATCTGACGCAAGTCCTTGTCCCTTCTTCCAAAACAAGTGACGCTTAACGCTTCGAAACGCAAAAAAAAAAACTTTCAAAATATTTTCACATTTGTTCACACCAGTGTTATAGTTTTTCTGTTCTTTCAGTTTTATACGCAAAAACTACTTGACTTCCTCTACAAAAATACTACATACATTCCTACATACAAGTCAAATTTTTGCGGTGTGAAAGCTGAAAGAACAGAAAAACTAGAAAATGTATGTAGGTGGCGCAGTTATTCAAGGTAAGGGCCATCAAGATGCAAAAGTAAGCTCAACTTCGATTTAGACGCTTGAGGACTCAACATTTTAAGAAAAGAAAACTCTATCGAAAACACAACTTTTCACTCAAAATAAATCCAAAATGGCGTCAGTTCATGAAAAAAGACGCGAATTTTGAGTATGTAAACGGTCCAAAACTTTTGTTGGCTCCAATTTCATCAGGAAAAATGCTTGAACCTTTGTTGATATGAGAAAAATATGAAAAATACTTATGCCTACTTTTGTATAGATGGCCCTTACCTTGAATAACAGCGCCACTGGAGAACTATATTATCGCCCAAGATTATTTTCGCCAATAAATATTAAAAAAATTTACGTTTTGCGCTAGGTGATTATATATTTTGGTGCTGCGCCTTATTATATTTTTCAATTCAAATCAATATTACTTTTCAATTTGACATCAGACTGCCCTCTATGTGACCTTGCACCATGAAAACGAAGGCAGCCTGGTGTCAAGAATTGAAGCATATCACCGTGACGGCATTGACAAATGCTTTACAACGCACTAAATTTCAAATTGACAACAGGCTGCTGCTGCGATCTAAATTTAAGCGAACTTAGCTCAAGAAGGCAGCCTGGTGTCAATGTGAAACTTAGTGCGTTGTAAAGCATTCGTCATTGCCGTCACGATGATATGCTTCAATTTTTGACACCAGGCTGCCTTCTTTGAGACCTTGAAACATGACAAAGTGTGATGCCCGGTGTCAAATTGACAATTATTTTCCCATAAGGTACTCGCTATTGGCTCTAACATTTCCTAACATCGCTTTTTGACACCCGACTGCCCGGTCGAAATAACAGTCTTCCACTTGTTGCAACTTTCTAAAGGCTGCGTACTTCGGATTTAAGATCCAGTACGTTCATGCACTAGAGTAAAGATCAACCTAATGCATGAACGAACCATAATTGCTTGCTGGTTCGAAGATTTTCAGAACAAAGTACGACATCAATTTGTGAGACATCACCTTCCTTGACAAGTACATTGCTAAAATTTTTTGGGCGATAATGTAGTTCCCCAGCGCCGCTTACATACATTTTCTAGTTTTTATATTTTTGTCATATCAGCAAAGGTTCAAAGAATTCATGATATTTTTTTGGACGTAATTGGAGCAACGGCGGCTCCTCTGACCAATACCAGCCCTTCTCAGCATGCCAACATGGTGAAATAGCTTTGTCTTCTACCTCTCTACAATGATCATCAATTCAATCGCTTTTAACCCAAAATATGAGCGACACGGGCTTTTTAGACGACACTCACCTCACAGTTCACTTTTGAACTTAGAACTACGGCGAAACTGATAGCTGTTAGTAAAAAACAAACAAGAGTCATCTCTATTGTTCTTAATCAGCTGTCATTTGACCCCAGTTGCAAGTTCAAAAGTGAACCGTATCTAAATTTGAACACTCTACTTGAAGTTTTTCAATCATTTTAAAATCATTTCCTATAGTTCAAAAGAAAGTGTAAATATTCATTGTTTTAGAGAAAAGATTACATAAATGAACATTTTGGTACCACTTCAATTTTGAAATTTTTTGTAGTTTGCGCCGAAAAATGTCCAAAAATAAAAGCGGCGGCTGGCGGCGGCGAGCCGTTTTTTTTTATTCGGCGACGGCGCGATCGGCTAGCCGATTTAGAATTTTTCGGCGGCGGCGATGGGATATTTTCAAAAATTTTCGGCTGGCGCCGGCGCACGGGTCTAGTCCGGCATTTGTGACGCATTTTTTTAATCAAATGTGAAAATATTTTGAAAGTTTTTTTTTTGCGTTTCGAAGCGTTAAGCGTCACCCAAATTGATATCAGTTGTTTTGAAAGAAGGGACAAGGACTTGCGTCACATTTCCCTTTTAAAAGGGTTTTTGTTGTGATCATAAAACCCATAAAAGTACGTGAAGCGATACTGTCCTTCAAAACAATCGCAAAATGTTCACTTTCCCAAACAAAACTTTTTTAGAACAAAATAAATTCAATAAAATTCTTAGATAAAATCAGCCGTCTCTGCACTAAACTCATATCAAAAATCAAACTTGATCATTTTTGAGTTAATTTCGTTCATTTGCAACATCTCGTATATTTTTATGACTCTACCAACGTTACCTTTTTAATGTTACGCTACCTTAGCACCACATGCACCAAATCCAATGCGAAAAAGTGGCATCGGCTCAAGTTGAACGCGGTGGAAATCATCTGTCAAATAAGTCAACCTTTTCCAAAATTTTCTTGCGAATCTTTTGAAGAAAATCATTAGGTAATCGATTTAATTTCACCGAATTTTCCACCTACATTCACACTGCAAAAGGTACCTAAGTGCAATCAAATAATTGAATTCAAAAAGGGAAAAGAAATGTGACAAATATTTTGCTATTTCAATGGTTCGTGAACCTTTTGATGTAAAAACTTACATAACCGCTAAGATGGTGAATAGAAAAAAAAACTTTAAAAAATTGTCCGGCATGTGAACATCAGTCCATCGAATGTTCAATTGAAGAAAATCCTAATATTTGTGCTTTGATAACAAATTTACGCCAATGCACACGCCTAGTTCTTGCATTCACTTTTGTTGAATTGTCACATAACAATTTTATTTCCACAGATTCGTTTCCAAGATGATGCAGCGTGTGGTGACTAGCCCAATATTGGGTGCCATTGTAACAAATGGCACTCAGCCACATCGAGGTATGGCTACACTTAAAGTCATCCAGATGCGTTTGAAGTCTGTGAAAAATATCCAGAAAATCACTCAATCCATGAAGATGGTGTCAGCTGCTAAGTGAGTTTCCATTGTTTGTGCGGTAGACTGTCGTGTTGTCAATTTATAGTTTCGTAGATACGCCCGTGCTGAACGTGAATTGAAACAAGCTCGTCCATACGGAGAGGGAGCTAAGAGTTTCTATGAAGTGGCAGACATTCAAGCCAATCCGGAAGACAAGAAAGAATTGTATATTGCAATGACCTCCGACAGAGGTTTGTGCGGTGCTGTGCACACGGGCGTCGCTCGTCAAATTCGTAACGAATTGAACGCCAAAGCCGATACAGAAAATTCGAAGATCATTTGCGTTGGAGATAAAAGCCGAGCTGTTCTACAAAGAGGGTTCAGCAATAAGTTCATCTTTGTTGCCAATGAGGTTGACATTATTGACAATAATCTCAAATCGTCAAAATTAAAAATTTCGATCGGCAGGTTGGACGTATTCCGCCAACATTCTTGGACGCATCGAAAATCGCTATCGAAGTTTTGAATTCCGGCTTCGACTTTGCCAGCGGCCGAATCGTTTACAACAAATTCCGCACTGTTGTTTCGTACGTTCTGTCTTCGATTCCAATTTACAGTCTCAAAACAGTCGAGGTGAGTGTCAAATGGAACGATTTTCGTGAACAATTTATTTATTTCTTTCATTCGTGTAGTCGTCCGACAAGCTTGTCGCGTACGATTCATTGGACGCTGAAATTATTCGCGATTACTTGGAATTCTCGCTGGCTTCGTTGTTGTTCTACGCAATGAAGGAAAGTGCATGCTCTGAACAATCGTCTCGTATGTCTGCCATGGACAATGCATCAAAGAATGCTGGAGAAATGATTGACAAACTTGCATTAACATTCAATCGCACCAGACAGGCTGTCATTACCAGAGAATTGATTGAAATTATTTCTGGTGCTGCCGCCTTGAATTAAAATGCATTTTGCCTTTCGATTCAGTGTTGATGGTTGCCCTCTGTCAATATCGTAAAACATGCCTAGTGTAAGAAATTTGATTTCCGAGTTTAAGTAACATACACACACGATGTAATTTGCCCTGGAAGGATAACAATTTTTTTTTGTTTTTGTTAATAAGTCCTTGGATATGAATATCACTGGCCCAATTGTTCAATCGACTTGTCGACTCAAATAAAGAGAATGTAAATTTATTTGAAAATCATTCATTTGGATTTTTAATAAACGCGGATGTACAACTGAATTTTAAGAATTATTTTTTAACGAATGAGAACCAGAGCCTCGTGTCAAGATTTTGTCGTTGATTAGTGTCGACAAAAAGGTTTTTAAATTTTTCGGAGAGATTTCGTGACTTATAAAAGCAGAAACAGAAAAATCTCCTATCGCTAGATATCTTGCGTCTCCGTCACCCCTTTCTTCTGAAATATCGGTTCGAGCTTTCCGACAATCTTAACTTATTCGGATGCGGAATTAGCCCAGGGTTTCATACGGCTCATTCCACGTACAATTCTACCGTTGGAAATAGTGTAAATGCTACAGAATCTGAGTGTACACAAATGTATTTTCGTTCACTTTTATGAAAAAGATACCAGTTTGTATGGAAAACAATCGTTAACGCAACCAAATTCACAAAGTTTACAAAGTAGATGACCTGTAAATTGGGAACGGCATTTTTTGTTTCATTTTATTATGAATCACTTTGAAAGAATGAAAAAGATGAAAAACCGTTCCCAATTTACGGTACCGATGGAATCAGCCATATCGGTCACAAATTGACGTTTGGGAAGGTTAGTCAAAGCATCAAATGAAAAGCGTTTGAAGCTTGAGTCCTTTCGTATCTAAAAATTTTTAGGTTGACAAAAGCATCCGAAAATAATTTGAAGAGTTGCGTAGAGAGACAGGGAAAAAAGTATGTTTGGAATTTGTTATCTTTTACGACATTTTCAAGTCACGGCGATATTAAAGCCCGCCATACTTATATAGATTACTTTGATACAACTCCATACACATTCACTGTACGAATGGAATTATTTTGTCATTTAATTGACATGACGCTTCAGACGCTGACACATCTAGAACAGTAGTGTTATGGAGCGATCAACAGCGTCAGAGTCAGAGTGAAGTAATTTCTCCTTCCTTTATTTGTTTCTATCGCATCGGAGTAGGTATTTGAAACATCAAGCATCTCTGTATTTAAACCGACAACGACGGGATTCAAACTCGGATTCTCCGCATGAAGCAGAAACATAGAAAAACTACAATTGTAAGTCAACAAATTTTGCAATAGTTAAACGGATATACTGAAGAGTAGCGAACTGTGAAGTGTAGTGAAATGCAGTGACGAGTAGCGAAATGTAGTGAAATGTAGCGAACTGTAATAAAGTGAAGCGATCTGTAGTGAAGTGTAGTAAAGAGTAGTGCACTGACATGTAGCGAACTGTAGTGAAGTGTAGTGTAGTAAAGTGTATTGAAAAATGTACTGAAAAGTGTAGTGTAGTGAACTCTAGTGAAGTGTAGCGAACTGTAGTGAAGTGTAGTAAAGTGTAGCGAACTGTACCGAAATATAGTGAAGAGTAGCAGTGAAGTTTAGTGAAATGCGGCGAAATTAGCGTAGTGATTTTCAGATTTATATTACAGACTAGCGTTGTGACCCGGGCTGCGCCCGGGATGTGGTTTTCCGTGCTAATTTCGTAGAGATGTAAGCAAAAAAGTTTCACCAACTTTTCGAGTGGTGTAAGCTTCAACTGTTTAACTTTATTTTATAATATTTTTTTGAAGATATTTCAGTTCAATTTTCTAGTCAAACATAATGAAAGGAATTTTTTGGTTAAAGTCGCACGACTCTAGAACGAACCTTGGCGCAAAAGATTGGAATGAAACCGATACTTCAGTGTGTAAGATGTTTCCCTCAATATTTTCTACAAAAAAAAATTATAATTGTAGCAAGATTAAGGTGCACTATATGAAAGCTACATCCATATTCACTAAACAAATTATCCACAAATATTTTTGGTTTCTGAGTTCCACATCTATTTTTAAATTTAATTCATCGTTTAAAAGACGAACAAAACTTCCACCAAAAATTTGATGCAGTAAGGTGCACCAAGGTGTAGTAATGTGCACCAAGGTGCAGTAAGGTGCATCAAGGTGCAGTCAGGTGCACCAAGGTGCAGTTAGGTGCACCAAGGTGCAGTTAGGTGCACCAAGGTGCAGTTAGGTGCACCAAGATGTAATGAGGTGTAGCAAGGTGCAGTGAGATCCAGTGAAAGGCGGTGAGGTGCTGTAAGGTGTAGTGAGGTGCAATGACGTGTGGTGAAGTGAGGTGTAGTGAGGTGTAGTGAGCTGCAGTAAGGTGTAGTGAGGTGCACCAAGGTGTAGTGAGGTGCATCAAGGTGTAGTGAGGTGCACCAAGGTGTAGTGAGGTGCTCTGAGGTGTAGTGTAGTGAGGTGCACCAAGGTGTAGTGAGGTGTAATGAGGTGGGGTGAGGTGTAGTAATATTTTGGATATCATCTTATCATTTTTTCTTTTGCGAAACTCACTCTCAATTCAAAGATTCAACTCTCTGCTCCATTCAACTTCGTGCTAACTGTCGATGGAAGATCTAAATTAATGTAATAACATCCTCTACTCGGCAATGGAACAGATTTTGAATTGCAATTTGGACGAGGACGCTTGGAAGCAATCAACACTTTCAGTAAACTTTGGCAGCACTGGTCTCAGACACGTCACAAATCTCCAGTTTTTTTGGGGTCTGTGCTGGGGATTGCAAAAACCGTCCTTTTTTTTAAACCAGTAATCGATAATACCGTCTTTTCGGAGAAAAAATACGATCTTGGCACTTGAACCAATAAATGTTTATTTATTTATTTATTTCGTCAATGGCATACGCTCCTAGTTACATCTTATAGATGGCACTGGGTTTGTCGCACAGCTTACCACTGGCACAGTAAAACTTTGCGGTAATGAAAGGATCTCAAAAAGTAGAACCACAAACAGCGAAAACTAGTAAATAATGATCTAGCCTCTAACCCTTCATGGGTTGTAAGGCAGATTATTATTATTATTACACGCCCCCTGACTACTTACAATAATATTAAATTTACCGTTAACAATTCAAATAAATTCATTATCAATGACGACATTTTTATTAAGAGGATCGATCTGTTCGTTTGTGTTGTTTGGTTCGTTTGACTGTTGTGTCCAGTGGCCCACCTGAAAGAAAACTGATTAGCGATAGCCAGTCGACTAGACTAGCAGACATTTACACAAGTCGAGTAGACCTGGAGTTCGTTTTTCAAAGTCGTGAGACTCGATTTGGCTAATCACATTCTGATTAGAGTGGGAACCATTGGTTCAGTACAATCAACTATAATGAAAATAGAAAGTGCCGATCATTTACGTTATCTTGGTCATAGTCAATTTAATCGGAGGTTGCGTTAATGCACCTAATCTTCGGACACAGAAAAATACAAGATAAGAGAGGGTGTTCGGACTATATACTCGTAAATTTTACTTCTAAAAGGTATTGGTAACATTTAGTCAAATACCGCCCACGACTACCCCCATCTTCCATCGATTTCATTTCTTGTCTGACAATATTTGAGAGACACTTCTTCGATTTCAATTTCAGCAGTCTTACTCAAAGCACAGCCTGATGTAAGACTGTCCGGGACCTTTGTTTTTTTTTTCCTTTTTAGTGACATCCGCATCGGTTGGTAAAAGTGGCTCGGACTACACATAAAAAATCAATGAAGTTATAAGTAAAGACGAGTAGATGTTCGTTATTTGTGAAGTTTTACTTCTCCTTCGACAGATTCTGCTCTTTTCTGATTCGGTATCGGAAAGAATTTCGAAACTTCAGCTGACATATTAGTGTCTGTGGTGTTCTCCTCGTTGTCACTATCGCCCAAAGATGAAGAGTACACCACAGAATATACTTCAGAACACCAGACAGACTTGTATGCCTTTCTGACATGCGCCTTCCCCAAGAATTGACTAGCTTTGCAGACAGATTAGAGGTTTTTTTTGTAGTTGCGTCATTGTAAACGATAGAATGGCGTCAGCGGTGGGAAGACTGACCTCACGTCGACATAACGCCTCCTACTTTTCGCTTTCTTCGTTATTTGTATAACAAAATCAATTTAGTCAGTCAAGTACTGTCCGAAACGTTAATGCGAGCGCGTTATTTTAATTTGAAAATATTGATGAAAACACCGGTATCGCAAATACAGAAAACCGGTAAACGGTTTTCAATGGCTACGGTTTTTTACCGGTTTTCTACCGGTTGCAATCCCTAGTCTGTGCACTTTCGAATTTAATGAACGCTATCCTTCCTTCGTATACGTCAGCAAGAAATCTCTACTCCGGTTTCACCAGCAACTAAGTTTTAAAAGAACTGGGACACCATCATCAGCTCCAGAACTTATCAAGATCTTTTAGAAAATGCCAATACAGATATCACTAAGGCGAGAATCCCAGCAAATGGGTCAAAAGAATCAGGTGCTTGGCTACACGCATTTCCGGACGCTTTGTTAGGAACACACCTGGAACGCAACTAGGAACGCCTCTATGTCATCCTCACACCTGTGTTTGTGGCGAAACAGTTAACAAATTTGGGCTACATGGATTGGCTTGCAAAAGCAGCACTGGTAGAAAAGTTAGACAAGAAGTCATTAATGACCTGATTAAGCGGACGCTGACATCATGCGATATCCGCTCAATCAGAGAACCATCGGGGTGTAACAGATTAGATTTATCAGTTTGGGTCGGACCTTAATAAGTCCATGAAACACAGATCTAGCTATTCTTTGTTTCGTTACCCGATCATAATGTAAATCTCGGAAATCTCCCAGTCCCAGTAAGGAACCTATCCAGAGCGGCAGGTCTCATATTGGTCACTGTTGCGGGTTGAACCACATGACCTCCTAGAGTCCTGAGCCTTAATGAGTAAAACTTTGGGGATTCACACATGCCCATTTTACATTGGGCGCCGGTAAGAAACGCTTCGTGTGCGTTCCTCCATCATAGGCATTCAAATAGTTAATAGTTAACACACCTAGCAATCTTCAAAATGAAATTATGGAAAAACTGAACAACATGCTGCCAGGAGTGAAACTGGTTGAAAGTTCATCGTTCCAACTACTTGGGGCTCCAGTCTCGCTGCCGAGTATACCAGAGTATTTGACAGCCGGCCTAAATATGGTGAAAAATCTGTGTAAACGCTTAACCTCTCTTGATGTTCACCCCGCTCTACGACTTCTTCGGCAGTCACTTTCAGCGCCAAGATTTCAACATTTACTTCGATCATGTCCCACTTTCACCTGTGCAAACCAGCTCATCGAAATAGATGAATTTTATCGCCGCACAGTAGAGGCCGTCACTAACAACGAGTTGACCGACAAAGCCTGGACTCAAGCAACACTTCTTTTGCAATTTTGCGGTCTTGGCATTAGGAAGTTGGTCGACCTTGCCCACCCGGCATACTTCTCATCGGTTTACCAGTCGCAAACACTATCCAATCAAATTCTGGCTAAGTTCAATCAAAATGTTTTAAACGAAAGTTTCATGTCAGCAATCGCGGAATACCTCGTAGACCTGACTCCGACAACCGACGAACAGAAAAGGTTTCAACATCATTGGGATTACCTACGATCTTATAAAATTCACGACGAGCTTTTTCCTCCATCGGGCACGGCTACTTGCATCATCTACCAAATCATTCTCAAAGAGGTTGCAAGCGGTGCCCTCCCATCATTTAGGTCTGCTCACGGATAACGAAACGGCCATAGTTGCGGTTGCCTTGAGACTCGGCACCAAAGTTTGCGAACCACACACCTGTGTTTGCGGTGAAATGGTCCATCCTGACGGACATAACGCCCTACCGTGCAACACTACAAAGCGGAAATACTCCAGACAGCTCCGCTGGGTTTCAGCACAAGCTATCCATGGAGTCACGGCAAATCTCTGATTTGGGATGTAACCGTGATGAACACTGTAGCCTCGACATATTTATACGTAACCTCGTCGAATAGTCAATATCTATTTACACCGTTGGCTTTCGAAACCCTTGGTGCCATTGGTCCCGAAACCAGACTATTCCTTAAGAAGTTAGGCAAACTGATGAAGAAACACAGGGGCGAACCCAGATCGCTTGACTTTTTAATGCAACGAATCTCTATTGCCATTCAGCGTGGGAATGATGTAAGTGTTCATGATAGCTTTTGTGATATTGTTTATAATGATTGTAAAATATTTAAATAAATGTTAGACAATTCTGCAAAAAAAAAAAAATCCACGACCATACACCACAGTAGTGGGGATAGTATGGCCTCAACTGCCCTGTTCCTCAGCATGCTAGTTAGTGTAACAGAAATGATGGGAAAAAACTTGGCGGTTTGACGATTATACCTTGAAAAGGGGCAAACCGTTTGTATTGTATTTCACCTGTGGGGACACAGTTTGCAAGACATATTTAAATAAAACCTACAACCAAATGGGCTGCTGGTGCAGTAACATCCAGAGAAGTCGTCAAAACGACGAAATATTCTTAGTTGGAAGATCGCTTTTGCTTATAGGGCATGTAATAGTTGAGCAATATTATGCTATAAGGTTGTAAGTCACAGACATCTATCTCATCTTTAAATTTGACATTTAGAGCGAAAGAACGTGACAGAAAATAGGCTTACTTGATTATTGCAAAATTACACTCAGTTAAACCCTTCACCTTAATTGTCGTTGTCGACGTTCGGGTATTTATGTCACTTTGGCTGGAAACTTCACCAAATTTAACGAAGTTTGTAGTCTTTTTATCATAAAGTTTAGCATCAGCGCCATCTCATTACTTTTTTAGGTTTATCATGACCTACTCCGCTAGCCATCGAGACGCTAGGTACATGGGGCGACGTGGGAAGAAAATGGATCGGCGAAATAGGAAAGAAGCTGGTGGAGAAAACAGGAGAAACCCGATCCAAAGCCTTCCTGATTCAGAGAATCAGCATAGCACTGCAACGTGGAAACGAGCTTCTATCCATGGAACGATTCCAGAAAGCACACAGACACGTTGTATTATATGCTTTAATTGTAATTATCAAGGTCTGCTAAAACAGAAGATGAACAATGAGATGTTTAGTTTATTTATAAAATGTGAAAAAATAAAAAAACGTTGTAAGTGGGAGTTAGAAATTTTCCATCCTTTATGTTTATTCAAGTGAAAAAAAAGACCGCTCGCAATGGCGCAGCCTGTAAACAAACGATCTTTTCAACAACAAATTAGAATAAATAAAATTCATCTGCTCTTTTTTCCCCTAATGTTGCCAAGATACATGCTGAATTGCCGCTTTGAATTGCAACTGAAATCTTCTGTAATAGGAAATCTTTCCTATAACCCTTTAGAGTTTTTGTAAATTTACAGAAATCTTAGCAGCTTTTAGTGTTTTAATGCTTATATAGCGGCAACATCTCTTCAAATCTGTTGAGAAAACTTTAATTTTCTGTTTGCGAGATATTAAAAGACGCTTCAATATTTAACAACAGATTTAGACGTTTATTTCGTTTCAATCGATTTTCGTTGAGTACAATTTTTTTCTGTGCTTCCTATAAAGTCCACTACCAGAATACCACCAATATTTTCACATTTCGTCAAAGCTCCTCCCAGCCATTTCTTCTGGTCATAGTAATTTACCACGTCAGCACAAACTGCGTCTGTAAATGGAAGTGTAAATAATTTTATGATGGTTTTCATCGTTTTTTGTTTGTTACCCAGAGTTCGTGACTCGTTTTTCAATGGACATTTTAATGTACAGTCAATAACGTTCGAGTGCTTCATGCAGCTGGCATTGCATTGAAGACCAACCGGATCGGTAGTCGGTGTATTACTAAAAAGGATACGCAACTTCTCCAACGGTGGATCAAAGTTTGGGTCTCGAGCACGTGGATCGAATGTTGGGTCAGGTCTGCCAATTACTTCATAAGTTACGGATTTCCATCGTCTCTTACAAAGAATTCTTGCGCCTTCTAACCAATCTTTTTGATTCATGTGTTTGTCAATGCAATAACACAATTCGCCTGTCGCCAAATGGACATTTTTTTAACCCAAAAAATTCAACAATTATATACTTACGACGAGTTTCTCCTCGTTTAAGTCTCCCTGTGAAATTAATGTGTCGCACATTTCCACCTCTTTTGTCTAACCAAAAATCAGTGACATTTTTTTAACCCAAAAAATTCAACAATTATATACTTACGATGAGTTTTTCCTGGTTTAAGTTTCTCTGATAAAATGTGTAGCACATTTCCACCTCTTTTGTCTAACCAAAAATCAGTGACAAGTGTCCGGTTACAGAAACTCACTTTAGGGTAAAGTTGAACAATTTGATACAAATGTTTGAGCGGAACTTCTTCCTGTGCTCGGACAGTTAAAACTGCTAGTAGAAGCAGTTGAAGAATCATATCGAAAGGACGACTCACACTAAAAAAAATTTACTCCAAGCTATTCAGCTGGCGAAAACAGAATAATAGTTTTTCAGAAACGTTTTCTAGTTCAAAATAAAGTCATGAATAAACACCTGAATAAACAAACTATTATGTAGGCTGATTTTCAGAAATTCGTTTTTTATATTTTGAAACTTCAAATGAAACTATCGAAAATTTTTTGAAAAATTTCGCGCTCGAAATAACGTACTAATTTATCGATTACCAACTTAATAAAAATGAAAATACAAAGTAGTCAAAGGGAGTTGACACGGAATTGACAACAAATTTTTTAAATTAACAACAGAAATAAATTTGAAAAGACTTTACGGTAAGTTCTTAAGCAAATCTTATTTTTTCATAGTGAACTTTCATTTTAAAAAATAATTGAAAAAGTGAAACGGTCCATTTTAACGTTTCGTATATATGGCGTGAAGGTAGTTCCACTTTTTTGTCACGTCAGATAGGTGGTAGTACTTCTGACGTGTTGAGCTCGAACTCTGCGCAATTAAAATTTTTTACTTTGAATTCTTGGTCGCACATATTTCGTGAAGGGATTATGTCAAAGTATAGTGGATTGCATGACCATTATAGAGAAACTGTTGAACGAATTGCTGGCCTGACATCTTATCATATCATTAAAACAACTGGATACTTTTAGCAAGGGACAAATTCAAAAACTCAAAATAGCCTGAGTAGCTTAGGGTAAAAACATTCGAAAACCTTCAAAATGGGGAACTGTCAAACATTATAAAAACGTAAACAAGTCCGAACACTAGAATTTCGTTTTCATTTCGACAGCGTGATATTTATGCAATTATGACAGAGTAGATAATGTGACAACATTGCATTTTTACACTCACCAAGGCGTAATGAATGAGTATTAATTTTATTGTCTACTTTTCACAAGCTGACATGGAAAAAGAGTTGCTATGACTATTGTCATAACCCTCGTTAAAAAAAGATGAATACGTTACAAATAATACTCTTAAACAAGGTCGCTAACTGATTCGCTAGTCTAAAAAGAAACTAGCGCGCTAGTAGCTAGTCGCTTATTTTTCGCTAATATGCCAAAATCTGGAATAGAAAAAACACCAAAAATTTTTGAAAAACTGGCATTCGGTCGAAAATAGACTGATGACTTGTGATGAAAAGCTCCATATTTTAGCGAATCCATTAGCTATTAGCGAAAAATATTCGCTAATCGGATTTTAGTGAGCGCTAATCGCTACTAGCGAGCAGTCTGGAATTTTAGCGTCGCTATTAGCGACGCTAGTAGCGTCTCTAGTGTTTAGCGACGCTAACCCAACCATGCTCTAAAAGTACAATAACATTATCACAGACAAAAATCAAATCACAAAATAAAAAATAAAAATCACAAAACAGAAAGAAGTCAAAACGAACAATAATACTAATAAAGAGAAACAAAAACTATGTTGTCAAGTTTAAAATTGTAAATAAAAAGCACTCAAGGAGCTTGGTCATAAAATTTAAAGCAAAAATAAAAATAAGAAGTATTTAGCGAAAAGCTGCGTCAAAGTTGAAATAAATAAGATAAATAAATAAATAAGCGACATTAAGTATAATAATTAAGTCCACCAAGAAGGAGTCGTCAAGTTGAGCCGTAGGCGTCGTCAAATAAAATATCTCGATAAAGACGATAACGGAACAGCAAAATATCGGCCACATGAAAAAAAAATCTTATTTTCATTTTTAAAACATTTGAAAAATATAAAAAAGTTAATCACCGGGTTAGTGCTTCCGGTTTCGGTTGTCATAGAAGTGGAAAGGAAGCACCAAGCAAACACTATCCAACCAAACCAAATGAGCCAAAAATCGAATCATCAAGCCCATGTACTTTATTCCTGAATTCGAGAGAAGGAAGCGTCGGACCTACATGAGCAACAGCAAGGTTGAATAACCGGCAGGCGAAATTAAATGGTGAAAACTGTGAATAATCACAGTTGGTACCGGTTATCCGAATCATAGAAAATTTACGTAGTACTCTAGAGCCGTCATTCAAAATAATCTTATTGCGGAGAAACTTCGAATTCTATTTACCAGTCAGAATATCGTGAATGAAAAAAACTGCTGCGTCGGTGCGGCGTCGTAGAAGTGATTTAAGGCTGAGCTCGGCACATCTGTCGGCATATGGACGTAAACGATAACTTTCATTGTCACTGTCGATGTGTCTATCACGGTTAGCGTATAGAAGAAATTGCCGCTGAACACTCTCTAACCGCTGGATGTGAACAGCATGATGAGGTGCCCAGATCGTGCTAGCGAACTCAATATGTGAGCGAATCGTCCGTAGCACTGGCACTTAACAAATGATAGCATCGAAGTAGCTTTCATTGAGGCCAGCTCATAGTGATCATTAAAGCAAAACTTGTCGTTATATGTAACTCCGATGTCCTTGGTGCTATGAACGCGATTAATCAAGTGGTAGTTAGCCAAAATTGGTGAACGCTTACGAGATAAAGAAATTATTTTGCATTTATCAGCATTTAATTCAAAATTATTGTCGGAGCATCACTTCACGAACTTGTCAATTGAGTCCTGCATTGAGACCGTATCTTCAATTGATGAGATGCTGTTATGAACAATTTTTTTATCATCGGCGAAGTTGATGTCTATGGTAGGATGAGTGGCACAATCGGAATCATTGAAGAACACCACAAAAAATAGAGTGACCAACACGGAGCCTTGCCCGATTCCAGAGGAAACATCTTCTACTCAATCCGATTCGATGGAATTTATTTTCACCTTCTGCTTTCTACGCTGGAGATTCGGTACATATCATTTGTCAATTTCATAATTAACTGAATACAGTAAATAACATCGAAGGCTTTGTGTATATCAGCAAGAAATAAGTCAGTTTGCATGTCGTTATTGAAGGATCGATAACTCCATTAGGTTGGATTCTACTCTTCTACCAGGAAAAAATCCGTGTTGACTAGGTGATGAATACGGATATATGTTGTACCTAAGCTGCTCGAAAACAATTATTTCGAACACTTTCGCAAGGTTTGATGAGACACACACGCCACGGTAGTTAGTGAGTTCTGATTTCTTACCGGATTTAAAAACTGGAGTCAGGTTACCAATCTTACAGAGATCTGGATAATATTCTTCCAGCAGTGACTTCGAGTAGATTGTTGCGAGGGGCATAGACAAAATATCAGCACGTTCGCGCAAAAATATTGGTGCCATTCTATCAGGACTTATGCCTTTACTCAAATCCATATTCATAAGGGTTTTTTGAACAATCTCATTTGTAATCGTCACGTTAAAATATCCATAGTTATATCTAGATCTAATGAAAGAGAGAAGTTTGGAATGCTCTTCATCGTCGTTCGGGTATTGTCTATATACGCATGCAAAGTATTTAGCGAAAAGGTTTGCTTTTTCAGCGTCAGTAGTAGCACTCTCGTTTCCGTAAAACATCTTCCCGGGTAAGCTGGTTTTCTTGTATATTGAGTTTATGAAATTCCAAAACTTCCGGGGTTGCTTCTTGTAGTTGGCGGCTATGTCACGCAAGTATTCATTGTACAAGTCGTCACGATAATTCACAAATTCATCCTCAGCAGCTAGAAACGAAGAGATATCTGCATTTTCTGGATTTTCGATAGACTGCCTTTGGTGACGCTTGTAGGCTCGGTTTCTCCTATTCTTCAGATTAATCAATTTACCATTGAACCAAGCAGGATGGTTTGATGTATGGATAGAAGCTTTGGGAATGTGAAGGTCAAAAATTTCATAGCATTTGTCGTAAAAAGTGCTCAGCATGTCGTCGAGAGTTTGTCCATCGAAAAGGGATGTGAAGTCAATTTTAGATAGCTCTTCACGAATACGTCCAAATGGAGCTTTCTTAAAACAGTAAAAAATTTCGGACGATAGAGATGAATTATAGACCTCTGGTTCACATTCGATCAAACACTGAGTCTGAACATGAGCAACATCTTGCATCGAGGAAGGTATAAGTGGCAGATCGGCTACACTGACAATGGATAGTTCTGGCATGTTTGTATAAACAAGGTCAAGAACGTTGTGTGATTTGTTCTGTAGATCGGCCATCTGGAACAGACCACATTCCAGTAGAGATGAGGTCATCGTTCTAACAATATTCGCTTGTCGGGATTCTGAATCACCAATCGATGGGAGAAAATCAAAGCCATCTTCATTGGATGACCACTGAACCGTAGGCATACTGAAACCACCAACTGCAACGAAAATATCACCATGACCAATCCTTGAGTGCGCTGCAATAATGGCTTTCAAATGAGATAAATAAACTTCTTCAGTGGAACCATATTGTATGTAGAGCCCGTAGACGTACAGCTTTGCATTGAATGAGCGAAGATGGACTTTAATGCAAATCGCTTCTAGACGTTTGTGTTCGGGTACGTCAACAACTTCACTATCATACATTGAATTAACAGCAATGAGAACACCACCACATTTGCTCGCATCAACATCTGTGTCCTCACGGTCCTTCCGAAATACAATATATTGCGGATCGAAAAACTCGGCACTAAATTTAGTCTTCTGTAAATGAGTCTCAGAAAGAACAATTAAATCGTAGTCACAAGTTGAAGAGGAAAGAAGGATGTGATCTTTTTTACCAACCATTCCACGAATGTTGTTGTAGTAAATGGACAAATACGGCCGAGACGGAACGGAACTTGTTTCAATCGAACTTGGTTTGATTACGTCGTGCTGTTGGCTAAAAAAGGCACAGCAGAAGCGGTGCTCCCGTTTCGAACAGTCCAAGGTTTGATTCTTACATGGCCTGACCAGAAGTTAGGACGAGTGATGATACTTGAAATGGCGTCGTCTGTCTCAATCTTAAAATTGACATGTCGCAAAACCGAAACATCCTGTCCACGTTTGGTCAATCTTCGTATCTTAATGCGTTTCTTGTCAATATTGGAGTTGAGAACGATGTATTGCATTATATTAGCTGGAGTGACTTTCACGTCCAGAGGTGAGATTTGGAAGGCATTTTTGAGCTCAGTAGGACGGACACTATCACCAACACTCACCATTTCAGAAGAGCTGTCTGTGGGAGAAGGAAGGACAGAATCACCAAGATGATGAACACTCGTCATTACGGAAGCGCCTTCATTCAAAGGAGCAAGTTGAACATTTACTTTGGCTGGAACACTGGGCTGCTCATAACCATCTGTATTCTGGAATGATGTAAGTTTAGTTCCCAGTGGGAGAGAACTCTGAAATTCGTTCCTGAAAGCCGTGAGTTCACTACTCAAGCTGCGCACGTTGTCGTAAATAGAATCCAATTTCACATCACGTTGAATAGTCTCGATCAGAGGTGACTTATTAAATAAATGTGGTCTGCTGGAGTCTGATGCAATCCGGTCAAGGACATCGGAGTTACTCTTAAGCAAGGACATAACTGAATCAAAAGATGACCATGTATTTGACTCAAAGGAGTGAATCATCGAAAACAAATCGTCAGATGAATTTGAAGCTTTTATCTTTGGAGATGGTGAGGTGATGGACCAGTCGAGTACGTTGGAATAACGACTGACTCTGCCAGCAGCATCATTAGGCAAATGTTTCGTCACAATATCATCTGGCTGAATACGACTTATGGATTCAATGAGACTAGACAGTTTCGCATCGATTAGAGATTCGATCTTTCCGACAAGGTCGGAGTCAGAAGGCTGGGACACATTTGAATCATCTGTTTGGGACTCAACGCGATTCAGCTTATTAATAACAGTGTTGAAATGATCGTCATGTTGTGATCTTTCGATAACTTCTGAGATGGAATCGAGCTGATTTAACATAGTTTCATTACTAGGGCGGTTTTTAATCTCATCTTGGCAGGTCTTGCAGATGAACTGAACAGGAGAATCTGTCGTAAAAAATGATTTCTGATTTACCTTGTTCAGGGTGACGTTGAAGCAATGCAGGAAGTAGGATCGAGAGCATCCAAAACAATTAACTTGAGTCTTATCGGCAGACTTTGATGAACAAGTTCGCTTGCATACATGGGAGTCCATTTCGTATTAAATTACAGGCTTGGTATTGTCTTGTAATAAGCTTAAATGTGAAATTCCGAAGCTGCGGGAGTCTCGTCCGCAAACTGACTCCTATATCACAATCAAACAAATTTCGAAAATTTCCGAAGTTTTGAAATATTGCGCCAATAATTCGAAGTCAAATCCAGAGGAGGACAACCCTGTTGCTGTCAAGTAATTAACTGTCAAATAATTTAAAAAATTTTCGAACTGAGCAACTGATCAAAGCAATTAAATTTCACGATCACAAAAATCGCTTTTCCAGGCCTGAAACTCCACAATATCAATGAACTTCACACAAAACAATGGCACAAAACACCGATACACCGATTCCGACAAACAACAATCCCATTAACAGTCACGAAGCGTCGAATTTTAAGCAGAAACTTTAGTATGAATGCAAGCGTGTATGTATGATAACTGTATTTTTCAGTTCCATAATAATCTACCACACGAAAGCTTTACCATTTATCATGCTCGGAGCGGTAGCGGAGGGCGTGACGCAGTCCCCACACCCAAAAAAAAACGTCCACAAACCCAAAACCCTCCATACGAAAACCTTTGGGACAAGACACGATGTATAGGCGAAGTTTTGAGTTTTTCCCCTCGCCCCCCCCCTTCCCCTCCAAATTATTTTTAAAAAAAACTACGTCGCAGCAGCTTTCCAACAAGCCCTCACTCATCAAAATCGGTTGAAAATTGGCTGAAATGTGGAGGTTTGAAGATGGTACTTTTCCATACATCTTACCAAAATCCATTGTTCTCATTATTATGAAAACTTTTTTCCTGATCTGTCGGTTTCTATCTATCTATCTATGTTCTATTAATAATTTTCGATCTCGAGAACTAGACAGCCGATTTTCCTGAAATTTTCAGGGAACGTCAGTCTCGGCCTAAAATGAAAAATTTCATTGGCCGCTTTTCCGGGAAAACTCTGGAAAAGTCGGAAAGTGTGGAAAAGTGGTCAATTTTCATGGTTTTTCACGTAGTGCTCGGAGTTTTCGAATTTTAGCTCCGGAGTGACAATACCTAGAGAGTTGGTTTGTTCCGAGCGATTAAAGAGTTTGATCAGGAGAATTTTTTGGGATCATAAGAAAATGGCTGCCGGGTGTCAAAAAGGCGCCATTTTGAATTTTTGCTATCTTCTGAATTAGAATAGCCAGACAGTTGGTTTCTTCGGGAAAGTTCGATAGATGACTTGGGCATCATTTTGATGAATAGAAAGTGGGGTCGCCGAGGCGCCGAAGTTGGCCAAAATTGAGGCGGAAGTTTTCGCCAAAAAAGTTTTTTCGTCGGAATCGATAGATATTGACTTGCGCATCATTTTGATGAATAGAAAGTGGGGTCGCCGAGGCGCAGAAGTGGGTCAAAAAACAAAAAACTTTCAAAACTACTGATATCCCAACAAAAACCTTTTAAAAGGTAAAGTGTGACGCAGTCCCTAATGTCTACTTCCAAAATTAATGATATCAGTGGAGGTGACGCTTGCGCTGAAAATACGCATACATTTCCTTGACGACAACGTCACCCTGTGTTCAAAAAATCGCGTCACAAATGCCAGACCCAACGACGAAATAATTGTTCTGTACTTTCAGTTTTTACGCTGCAAAAATTTAACATTCGTGTCTTTTTGCGAAGATTGTTTGGAGTTTTAAATTTTTGCGTGTGAAAACTGAAAGTGTTGACAAATTATTACGCTGGTGGGTCTGGCATTTGTGACGCGATTTTTTGAACACAGGGTAACGTTGTCGTCAAGGAAATGTATGCGTATTTTCAGCGCAAGCGTCACCTCCACTGATATCATTAATTTTGGAGGTAAACATTAGGGACTGCGTCACACTTTACCTTTTAAAAGGTTTTTGTTGGGATGAGAATGTACCGTAGTGTTATCAATAAACAAAAGCAATTCATTCATTGATGTTGTGTTGCTTGGTGAATGAAACGATGATTCAATTGTTTACTTCAATTTATTAGCATCCAATATTTCGGAACTACGTTCCATCTTCAGGGCGCTACGAATAAAAACAATGTTTTTAGGCCATGTTATAATCTAAAGATAACATTGAATTTAGCAAAATGCTATGAGCAATTCATAATATCGATGATCGGAATTTCAATATTAAGAGTTAACAAAAGACCAACTATAAGCCAGCAGCTCTGGATAACTGTGAGTGGGAGAGTCAGACTACAAGGTGCGAATTTCTCTATTCCGATTTATTTTGTCTAAAGATACGATATGTGCAAGTTTATTTAAAAAATTTTGTTAGACAATTTTTTATTTTTGAGCTCCGAAATGGGGTTTTATGTTACGAATAAAGTTGTAACTTTATTTTTTGATCTTTTTCTGCTTTGTGCTTTAGTGTATCATAAAAATTGTGGTCTTTGGCCGGAAGAACATCTTTAAGTTTTTGTAGATCGTCGAATTTTTTGAAACTTATCTCCAAAGGGCTGTCATGAAGTTCCTCCGGTTTATATTTTTTGATAATTTTTCGCTTTTGTGGAAGAACTCTATATTCGTCCTTGTGCGACAATTTAAAGAAAATTTGACCTTGCGTTGTGTATTTCAAGCATCGTAAATCAGTCACTGTCGGATCACCTACACCTAATTTCACAATTACAGCGCTAAAATTCAATCAGTTAAAGCGCTAAAATCCACTTTTAACGAATTGGGGTTATGTATCTGTGCCCCTAAACCCCTCAATCATGCATTTTTTGTCATATAGTAACACCACTAATTCATAGCTTTAAACGGCTCCTACTTCTAAACCTGATGTGAGCGCCACCTGCTAACGTCATATTATTGTTTAGGGGGGTCAACCCCTACCATCACCACCCTTCCCCCACCCCTTCCGCACGAAACTCATAAAGTAAGATTTTACCAGTCAATGAACTTTTCTTACTGAAAGATAATCGCTAAAAGGAATCAAGTATTCTGGGGTTATATATCACTTTATGGTCAGGAAGCTCCAAATTTCAATATATAAAATTCATCTACTATTTTTCCCTAATGTTGTCAAGACACATGCTGAATTGCCTCTTTTTAGTGTTTTAATGCTTTCGTTCCCTAAAATACAGGGGCAACATCTCTTCAAATCTGTTCAGAAAATTTTAATTTTTTGTTTGCGAGATATTAAAAGACGCTTCAATATTCTAAAATATGCCACTGGACACGATAAAAAAGCTATTTATCAACAGATTTGGACGTTTATTTCGTTTCAATCGATTTTCGTTGGGTATACAATTTATTCTGTGTTTTCTATAAAATCCACCACCACAGTACCATCAACATTTTCACATTTCGTCGAAGCTCCCTTTAGCCATTTCATCTGGTCATAGTAATTTACTACGTCAGCACAAACTGCGTCTGTAAATGGAAGTGTAAATAATTTTACGATCGTTTTCATCGTTTTTTGTCTGTTACCCAGAGTTCGTGATTCGTTTTTTAATGGACATTTTAACGAACAGTGAATAATGTTCGACTCTTCCGTGCAGCTGGCATTGCATTTAAGACCAACCGGATCGGTAGTTGGTGTATTACTAAAAATGAGACGCAACTTCTCCATCGGTCGATCAAAGTTTGAGTCTTGAGCATGTGGATCGAATGTTGGGTCAGGTCTACCAATTACTTCATAAGTTACGGAATTACGTCGTCTCTTACAAAGAATTCTTGCGCCTTCTAACCAATCCTTTTGACTCATGTGTTTGTCAATGCAATAACACAATTCGCCTGTCGTCAAAATGGACATTTTTTTAACCCAAAAAATTCAACAACTATATACTTACGATAAGTTTCTCTTGGTTTAAGTTTCCCTGTGTAAGTAATGTGTCGAACATTTCCAGCTCTTTTATCTAACCAAAAATGAGTGACAAGTGTTCGATTACAGAAACTCACTTTCGGGTAAAGTGGAACAAGTTGATACAAATGTTTGAGCGGAACTTCTTCCTGTGCTCCGACAGTTAAAACTGCTAATAGAAGCAGTTGAAGAATCATATCGAAAGGTCGACTCACTCTAAAAAAATTTACTCCCAGCTATTCAACTGGCGAAAACACAATAATTGTTTTTCAGAAACGTTTCTAGTTGAATAAAGACCTGAACGAACAAACTAACACGCTGCATTTTTTCAGTCGTTAAAAAGAAATATTTTAATCGAATTATAGTCGTTTCCAGCAGATATCACGATATTTTTCAACTCATTTAGTTCGTATACTTAAACGGGTAAGCTGCTGATGACTCGCTGCTTGCGCGGCATAACATTTCCATTCATTTAAAGGCTAAGACTTTGCGTAATATGTGAACTGTTTGCCCATTAAAATTTAAGTATAATCACTGTAGAGTAGAGCGGTTTTTGATACAAAATTTCAAAAAGCCCTTTTAGGTGAGTTCGGTGCCCAGTGAGCCAAAAGTTTGAACATTCTCCGATTGAAATATTAGATACAGAAAAGGTGGAGCGATAGACCGTGGTTGTTTTTCCTCATTTATTTTTGGTGGACAGATTTCGGTAAAAAAATAGGGTACACAATGGAAAACGTTCAGAAATTCGTTTTTTATATTTTTAAACTTCAAATGAAAATTTTTTGAAAAATTTCGCGCTCGAAGTAACGTACTAATTTATCGATTACCAACTTAATAGAAATGAAAATACAAAGGAGTCAAAGGGAGTTGACTCGGGCTTGACAACAAATTTCTTAAATTAACGACATAAATAAATTTGATAAGACTTTACGGTAAGTTCTTAAGCAAATCTTATTTTTTCATGGTGAACTTTCATTTTAAAAAATAATTGTCCATTATAACGTTTCGTATATATGGCGTGAAGGTAGTTCCACTTTTTTGTCACGTCAGATTGGTGATACTTCTGAAGTGTTGAGTTCGAACTCTGCGTAATAATATTTTTTACTTTTAATTCTTGGTTGCACATATTTCGTGAAGGGATTATGTCAAAGTATAGTGGATTTCATGACCATATAGAGAAACTGTTGAATCCGTTCCTCTGGCCTGACATCTTAACATATCATTAAAATGACTAGATACTTTCAGTAAGGGAATGTTCATCTGTTATGTCAAGCTATTTTTTAGAATTTTTGACCCTCCCTCCTCCACACTGCCACGCAAACCTGTCGAAAAATGCTGAAATGTCCATATCAAATTTGTCTCCGTCACGTTTTTTTGGACCCTCTCCCTAGAGTGTGACGTAATATGTGAACAGCACCTAAGTCGTTGAACCATTAAAGACAGTATGCTCAGCGATAAAGTTTTTCAACACTTTCCAGTAAGTCTTTTTAATTGTAGAGTGTTCTTTATCACAAAGACCGGTTTCGATAGAATTAACGCATTTAGTATGATATCGGCTTTTGTAAAAGTATAGGGGCCATTCCATTTAGACCAAGTTTTGAGGTACATACCATCACTTCACATCGCATAACTTTGCAACCGCTTTGCATATTCATTTAAAACTTTCCTAGTAGGCTTCTGAAAGATGACTTAAGATATCTGACGAATAAAATCTATCGAAAACCTCCTACGGTTTCTACACATTCTCCTGTTTACAGGAAACGTAAAATTGTGAACAGGAGAACGTTCTGATTGATTTTCGCCTTCACTAAGGACTTAAATAAGCCTATTAACAGCAGGTTCTGGCCCAATGAATGTGGAACTGCTTCCCTCTCTGGCCTACTGATCAGCTTTTTCGTTCCCCTGCACTTCTGAGTGACTTGGTACCCATGTCGATGTGACTTTATTTTCTCTTGACAGAGTTTCCAGAGTTTAGAAGCACTTCGACGAAATCTTGACCGATGACAGCGCCTCTATGGACGATTCAATGTCTGAATAGATCAAGATTTTCTTATTTTTGATGCCATCTCCCTTATATCTTAACTTTCACAGATGGCGACTACCTCCGACTGAAAAACGGTGGTGTATGAACGCAGAGCCATGGATACATCGTATTCCAAGTCCTCTGTCCTTCATCCACCTCTGCTGGACGCCTTAGATTCGAAAAACTCTTCGGAGTTTCTTGAAAATTTTCAGCGGCGGCGCCGTCTTGTTTCGGCTGTCGAAAAACTTAGGATGAGATAGGATTTGTTGCGGTGTTGGATCAGCGAATTTTTGTTTAGCTTTCTTTGGCTCATACAAAGCGCTTCTTCCCGAAGCCCCACGCGAAATGGGCCAATGATCTGCTGAAAATCGTTCGAAGTCGTATTAGTAGGGTAGTAGGAACGACCACTGGATACTGTGAGCTAAAGCGGCAACTGAATAGGCTACGGCTAATGGAAACCCCAAGGTGATCTTGTGGATTAGAAGAGGAAACGCATACATATGATATATGATTGCCCCAAATTCCTTCAAAGTAGACGCAGGATTCTTAGCGATTTCGTTGTGAGACCATCTGAAGCTATCAAACTTGGACCTGCCACTTTAGACATGTTCTTGGAGGCACCTAACGATTCAAATGATGAACGGGAAAAGAAACAAAGGATTCTAGGATCTGTGTTTCGAGGCTAACATTAGGTCGTGCCAAACTAAAAACTTTCTTTGACGCTGAATCTTACGAGATTTTTTTTGAATACATCTGGCGTGACTGGCACCGACCAATGGGTTTATGAAAACATATTGTGACGAAAACAATTAGTTCGTGCACTTTAAGGTTCTCGGGGATCTTAGAAATCTTAGAAAATCCTTAGGGAAATTCCTAAAATTCCTAAAATCGTACAAATAAAGGGAAATTCTTTCAAATTTCACACTCCAAATTCAAAAAAATCCTTCAAGTGAAAAAAAAGCATTTTCTATTGAAATATGCCATGGAAGCCAGAGACGGGTGAGCTCAGTGGTAACGTACTGGCTTTCCACCAAGAATATCCGGGTTCAATCTTGGTGGGGACAAATTCTGTATTGGATTTTTCTTCAATGTTTAGCATGAAAGTAACGTTCCTAGGTACTCCCAGGCATGGGTAGTTGTGAATTTGGTGCCGCAACGAATTCGCACATAGAAGAATGATAAATAAGACGTCACCCAAATTCGACGAATTCTGTGTACAAATATCTGAGTCTAGCTTCAGACGGAGGTATAATTAGTACAAGAAGAGATCCTAATGGTAAAATGCTAGCTATCGTTAGGCGTGGTTCGTAATTCACATGTCCAACAATGCCCTCAGGTAAAACACTTTGTTAGGGGTAAACCGGCATTCTAAGCCCTACTAGTTTCCGCAGTTCATCGTAGATGGCACTAGGGTTGTGTGCAATCTTACACTGACTCCGTAAAAATTTCGGTAATCTCTAAGAAGAGTCCATATGAGCAAAAGTTCAGAAAAAATTGCGGAACTAGCAAACAAAATGATCTAGCAGCTGACCCCGACGCGTTGTAACGGCAGATTATTATTATGGCATGGAAGCCATCTGCATCAATTACGGTATTCCACACGAATTAGGAAAACTAAAATTAGGAAAACCCAAAATAAGGAATCAGGCAAGCAGGAAAAAATCAGGAAAATAATTTTTGAGAGAATGCTTCGCAGGCCGTTATAAATCCTGGAAAATAAAAAAGTGGGGTGGAGGGGCGGAGCCCCCGCGTAGGGGGGTCAAGGGGGGAATATCCCCCTTGCGGGGTCTAAGGGGCAGAGCCCCTAGCGGTGTTCGGAGCAGAGCCTCATGCACGCAAGGCAGCCTGCAGGACGTTAGTAGCTCGCCAAAGGCGCAGGGGTTTAGGGGGCAGAGCCCCCTACATACCAAAATTAAGATTGCGACCTCCTTAGGAATTGAAAACTGATGTTTTTCCTGATTTATTTTCTTCCTGATTTTTGTTTTTCCTAATTTTGGTTCTCCTAAATTTGGTATTTCCTGTTTTTTGTATTTCCTGATTTTTGTTTTTCCTTATTTTAGGTTCCTGATTTTTTGATGAAGAACATTTTCACCCATTTTTAATTTTTTTCTCGATAAAGAGAAAACTCTCCACCGTAATTTTTTCAGGGTATGTGAGAAATGAAGTAAAGTTTTTTTTGGATGATAAAAGTAAAAATCAAGGAGGATACCCATGTTGAAAACTCGAATTTTTCAATTGGAAGGCCTGCGGAGGCCAGAAAGTTGACTTTTTCGAATCGATCTAGTTTTTACCTAAAAGCCTCATCTTACTTCTGCCTAAATCAGCAATAGTCACTTTAATCGGATTTATCCGTAAAAAGTTATACAATCTTCAAGAAATGACTGTACCCGATTTTAGTGCATTTTTGAGCAGTCGTGCCTTTCCCCGAAAAAGTGTCTTCCACAATTTTCTTATTTCAATTAGCCCTACCACCCGTCACAATTTCATTAAGTTCCTCCAACGCGTCATTTTGAGTTTGGGTCATTTCACAAAGCATGACTCTTTCCTAATTCAGGTGGACATTCATCAATTACACATCTCATGTGCAGGACACACCTCTTATACAATGAAATCTAGAATGAAAAATTAATTTAAAAAAATTCTTTATTAAAAATTCGTACAGCACAAGTTTGAGTCTAACTGAAGATTTAGTTTTTTGTACTAGCGACTATCAATCGGAAAGGTTCTTTATGAATTAATTTATCAAAATGTTTACAATCGTTCGAAAAGTGATTCAAAAATTCTCTATTGTCGAACTGCCATTTTTCTACCAGCGAAAAGTGATGACTAAACTTCCATCGATGACCGGAAACTGTCCAATTCATTGTATCGTTCTTTTTCCACATCAGCGACACTAGACCTCGTCGTTCTAACAAGCTGCTGCATAATGATCGTAAGAATTTGTTGGTAAGTGAAATATTGTTTAGGCTAAACGAATCTAAATAACTTAAAATATAAGAAATCAGCTCAACTGGTAAGTCGGTCAGACTGATTTCGTTGTCCATGTGATCTCCATTGAACGTATTGTGGACATCTACTCCTATCAGACCGAACGCCTTATTTACGTTGCTGAAGACGATCCTCGTCTTACTATTGTTAAAAATTGGTTCCATTTGTCTCGAACTAAACGAGCATCCATATTGTTTGTTCGGGCAGTGTTTCTGTTGACAAAATCATTATTAGATTTCATTCAGAGAATCCATTTGGGATCGGACGCTGTGATCCCCAAATCATTCCACTTACTTCCATCCAGCCGTTTAATGAGTTGATTATATCACTGAAAAAAAATGAAATTTCTTTGCAATCACTTGGTACATACACTCCATAGCTACACCTACCAGTGTACATTTCGATAATGGGAACAATATTCGTCTCTGCGAAAATCACTATCACAGACTTGCCTTGTTTCGATCTGCTTCGACCCGTTGTCCCCGCAATTGAGTTGAAAGCTTGCACTTAGAGAAGAATCGTCTTTTATGGTTTGTTGTTTAAAATAGTCGCCGAATTTGCTCACACGCATCTCAACTTTTTGCACGCTCAGATTTTTCTTCATGAAACAACCTAAATTCCTGCAGGTCACAACCGAAGCGGCACATCTTTCTAGATGTGCTCGCAAATCTTTCCGGAACATAACGAAATTACAACCGAATTCGGAATTGATACAAGGCACACGGACTCTTGGACATAACACATCCAAGTGATCTTGCAGCTTGCACTCATGCATACGATGTTCACATCCCGATCGACACTGAATCACTTCACACGATGCGTGTGCACAATTTATCTTGAAGCAATTATCACAGTGCGAATGGGAATGCATGGCCGAAAACAAGATGACACCGGTATACGGTGGGTCACAAAGTGTATCGAAAGTATGCAATCGAGTGACAATGTAGTTTCACTTTATCGATATTAGTCAAACAAATTACGTGTTTCTCCAGTTCGGATTATGTCTACTGATAGATAGCATGAAGTACTCGATAAACTCACAAGCTTCTGTTCCAATAAAATGATTAATTTTGTTTGTATTTTAAGATCTGTGCGTCTTGTATGTGTACATAGAGAAGACACAGAACAAAACACGTTCGGTTTGTTTACATAAATCCGGAATGTCACTAATATTCAAACAATAAATTTTCCAGCTGATCATTAGATATTTACCGCGAAAATTTAAGATACAACTGCAACTACCGCTTATGAGGGGCCTCTGATCTTGTACCTTCCGTCAGGAAAAAATTTACTGGCAAACTCAAGAGTAAAATGAAAATGTCAGCATGTTTCACTGAAATTATCCTCAACTGAAATGATTAAGCTCAATCCACTCCGAATCCTTTCGTTTTTTCAAACTTTTTTCAAGAGCAAATTGCAAAAATGGGAACTGCCAAATTTGCGATGTTTGTCAAATTACTATAGCTCATGTACTGGTGAGAGGATGACTCTTACACGAATAATAAATGAATCAGAATCATCAGCAAAAGTTTGAGTAATAAGGTCGAAAGTTGCCTTGAAAAGCATTGCAATCCAAGTTCGTTTGCGATGTTATTTCAGCGCTAATTTATACTTTCATACTTAAACTTTTTGAATGCTGACTTATTTATTGTTAGTGTAAGAGTCATCCTACCACAGTATACATGAGTTATAATTTTAAATTTGTTACTGTTTTGATTCTGTTCTTAAAAAACATCGCAAATTTGACAGTTTACATTTTTGCGACGTGTGACGTGAAGTCGCAAAATTACTGGCTGTAAAATTTGCGATGTTTTTTTAGAAGAGAATCCTGCGTAAATAACAAATTGTTTAAAATTATAGCTAATGCACTGTTAGAGGATTAATATTACGCAAATAATAGATGAATTAGAATTCAAAAAGTTTTAGTACGAAAGTCGAAAGTTGACATGAAAAATCATCACATTCCAAGTTCGTTTGCGATGTTATTTCAGAGCAAATTTGGACCTTCATACTTAAACTTTTCGAATTCTGATTCATCTATTATTTGTACAAGAGGCTTTTTCTCGCAGTGCATTCAGGCGCGCCGACTTTAGTTTGGGTCGTGGGGGGCAAAAGCTACAGGTCTGCTCCAACCAAAATGTTTTTAAAGTATATTCTCTATTTAGTTTACATTAGATAAAGTCTTAATTTCAAGACATATTAGCGTTTTCAGGCACATTCTCCGGCAGAGTAGCAAGCACTTTAGTATTTGGAGGTTCGCCAAAAATATAATTTTTACCCAAAACTATGTTGTGGGGTGTCATTTTAAAGGAAAAGACATCAACTTTTCCAGAAAAATAGTTTGAGAACAGTTAAGTATTGCGCGTAGACCACCGACCTCCAAAAGTCTTCCCGACAGTGTAACATTTCAACTTTTCGCGTATTCTATCCCACTCCAGTCCTAGTCCAGATTACTTTGCATCGTTTTAGATACTAGGGACCATGGCTTAAACAACCACACCTATTAGCCTTTTTTTAAATCGCTTTTCAAAATTTCCATTTTTTCGACTATAAACTGTTCCAGGTCCTCAGACACCTTCACCGTCAAAGCAAATAGGCATCCACACTTTTTGTATCAATGAGGTCTACGTGATATATAAGTTTCAGATCAAAGCGATTCATCTTTGCGAAAATATTAAACAAAATTGTTTTTCGCCACCCCTTGGTAGACCATTTTTCTTACACCTGTACAGCTCATATATGGTCGCTAACGGAAAAATGTTATTCTACGGATTTCTCGGATTGGTCCAAGGAATCAATGGGCCAATGATCACAAAAATCGGTGAGGTGTTGTATTTCAGTTTCATACAAACTGTTCCAAAAATTCGCAGATTGACTTTTAATTCTTAGAATTTAATCGCCCCTTAAGGCACATTTTATTCCGATTGTTAGAACTCAAGGATGAGAAGTACTTCGTTCAGTATTTCTGAGGTATTAGGTCCACGAAAGAAATTTAGTACGGAAACTTCGACCCCTTTAATGATATCTTTTAAACTCCTTAAGAGAGATGACGTTATTTCCCGGACTGTATGCCAAAACGGGTGTCAAATGGTGTGGTATGCGTAATATAGTACTCCTTTATTTATTTATTTATTTATTTATCTCAAAGCTAATGTACAGGACGTAAGTCCCAATTACACATTAACACGAAGTTACTTAAGTGAATTTACTTATCTATGCTGAGCATAGTAAAATAATAGGAAAAACAAAATAAAAATAAAAAAATATCCAATTTGAAAAAGAACAAAAGAAAAACTTACAACTAATGAGAAATCGATAAATTAATTAATTCTAATTCTCTATCATTGACTCCAAACTAAAAATATATAAAATTAAAAACTAATAACTAAACTATTATTCAAGAGAGGCAAACAATTTTTATCTGTTTAAATGAGAATAACAGAGGAAAAAGAAAATATTAAGACTTGGGGATATGAGGCTATCGATGTAAAAAGCATAGTACAGATTCCATGGATCCAGAGAGAAAGCACTGACTAAGGTGATGATGTATTGGTGCAAATACGTACGGTATCAATATGTCAGGGACTCAAAGGCAACCAAGAAAGACGTGTTACAATAATGCCTCTATAATTGATCTAAAAGCTGCCACGGATAATTGGCTGGCAATTTTGACCTCGTTGAACTTCTCGTTGTGAGAGTGTTGAAGCCTGTAAGATACACATTTGAAACGAATGTTGGTGTGACGGTTGGGCAATTCAAATAATGGATTTGACCTAACTCCATACGGATTACTCTTAAAGTTAATCTTGTCTATCAGGTCCGAGCTCGCATGACCATTTACGACTTTAAAAAGGAACACCTCGTCAATAACCGTCCTTCTTTCGGACAATCTTCGCATCTCTAAGAATCCGAGTCTCGTCACGTAATCAGATTTAGGAAGCCTGAGTTTATAATAAAGCATTCTGGTATACTTTCTTTGTATGCGCTCAATTTTGTCTGAATACACTCTGTAAAAAGGGTTCCAAACAGTTACTCCGTATTCACATATTGATCTAATTAGAGAGTTGTAAAGTGACATAAGAGAGTGTTTGGATCTGAAGCGCTTGCAGGCTCTAAAAATGAAACCTAGGAGCCTATTGCATCTTCGGAATATATAGTCGATATGCCTGCTGAATGTGAGCTCCTTATGTACCTTAGCCTCTATCCACCTACTCCTACATCCTATCCTACCCGTGGTGACACCTGTCATAGTGAGCAACCCACATGAACGATCAGGTAACCAACCCTGGTGTATTAGTGTGGGTCACTTAGCAGAAGGATGAGGGGGGGGCTGTCTTCGGGTAGTACCTCAACGTCACGTAGAGCGAGGGCCGAAGGCAGTTAGGCGCTATCAAGATGGGATAGTACCTCAGCATGGTGGCGGATGATCTCAACAGCAAGGGACAACGGCAGCATGCAAAGTCCGAGTCAGCAGGACTACCATCACTCACCAACCCGCACCGGCCAGCGTGGTGTTTTAACGGCTAAAACCCCCCCGAAGATGAAGAGCACAACCAGGAAAAATCGGCCCTCAGTTCCCAGCCGCTCGTTGATCCCTGACTCCGACAACGGTCAGACCAGACGACGAGCAGAGGGTGCTAAGAATCCCTGGGTTACAATAGGTTGTCACACCGGACTATACATTGCCACGTATAACACTCGAACGCTATCATCGAACGAAAAACTTCTCGAATTGGAGTCGGCACTGGAAAAGATCAAATGGGACATTGTCGGATTGAGCGAAGTCAGGCGACGTGGTGAAGAATGCTTGAAGTGAAATCAGGAAGCACTTTGTACTACCGTGGAAGCGATAGCCAAACAGCGATGCATGGTGTAGGACTGCTCATCAGCAAACGCTGGTCGAACCGTATAATCCAAATCAACAGCATCTCCGACAGAGTCATCTATGTGCGGCTGAAGATAAATGCGATGTACAGTTTGAAAGTCATCCAAGCGTACGCACCGACGACGGATCACGACGACGAAGAAATTGAAAGCTTCTATGAAGATGTCTCCAAAGCGATTGAAGAAAACAGAGCTCAATATCAGTTGCTAGTCGGCGATTTCAATGCCAAATTGGGAAAAAGAGAAGACGTTGCAGAAACTTCGATTGGAACGTTTGGTTACGATCAGAGGAACGAACGAGGAGATACTTTGCTGAATTTTCTCCAACAACAAGGAATTTTCGCAATGAACTCATTTTTCTCCGGTAAGGTTCAGAGGAAGTGGACTTGGGCCAGTGCAGACGGCAGAACAAAGAACGAGATCGATTACATCATATCGAACCGCAAATCGATTGTCAAGGATGTTACTGTGCTTAACCGTTTCACAACAGGCAGCGATCATCGAATGGTGCGAGCCAAAGTCGTCTTGAACACACGGACAGAGAGAGAAAAGTTGGGCAAGAAAAAAGTCGTTTTAGACATGGAACGCCTGAAAGAACAAAGCGACGCATTTAAGGAAGCTATGGACAACGAACTGAACGGAACGAATTCACAAACTGCAACGATTGATGAGCTGACAGAAAGAATAGTGACCTCAGTGAGAAGCTTCCTGGAAACCAGATGCCGATCTACATGCACTAAAGAGTCGAAGCTCAGCAAGGAAACGCTAGACCTAATAGCAGAAAGACGGGATTTGGTGAAAGGTGGAAAGCGAGACACTGTTGAATACAGAGACAAAACGAAAGCCATCAACAAGAAAATGAAAACCGATCTGCGACAATACAACGTGAAACTGGCCATGAACGCTATCGAAGCAAATGGGAATATGAAAGTAGTACGAGCGAAACGGGCGAACGGGTACAGACAAATTTTTAAATTGCGCGATAAGGCGGGCGTCATACAAACAGATCAGGACAAGGTATTGGACATCGCGCGAGAGTTCTATGAGGACCTTTTTACGTCGGTTCGAGCCAAACTACCGGCAGAAAGAGCAAAAGCGAGACCGGTGATAATGAACGTTGGTTCCGAAGATTTGCCGGACATAACGATTAACGAAGTACAGGCTTCGGTAGACGAAATGAAGAACAGAAAAGCTC
>CM055404.1:28838790-28861489 GCA_029228625.1 Pseudolycoriella hygida
TCACAAAGAAGCTAGACTTCTACCAGCCGATCGAACAAGCAGGGTTTCGTTCCGGATTCAGCACAAATGACCACTTGCAAGTGATGAGAAGTCTAATAGAAAAAGGCAACGAATACAAAATCATCATCGCGATATGCTTCATAGACTTCGAAAAAGCGTTCGATTCGGTCGAATTATGGTCGATTTTAGACTCCTTGGACGATTGTCGGATTGACTCGAGATATACCCGGATGAGAAAACATATCTACGAGCACGCAACGTCGTGCGTCAAACTGCATAAAACCACCGATAAATTTCGAATTGGAAGAGGAGTCCGTCAAGGAGATACCATTTCACCGAAATTGTTCACGTCAGCTCTGGAAACGGTTTTTTAAAAAGCTTGATTGGAGTGAACTGGGAATCAACATAAATGGGAAGTTTCTGAACAACCTTCGATTCGCCGACGACATTGCCCTGACATCAACGACTCTGGAACAGATTGAAGCGATGCTGTTGCAGCTCAACGAGGAAGCCCAAAAAATCGGTTTGAAGATGAACATGTCGAAAACGAAAGTGATGACAAACATCGATGGTGCTACACCAATCAAGATCGGAGACGAGGAAATTGAAATCGTGAATTCGTACAAGTATCTCGGCCACGTCATGAAGCTCGGTCTCGACAACAAAACGGCTGAAATAAAGAGAAGGATCGGTCTCGGTTGGGCGGCGTTCGGCAAGTTACGGTACATCTTCAAGAGCAACATGAGCAACAGTCTGAAGAGGAAAGTGTTCGATATGTGTGTGCTGCCGGTCCTGACATACGGAGCCGAGACTCTCACGATCACCAAAGCATCAGCGAACAAATTGAGAGTTGCACAGAGGGCAATGGAAAGGGCAATGCTAGGAATCACACTCAGGGACAAAATGACAAATGAGTGGATCCGGCGACAAACAAGAGTCATCGATGTCATGACACGAATAGCGTCGCTCAAGTGGAATTGGGCTGGTCATTTGCCAGAATGACCGACGATCGATGGACGAAAACTATAATGCAATGGCGGCCACCAACGAAACGACCGATGGGACGTCCACCGGAAAGATGGACCAACGATATCAAAAGAACGGCAGGCACGACGTGGCAGCAAGTGGCAATGGACCGAAAAAAGTGGCGATCTATGGGGGAGGCCTACATCCAGCAGTGGATATAAAAGGCTAAGGAAGAAGAAGAAGAAGAAGATGCCAAAACACAATATTCCAATCAGATAAAAAAAGATTTTCAACATTTTTCATTACATCAGAACTTCTGATTCAGAAGGGGCAACAGTGTGTTTTTTACATAGACATGTTAAATATTGAGAAAAAAATGTTTGTCGTTGCACCGACGAGTCGTAGTGTTGCTCAGCCTCGACAAATTTAATCGTAGTGTTGCCCAAGCCTCGAGGTAAGACCGTTTCCGGCGCCCCTGGTACACACGGTTGCACAACCTTACGAAATCGTTAGAGCAACTAATAAGTTTCTTCAAAACGAAATCCTACATGTTACCTAGTATTGCTGGCGAAGGTAGCGTCATCTATTAGTACTTTTTCTTCTTTCCAATGAAATGTCCCAAAAAAAAATCGTCAAAGTGTAAAGTGTAGCCAAGAAAAATTATTTCTTCCTTATCTGATTTTTTAGCGATATTTCCCTTTTTGCGAAGTGAATCCAAAGACCCATCAATTATTCGCGGACTAAACAAATTGAGGATAAAACATTATACTGGTGAAATGCGCAACGAAAAAGTGGGGCGAAGTCAACGAGGAATATACCTCCCTTGAGGGAGGTGAGGGGGTACAGACCCTGTTTCTGTATCCAAACAAAAGTTTCCCGGTCTCCTCCAAGGACCCGCGGCGTCGCTGCGCGCATCACAGAATACTATAGGGGGAGCTGTAAGTATTGTTCTTAGTAAGCTCGCGCTAATTGGGCGTATCCCATTCAGAGAAAGGATAAGTTGGTATACACCAGTGACCAGATAGAAGCAATATATGAATGACGGTTGTTACTATGCGAGGGTATTCTCTCAAGCATGCGAAAAAATTGTTTTGAATCTCTCCCATAAAGACCAGCTGTCGTTCTTCGTGTTACTTCCATCTGGCTGCAGATGTACATACCAACTTATCATTTTTCTGATCCCATTGCAGTAATGATTTTTACCTAAGTTTAGAAGAAGAAGAAAATTAGGACAATTATTATATGAGCGAATTTTCAAACATTGTTTGTCTTGTCTTGTCTTGTTTGTTTCTTGAGCTGTATAACTCAATTTAACAATTTCGAAGTCGATACTGATAAGTTAAAACCGCTGAAGTGAATACGGATCGTACGGGTCCTCATTCTTGCATTATTCGCCACGTTCGCCATTAATCTGACAGATATGCCAGATATGACAGTGACAATCAGTGACAGACACTTGTAAAAATATTGAAAATTTACGCCGGTAGACACATGCAGAATTTCGTAATTTAACATTCGGAAAAGGTCATCTCCAAAACAGTCGTCAGTTGAGATTTAAAATTGTTAAGAATCGGCAACATGCATCGTTCCTACAGCAGAATCTTTCAAATTTCGAAAGCTTTCGCCAACAGAGCGCCAATTACTGTAAGTTTATTTACCTTTACATTGGCGATTTTTAAACAAAAACAACTTTAGGGCACCGGACTGTTACAAAATGATTTCAATGCTTTACATGCAGCGACAGTGAGACACAAAGTCTCAACGCCAATCAATACAATTATGCTTTTTGTTCCGCAGCAAGAGGTTAGTTTGACAAAATGAACGGGATATTGGTAAACATTTACTGTAATTACAGGCATGGATAGTGGAACGAATGGGAAAATTTCATCGCATCTTAGAGCCCGGATTGAACATACTTTTGCCCATTGTCGATAGAGTGAAATATGTTCAAAGTCTTAAGGAAATTGCAATTGATGTTCCGAAGCAATCTGCTATCACTTTAGATAACGTAACATTGGGAATCGACGGCGTCTTGTATTTAAGGATATTAGATCCCTATCTGGGTAACACAACCTGATTTCATATACGACGTAAGGCCTAAACAGTTTTCCTATCATTTAGCTTCGTACGGAGTTGAAGATCCGGAATTTGCGATAACGCAGCTAGCGCAAACAACGATGAGGTCTGAGTTGGGAAAAATGTCTTTGGATAAAATATTCCGAGAACGAGAGTCGTTGAACGTCAGCATCGTTGATTCCATCAATAAAGCGAGTGAAGCTTGGGGAATCACATGTTTGAGATACGAAATTCGTGACATTAAGGTGACATGATTTCACCAGTCTATTGAGCTGGAGGTGATTTTGTCAAAATTTTGCAGCTACCATCGAGAGTGCACGAGGCCATGCAAATGCAAGTGGAAGCAGAACGTCGAAAACGTGCTGCCATTCTGGAATCCGAAGGAGTGCGAGAGGCAGACATTAATGTTGCTGAAGGTAAGCGACAAGCTAGGATATTAGCTTCGGAAGCGCAACGTATGGAGCAAATAAATCATGCAAATGGTGAAGCGGCGGCAATGTTGGCAGTAGCCGATGCTCGGGCTAGAGGTCTCAATATTATCTCAAAGTCTCTAATGCTAAGGGTTAGTGTATCGAATCAACGAATGCGTGTCGCAACTCAATGCGTTCATTATTTTAGGAGGGACAAGATGCGGCCTCACTACTTGTGGCTGAACAATATGTGGCTGCATTCGGGAAATTGGCACAAACAAACAACACACTAATACTTCCTTCAAGTGCTGGCGATGTCACTTCATTGGTAGGACAGGCGATGACCATTTACAAAGCGGTGACGAAAAGTAGGACGGGTGGAAGCGAAGCAACTGTTGATTCATCAACAAAGACCGATCCCATCTCTGAGCTTAAAGAACATTTACTTTCCGTAACCGCGCAATCGAAAAGTGATGCATCGACTGTATTAAATGAGAGAAATCAAGATAAGAAAATAGAAGATTTTCCGAAAATTGAGAAATAAAAAATGTCGAAAAGTAAGTAAAGAAATAAACTTCTAAGAAAGAAATTAATTTTTTGTTCTACTCGCAACTGACTGTGCGGAGATTACAATATTCATGATGAAATGCGTAAATTTATTGGTTAAAAAAGACCTCTGTCATTTCCATGGAATAGAATTGCAACAGACATCTATCTGCATTTCAAACTGGGCAGCCTGGTGCAAAAAACGTTTCTATGACAATGTTGGAGTGGGGAACGAGTACATTACTATGCACTCGGTTCCAACTCAGCAACAGGCTGTCTTCTTCAAGAATTTAAGAAACCATAAAGAACGCAGCACATTACGATGACTTTAACATAACAAGTCATCGTAACGGCATCAACGAATACTATACGTCATTTAAATTTCAACTCGGCACTAGACTGCCTACCAAAGCCTATTATTTGGGATTTTTTTTATACTTTTTTGGGAAATTTTGATTTTAATCGCTCACAATGCTCATAACCGGTTGAAAACAATGCTATTGTCTTACATTATCCGATACGAAAAACATTTGTTCTTCCCCTTTCTTGTTGAGCGCTAGGAAGGCCTTTACGAGGGTAGCCCTAGTGCGTGTCTCAGCCATCACACTTCGCAAAAATACAAATTGGTGCCAAAATGAAGGTATTAGAGCCTAATAAAGATCGAAATTTAAAAATAAAAATTTTGCTGAGCAGACAATCCAAAATTTCGAATTTTCAACTTGCCTGGAAAGAGATGCCCTTCATCATAAAGCTTACTATTAAATTATTATTTGGAAATTTTTCATATTTTTTTTTTTTGGGAATTTTTGGAAAATTTAGGGAATTTTCGGGAAATTTTGGGGAATTTTTTGGAAATTTTTCCCAAATAATAGGCTCTGCTGCCTACCCAAGTTATTCTACTGTAAATGTAGAGCGCATCAGCAGCCTGGTGCTAAATTGACTTATGACATTCCTTACTGTCGCTACAATGACTTTAACAGATTTTCGGCACCAAGCTGCATTCTACTGGGCATACTTATCAAGTACACAGCCTAGTGTCGAATCGGAAGCGAGTGCACATTAATGTATTCGTTTCCCCATACAGCATTGACGAAGGAACTTTTTTAGCACCAAGCCGCCTTCTGGAATCCTAAGAAAATTTTTCCCGTGGATGGCTATACGCATCTCATCATGAAATACGCTATACTTTATTAGAAGTCGATAACGCACTAAGCACTTGTAAGTTACGATGAATCTGCGCGTGCCGACGATGCTATTCTTCTGCGGGACATGGCAACATCCCTCCAGGCCTTCAACGGCTTATATCAAAGTATAGTGATTTTCATGACACGATGAATAAGCTGTAAAACTCAATGCGTAATCACAATCATTCTACCTTAACGTAAGCCGTTGACGCACTAGAGGTGTGAATTGTTACTCAGTCCCAGTATGTATCTGCTCAGAAATGTGAGATAGAAATTTTTACTCTTCAGCAAAGTTGTTCAGCACAAGATGGGGAACAACTTTGCTGAAGAGTAAAAATGTCTATCTTACATTCTTGAGGAGATACATAATGTAAACTGCTGCTCTTACCAAAATTGCCACCGTGCTGCGCTGCGGAGCGTGGTTCTAGGTCACGAATATATCGTAGAAGTTTTTCCCAGTAGAGCCATTCTTAACTTATGAGATTCCAGTAGGCCCTGTGGGGACGGTCGCAAAAATCGATATTTTTAGTCCCCCCCTCCCATGTCACACGAGCTTTTAACACTCTCCCCTCGATTTTTGACGTAAAGGAAAAAAATTAAAAAAAAAAGTCAAAAAAAATGCCAAATGCCAAAGAATCGTGAATTAGCATTAAGGTGGTGCGACTCCAGTCAAGTCCGAAACGAAGCCTTGTGCTAAAAAGTGATTTCAGTGAAAGTTCTAGCCAGTAGTTATAGTAGTTTTCTGGCAAAAATTAATCGAAGATCTGATAGTCATGTCTAGATTTTTCAAAGGCTGGAGACTTAAACCAAATCTAGGAAAGACTGTACAATTGCCTGTTCCACCTCTACAACCGCCAAGCAAATCGGAAATTAGATCTGAAAATGATCGGAGTAACAGTGGAATATATGGCAAATCCACTCTACCTCGACGTCGTATTCGACTGAAGCCACACATATCGAGCCAATGCATGCTCAGCGAAAACACTTAAAATAACTACTCAAGAAATGATCTTGCCTGTGGCCGAGTACTGTGCCCCTGTTTGGATGAAAAGCTGCCATGTCAATAAAATCGACACACAAATCAACTGCGCATTAAGAACTGTAACACAGTGAATCCAACAGAAGTAGAATGGCTTTATATTCTGAGCAACCTGCCACCACCCCACATTCGTAGACAAGAGTCTGCCCTGCGAGAATGCAGAAAAATCGAGGCAAACAACGAACTACCACTGCACATCGACGTGGAACCGAGTATTCTACGACTACGATCCAGAAGCCCCTTTTGGAAATTCTATCAAGAGAGAAACAATCTAACCGATCTAAAAACCAGATGGAAAGAATGGTGGCAACATTCAGCAGTGACAAACAAAGAACTCATCGACGATCCCACCTAAGAAGTCTTTCCTAATGTACAGATGGGAACTCGCTGAGTCTCCACTCTGCGAACACACTGAAATGCAGACAATGGCACACATCCTAAGTCATTGCGTAATTCATCGTTTTTCCGGAAACTTGACCGAAATTCACAACGCAACAGATAGGGCAGTAACTTGGATAAACAATTTGAATGTAAGCGTATGATATGAGGCAGTGCAATAAGTAATGTAAATGTAATTAATTTCTTAAGTTTAAAAGTGTTTGTAAAGAATTGGAAAATTTCTTAAAGTCATTTGAATTAGAGATGAGCGGGTTGCCCGAAGCTTCGAAAAACCCGACCCGAACCCGAACCCGAATTGTTTTTTCGGGTTTCGAAAATTTCAATCGGGTCGGGTTCGGTCCGGGCCGGGTTTGGGAACAGTTCATTCATTCATTTCATTCATTTATTTTTCATTTCAGGTCTTCTTAATACAAGCGGACTATTTAAAAAAAGAAGTTAATTCATTATAACCAGAAAAAGAAAAGGTATATCGTAAAAATTAACAATAGATTCAGGTAGAATATCATAAACAAATTAGAAATAGAACAGAAAAATAAATTAAATTACAACATCACATAATTAGTAGATCGTCAAGTAAGGGAGGGAGAGCACACTCTAGTTCTTCGAATTATTCGAGATCGTCAAATTATTTTAAATTAAATGTCAATTTAGAGAAAGCAGTAAACGATCGGGCTTTGGGTTTCTGGTTTCGAAAAATTTTATCGGGTCGGGTTCGGTCCGGGTCGGGTTTCGAAAAATGGTCGACCCGCTCATCTCTTATTTGAATAAATAAATTCAAAAGTCTATTGAAATTGAAGAAACGCTTCCCCTTTCACAAGCTGTCACGCTATGGCCGATCGACCCCTTCTTCCCTCGGAGTGACATACTTTATGTACTAAAGTATCATACAATTTGAATAATCGTCAGCTTGAAGCTTCGATTACGATTCAATACATAGATTGCAAATTCCATTCTCAGTGTGGAATTCGTTTTCTTCGACAGTGTAGCACAATTCGGCAGTCTCATAAATACAACGAAACATGACAAATTTGACATGAATTTTAATTTTTTCCTTTGACGAAAAGGCATTTGTGAATTTGAATTTTTCTCATCGCGGTTGAATGTATTGCGCATGAAATGTTGGCCAAATCATTAATTTCAATCTTGTTCAACGTCTTTAACTAACAAATCATAGTCGGGAGTGCCGGCACGACGTCCCAGCGAGAACTTGGTGTGGGTAAAATTTGACAGCAAGTGTTTTTTAACAGCTTCATCTTCTTTAAGTAAATGTGTCCATTGAGCCTATGGGAAAACAGTCCGAAACGATTTAAGTTGTTAGACCTATCTTCTACATAGAGTTAACATACCAGTTTCGGAAATTGCTCATCAAATTTATATTTTTCACCAACGATTGAGCTCAAAATGCCAAAACGTTCGAACCAAGGCCAAATGCCGTAATCGAAAATGCCTGGTTTTGCACCAGCAAAATATGGCGTTGCACGTTTGGCGAGCTCAGTTTCGAATTCGGTCAATTCCTTATTCAATTCAGCCAACAGGCGGTCACTCTCGTCATCTGAATTGACTGTATACACCAAACGATAGAAAGTTCCCGCAATTGGACCGACACGTTCAATCCATAGCTTTGTTTCGGCTTTAGCTAATGGATCAGTTGGATATAATTTCACGTCCGGATATTTCTCATCCAAATATTCAGCGATTATCATTGATTCAACCAGGAACGGTTGTTGCGGTTCATCAACCAATTGCAAAGCTGGAACTTTTCCATTCGGATTCACTGAGGCATACCATTCCGGTTTTTCTGTTAAGTTGATGTAAGTCACATGATATGGAATATTTTTGGCATTCAACACAAGATGTACACGATGGGCGAACGGGCAGAAACGCATCGAAAAAAGGCGTAGCTGTCCGTCATTCGGAAATGATGGTTGACTTGAGCCTAAAAATAAACAAAAAAATTTGAAATTACGTCACCCTTCCGGAGCTTCTACGGCTTCTACGCAAAAACAAACATTTGATAAATATGTCAACAAATAAAATTCCACAAAAGACATTCACGATTCTTTAACGTAATGTAAAAATTATATTAGTTCTACCTTTGGCAAAGTGTTGATTTGTATCCATTGCAATGCCTGCACCTTTTTCAGACCAAAAAAATGAATTCGAAATACGTGAAAACAAGTTAGTTGTTTCACTGAAACGTCGTTTCGTATACAAACGAAACATAAGCATTGCAACACTGCACTGTTCGGTGTGTGAATCTATCGTCGTGTAAGCATTCCCGGAATGTAGTCATATCAAAACGGTATGTTGTTGACGTATAAGGGCCATCACTTAATTTGAACACTTGCTTCTGTGGATTCTATTTGAATAAAGTTCATTATTGACATAAAAAATGTGTTCAATCGAACACATACGTTGGCCGTTTTGAATCGATCTGGGAATCAAAGACAAACCTCGTTACCAGGGACGTTTTCCATAATTTCGAATTCTCAAAAATTCTCTAAAAATTTTCACTAAATTCTAAAAATTCTCAAAATTAGTCGCTGCCTCGTACCCATACCACCATTAGAGCCGAAAATTCTCCCCTCAAGTTTCTTTAAAATATACACAGACCCGTACGAGTCCCGAAACGTTGCATTGAATTCTGTTTACGCCCTTATTGGACCCGTACGAAGTACAAAAGGGTCCTATATGTTTACAACAAACAACTTTATTGTAACATGGGGTAGATCGAGCTGGGAGGTGGGGGATACATTTATCATCGTCTAGTGGTGACGAATCAGCAATAAAAAAAATGTTCGCCCGTCCGTCTCCACTTTTTTTTTCAAACAGCTCCACCGATCACCCCAATTTTTTTTCCCTAAAAGGACATACCTCTCATGATTCAAGTTCGAAGATGAGCAAAATCGGTCAAGTAGTTCCGAAGACATGGTCGAAGAAGTGGAGGTCGAACATGGATTTTCGCAAATATCTCAGCAAGTAGAGCACGGAAATAGTTTATTTTGGTGTCAAATTAAATCATTTGATCTCAGAAAACTTGGAAAAATATTTTGGTGAAATTGGGTCAGAGTGGTCTGGGCACTTGGACCAATGGGATGGACGAAATTCAATTTCTAGGCCATATAAGAAAGCAAATGGTGTTTCGTCTATATTTGCTCAACTATGCAATATGGAGATTTAGTGTCGAAGGCATAGTTGTAAAGAATTAAATTTAAGCGAACACGTGTTTCAGGGTTTTAGGGAAAAACGGCTCAATCCGGGTATATGGCCATAGGGCGATCACCCATACCTCTAGAACTATGAAAGTTAGAAGGTTTCTTCAATAGGCAAAAATGAAGAGAATTACATTTTAGAGAACACGTGTTTAGGGAAAAATTGCCCAATCCTGGAATATGACCACTCCTGGAACTGGGTGAGATGACACATATCTCTAGAAAACTATGAAAGTTAGAAAGCTGCTTCCAAAGGCAAAGTTAAAGAGAATAAAATTACAGAGACCTTGTGTTTCAGTGAGTATTACATTTTAGAGATAAGAGTTTCGTTATAGTTATAAAGGAACACTAAACATTGGATTGTTGATTTCTATATTTAGATACGTTCGAGTCTTATTGCAGCATCTACTCTGTTTGTCATATGTTCTGATACGTACGGGCCTTTGGTTATGTTTAAGTTACAATTTTGATTCGCTGTAGCGATGTAACGAAAAAATATTAAAACTTTTCAAACGGAAAATTTGAAAGAATTGTGAAAAAAACCTCAGGACTTCCGTGGGCCAAAATATTTCCTTGCATTTTCTCTACAACACAGCAAGAAAAACTTCATCGATAGAGAAATATTGATAAAAATCCTGCAACTGTTGTGTACGGTTGAGTAGCGCGATTAGACCCATGTAATGGACTCTACAGTCCGAACCACCATAAACGAAAAAGTTTCACCAACCCTCAAAAAACCACGTTTTTCACCAATTTTTCTGCCCATTTTCAATCCCAATGTCACTTTTTCGATTACCTATCAGAGTATATCTGGAAAATCTGTTGAGATTTGTTCGAGTTACAGTTTTGAAGGACTGACGGATGGCAGGACGAACAATTATTCATGCGGTAATCTCTTATTTGAACTGCAAAACTAAAAAACCCACTAACTCCGACGTTCAAGTTAGACTGGTTGTAAACGTCAAGGTAACAGCATAAGCCCCATGTACTTAGTACGGGCCTAAAAAATTTCAGTTTCATACAATAGTATATTATAATACAAGTGGAATAATTGCGCGAGTGTTCCCCTTGTATTATACGATAGTTTATCACATTTGACCCTATAATTGCCAATTATGCACAAAACATGACAACAAAATTAACATAAATCAAAAATCAAAACTTGTCGAATTTGTTGCAAAAAATGTCGTCTACATTGATTTTTCGATTTAGTATGGGGTTGTCATAACAACATCCGTTTCATTCTCATTCATTCGTATTGTTTCAGTGTAGCCTACGTCCGTCATCATTAAAGAACCGGGTTATAATAGTGTCATTACAACCCTACTTTTAACAAGAAAGTCGACTATAATAGGCCAATTATAGCCCCATTATTGATGCAATAATTGGCTTATTATAGTCTCGAATGTGATAAAATCTTTTCTCTCTTTCATCGCAAGGTTTTTATGATTTGTACGGCAGCATACAATATTATAGACGAATCGAGTAACCAACCAACATTGATTTGCCAGAAAAATCCGAAATTCTTATTACTTACCTGGTGTTTCGTGTCTGGTGTCTTAATCGATTTGAAATTCAAATATTCATTCAGTTCCGATATCGACGTTTCGTCATTCTCGTATTCAAAGACACAATGTTCGCTTTATTTAATTGAATATTGGATTTGAAAAGTTTCTTTCGGGTTTGAACGACATTTTAAACTGAAACCCAACCCGACAAGATTGAAACCCGACCCGTCCGGGTCGGGTCGGGTGTAAAAGTCGGGCGGCGCGCACAGCTCTAAATTATATCTCTGCGAAATTAGAACGCAAATTGCTTCTGAATGTTTTAAATAAAAGATATGGACATATGAAAATCATGAAAACAAAACTAGTGGAAATCAGTTGAGTGGTTCGGGCTTTTGGGTCCCTAGTGTGGGCTCAACTCACGCTACGCGACCTTACACGATAGTGGGAGGTTTTCATTATTATTTTTCTAATGATGGGTTTTTTTGTGCATAGCTGTAGAGAACAAATAAACTTTTTTGACCGTGAAAGTATAGGTCAGGGTCAGATGCCTCTCCTTCGAGCCCTGGGCTAGTGCTAACATCTGCCCCAGCCCAAATACATTTTTTTGCTATGTTGAGGAGTAAATTTTTTGTCCATCGAAGTATGGGTCAGAAGCCTTCATTTTTATTTGTTTTTTGTGGGAATTTGGAAAGGCAATTTCCAATCGAATTGCGTGGACGTAATTACAAGAGTTAAGGCAATATTTACTTAGATACGTTCGAATCTTTCTGCAACATCTATTCTGTTTGCCACATCTATTCCGATGCGTACGGGTCCCTTACTAATGTTTTTTCTTCAATATGTCAATGCTCCAGGCCTCTCCGTAGAGCTAGAGGTGAGTGGGCGGCCCGAAAAATATATCAAAATAAAAAATGCGATGTATACGAGCTGGTTTCGAGATACCACTCTTAACCGATTTTGCTCATATTCAATTCTATAACCAATTTTTCTATTATCTTTCAGGAAAAAAAGATTTACTAAAATTGGATAAGATTTACCCAATTTATGTAGAAAAAACTGTTGGGCCCTATCAGAGACGCAGTTTTAGGACCCTGACTGTGTCCAAAAGCTCAATATCCAGAAATTTTCTTCCATAAATTGTTGCGCATTCTGAAACCTTTCGATTAATTTTTTATTTTGAAAATTGAAAGAGATTTACTCGAGCTATATGCATGTATAAAAGACGTAAATCCACTAAGACGACCCTTGGCCCAACAATGCCCAGATTCAATCCCATAAAAGATTTTTCGGGATTGGGTCAGAATATCTACGCCAAAATATCTACAGGACAATATATCTACAGGACAATATATCTACAGGTCAATATATCTACAGGTTAATATATCTACAGGTCAATAATATCTACTGGTCAAAATATATACGCTACTAAAATCTAAAACCAAAATGTCATTGTGGTCAGATTGGTGAAATTGATGTAACTGCAGCGCTGCAGGCCGTGATCTTTCAGAGATAATAAAAAGTCGGAGTCGAGGGGCGGCTGCCTCCGCGAGGGGGTTAAAGAGGGTAGCGGGTCTAAGCAGCAGAGATCCTAGCGGGGTTTGGGGCAGAGCCCCATGTGAGCAGTAAGTCAGTGAAGCTGCCTGCAAGGCGAAAAAAGCTCGCCGCAGGCGTGGGGGTCTAGGGGGCAGAGTACGCCAAAAAATTTTACGTAGTAACAATAATTACGAGCATCTGCCTTCACTTCTTCTTTTCCATATTATTATAGAGGTTGTAGACATTGTTGTTTCGGTAGATATTTTCAACTACAAACCTTTTTACATGGTACCATTTGTCCGTATGTATTTACGTCGTATATATTTTGGCTGTAGATATTTTGTCCTGTAGATATTTCGGCGTAGATATTCTGACCTAGCGCCAGATTTTTCGATTACCTTTCAGGAAAAAAAAAATTTTGACAGACGGACGGCAAAATTTTTTTCCAGATTTGTATGATTTAGACCCTAAAACGAAAAGCCCATCAACACACGGGTCGAAAGTCGATTGGCGACAAACGTCGTGATAAATACAAAACGAGTTTTTCCATTAGGCGACCATTGGTCCCATTGGTCCAAAAGTGACCTTTTCCGAACTAAGCATCACTTTTTCGATCATCTTTCAGTGGTACTTAAAATCATTCAACTTACTCGCATATTGGCAGACAGACAGACGAACGGACAGACAATTTTTTCTACAGATTCGGTCTAATCGATCCTACTCCCGCGTTTAAAATCCACTGATTACAAACGTTGAGGTTTACACACAAGCTGCGCTTACTTCGTACAAGTATAAAAATCAAAGTTTTTAACAAATTCGAACGCTCCATTTATTTCTATAAAATACTACGTCCATTTACCCCTTAACTTACAACAATTCGCTGCGTTCTTACGTTTTTCTAACAGTTTTCTTCTTCGTAGCATTTATGCTCTGAGCAAGTTTTTCAATTTCATTCACGTCGAAAACGGCATCGTGACGATTCTCTTTCTTTTTGGTTTTACTTAGCGCATTGTCGATGACGCCACTCAGCCGATTCCAAACGAAATTCACCAATTCCATGGCCAGATCTTGCTTAAAGAACACAACGGCAATCAAGCCAACTAGAAGCAAAGCGGATAATGAATTTTGATTCAATTCGTTCTCTGTGGTCCTAACTTCCGGTGAAAAGTCCATTTCGATGAAGACGGAACTGCGATTCGATAAAAATGATTCGACTGGAAGGTCATATTTGAAGTGTTTGTCCGACAAGGTTGTTGTTAGTTCTACGAAGTAGGTGTTTCCATCGAAAGGAATTCGTGTGAAATAAACCATAACTCCTGGGTTGATGCGACTCTTCGGATTGAGTGGCGTCTCTATACGTTGTGAATAAATCGGGCTGTCAGAGCTACCTTTTTTGTATAATTTAATTCGGATGGACTTGTAATATTCGTTACTGGATGCATAGACTCGAGCGATTACATCCACAAAAGCGATTGGACTGAAAGCGACGAAATTCACATCTCTAACATCTGTGTGGTCGATTTGAACGGTTTGCTCTTCCGGTACGGTTCGATCAACATTTGAATTTTCTGTGCTTCCCGATTTCACTTGAACATCGTAAGAACACCCCGGAATCAATCCACGTATTCTGTAGTTTCCATTCTTTTCCGTTGTAGCATCTTCTTGATGGGTACTCTCGCAAGGCTCTCGAGCTCTAGTCGCGACAAGTACATTTTGGAATGGATCACCAGACAATGTTGTGACAGTTCCAAATATTGAATAAGCAACTCGCTTTCCACTTAGTTCCACATTTATCGTTCCACCATCAGCCACATCAATCACCTTTGAGTGAGGCTCGAATTTGTACTCTTTCATCATCGCTCGCAAGTAATACTGACCAGGCGACAGTGAATGGTATTTGATGGTCCCGTCTTCCCCCGTTACAAGATTCTTTCGATAACTTTCTGCTCCAGATAGAGACAAAAGTACCTGAAATTGATATGAACTGTTAGTGGACTAAGAAGCTTTTCTCAAAGTAATGAGATACGCACCCCAGGCAAGAGATTCTTTTGCTCGTCACGAACGACAGCAATTATCTCACATAATTTATTGGCCTTGAACAGTTGGTTCGTTTGATCGTATTCGCTGAAAACGTACGATTCTTTGTAAGCTGAAAGTTCAACGTTGAGACTTCCATCCAAAGGTCCGAATTTGAATGAACCGCTCTCATCAGACTTTGTTTCAAGATTCGCCAACGCCTGATTGTTGGGGAACTTTAGTGTTACAACAACACCACTAATCGGTGGGTCAATTTTTCCATTAATTATGAGTCCCTTGGAAGCATAGAAAGTGAACGCATTCTGAAAAATTCAAAAAACATTTTCAATATGTCGCAACCACCAACGACTTTTGTGTTGCACCTACATCCAAACAGTCACTTCCGCCGAAAATTTCCCGATTTTCCGGTTTGAACAACATCACATCGTTCTTGGGTGTAACATGAATGCGTTCATCTAAAGCTAAATTGAAATCGTGACGATAGACGAAAAGTCCGTTGATCTTTTCTTTATCAGCCACCAAGTTCACCGTTTCCACCTTAGTGGACTGTTCAACAATAAACTGATAATTGGCATTGACCTCAGCCAGCAATCGTACGCCATTTTTGTGTTTGATTGCGTTCACAACCGTGGGTTGAACATCATTTGTGTGCATTAATTGTGGTACATTTGCGTCGTACGAATGGCAGCCGACGAAACTGACAATGTACTGACCAAACTTTGTTACGCAAAATTGATTCAATCCAGTCACCAGTTCGACCTCTTCTGCTGGATCAGTTTGGTTCGCTGCATTCAATTTGTAACTCATCTACAATTCAAAGTATGGAAGTTTAACGTAATGTAGTACTATGAAAAGAGAGGAATTGTACTTTGGTGGTGTGACTGCTGATAACAGACATTTTGTAGCCAATGTGTACGAACGGTGAAATAGTTTCTGTAGCTGATTTCACATTCAATGTTGTGGTGGTGCTCTCCCAACAGAGGGATGATGATGTTGGGACATTTATTTCATAAGTTCCAGGTAAGACATCAGTGAACGAATATTTGCCATCTGAAATGATTTTATTGTTAAACATATCAGCCGAATCGTTCTCTAAAACCAAATCAGTCAAAAAGGTCAAAAATCACTTAGAACTCCGATTAACGGATGACGCTCGATGCTTTGACACGTCGATCGAGAAATTTCATTTGAGCAAAAACAAATGCAATTCATCTGTGGGAAGACGCGGCAATTTTAACTTTTTGAATACTCCCTTTTTTGTCACAGTCATGACTTGCTTTAAGCTTCATTTTTGCCGTTCAAAAAAGTGCTCCGTCGCCGCCGGATTTTTTTGACATACGTTGAAGTGCCATGCCGTCAAGAAATGAGAAAACATCGCGTAGACGCCGACACATTTTTCATCGGCGCGATAACTAGAAATTCGACAACTTGAAAATATCAGAAATTCCTTTCAAAAGTGCTCTAGAACCTACGCGATACTGGGAAAAGAGCCTAAAAATGCGCCGCCACTGCCGTAAATCAATTTGACGTAGGCCACCGCCGAGACTCCTGATTTTCGCCGCCGCCGGAAATAAGCAAAAAAATCGTTTCGCCGCCGCCGAAATTTTTCGACCGGCTGACGGGTCTACTTTTCACCCACCTTGTTTCCTAATGCGATTTCGGTAAGCGCCGACGACTTACTTGGACCCTACTTTATCAGGCATTGTGAAAAAGCTAATTGTGTCTATGCATCCACACCCTCGGCGCTTTATTACGTAGCTACTTTATGTTTTCACTCTTACTGTCCGTCTGTGCACCCTTCACCGGGCAATCAGCGACGATTTACCGGACAATCACCGATGCATCATCTGTGATTCCACATTGAATCATTGGTAATTCCCCGATGGATCATTGGTGATTCTCCGATGGATCATTGGTGATACCACTGTTTATAATTGGTGATTCACCAGTAAATCATTAGTAATTCCCCAATGAATCATTACTGATTCCTCGGTGAATCATTGGTGATTACCCGGTGAATCATTGGTGATTCCTCCGTGAGTCATAGGCGATTTACCGGTGAACCATTCGTGATTACTCGGTGAATCATTGCTGATTCCCCGTTGAATCATTGGTTATTGGCGATTCCACAATAAATCATTGGTGAATCCTCTGTGAATAATTGAAGATTCCGTTATGAATCACTGGCGAATCCTCTGTGAATCATTTGTGCTTCATCTTTGAATCATTAATGATTCACAGGTATATCATTAGTGATTCCTCTGTGAATCATTAGTGATTCCCCTGTGAATCATTAGTGATTCCACTGTGAATCATTGATTACCCTGTGAATCATTAGTGATTCCACTGTGAATCATTAGCGATTACCCTGTGAATCATTAGTGTTTCCCGATGAATCATTGGTGATTCCTCGATGAATCATTGGTGATTCCTCGATGAATCATTGGTGATTCCTCGATGAATCATTGGTGATTTCTCGATGAATAAATGATGATTCGCCTGTGCATCATTGGTGATTCGACTGTGAACAATTGGCGATCCACCGGTGAATCTTTGGCGATTCGACAGTGAATCATTGGAGATTCGAATGTGAATCACTCGCCCCCGGTGAATCATTGGTGAATCCTCTGTTAATCATTGAAGATTCACTTATGAATCAATGGTGATTTCTATGTGAATCATCGGTGATTTCTATGTGAATCATCGGTGATTTCTCAGTGAATCATTACTGATTCCACGTCGAATTATTGATGATTCATCTGTGGATTGGTGAATACTCTGTGAACCATTGAAGATTCCGTTATGAGTCACTGGCGAATCCTCTGTGAATCATTTGTGGTTCCTCTTTGAATCATTGGTGATTCGCTGGTGATTAGCCTGTGAATCACTGGTGATTCCACTGTGAATCATTGATGATTCCCCTGTGAATCATTGGAAATTTACCAACGAATCACCGATGGGTTACGTTTAAAATTAACTTATTTGACTGCACTGTAGACCCACGCTGTACCCATCCTATATCCATAACAACGGTTTTTTACAACTTACTCTTGAGCAATGAAAATGCCTGTTTTCCGCTATGCTTTCCACTTGAATCCAAAGGACTTAAAGCCACAGATATGTCATTGCAATTCGATCCAGAATCGGGTAAACATTTCACGGTTCCGGTCAATGTAGCTCGTAGCTGCGAGAAAATGATTCCAGACACTGGAGACGTTGAAACTTCAATGTTTTGTTGAACTGGAAAGAATCTGCAATTGGATTTGTAGCATGTCAATGATACGTGAAAAGTAAAAAACTGTTTGACTTACTGAATTCGATCATCGGAACTTGCTAAAATTTCCGCGGAAAAGCGTCCACTGGGTAGGAAGACGCACCATTCCCCTGTCCCCGGCGTTGATGTTACTTGAGTGTGGAAAGTAGATGAATGTTTTGTCAACGCAACTGTATGGGATTGTTGTGATACGACTTGACCGCACACTTTAAACGTTGACACAATAATATCTGGAATGATTGGATTGACTGTAGACACTTTGACTGTTATATCATTAAACTGCAACAAGTCAGCCTCGACTTGAATGACATAAGTTCCCGCTTTTATGTTTGGTATAACGTACGCTCCATCCGTATGCGTTGTGGCCACTTCCTTTCCATTCAATTTTATTTTCGCATTTCCCACTCCAAAACTATTAGCTGCTGACAACACTCTACCCGATGCACTGAATCCAGTTATTTCAAATACTTCTGATATCACGAGACTATCTTTCACTACGTCAATTTCGATGGCTTCTGGTTTGATGAACAAATCGACTTTTTTACGTTGGAAATAGGGACGGACCAAATACTGTCCAGAGCCAAGTCCGCTAAACGCATAGACGCCATTTACGACCGAAGTGACACACACCGGTTTCGTTGAATATTTCTCATTGTTTGATGATATTTGCGGTAAATTGGCGGTGTCACATTTAACAACGGATGGCGACCCAATTTTGCTGAACAAAACAATTTGGATGTCGATGTTCGATTGTGAATCCAACAAGAATTTTCCGGTAACATCAAAACCAGACACGACAAACGATTTGGGTGGTAGCTCTGTGTTCCCAGTGTTCACAATAACCGTTCGCTCGGCTTGTTCAAAATGCCATCTGAAACGAAAAAACGTTTCTTCAGAAATGGAGTTTGACACGCCCATTGTATACACTTACGTGTCTCGATTCACTCGAATGCTGTATTTGCCGGGAATGATGGGAGTGAAATAAAAAATGCCATTTGCATCAGAAACCGTTGTCCGAATGTCTTGATTATTTTCCGATTTCAATTCGACATTAACTCCTCTGGCACCGCCATCTCGACCAGATATCTCCACTTTTCCGGTTATACCGAAACCCTGCAGAAAACGGTTTCACAATGACTTCACAATCGATGTGATTGAACGGTACCTTAAATGAGAAATTGACATCCTTTCCCAAGCTGCATATGTCGGTTGCACCGTCAAATGATATCTCGATTTGTTCGGGTTCAAAACTCCAACCCGGCGGAGGTGATATTTTTAGAATGTAGTCGCCTTTGTCATAGACTGGCAGGAAGTAGTAACCGTTGCCTGGCGAACAATCTGTTTGATCTCGGAGACTTCCTTGCTTTGTCAATCTGCAATTTTAAGTCACAAATTTTTATTCGTTTTCGCGTATAACCTCGACGATAAAAAATTTTTTAACTAAGAAAATATTGTCATAGAATTGTTAATCAGCTAGTAGACCACACGTAGAATTGAAATGGCTACACGTGAGAGAGTGGAATTAAGGGAATGAGGCCGAATGGTTCAATAATCAATTTATTTAATTAAAAATCGATATTTTTCACTTACAATTTTACTTCTACTTTCGAAAAATCTATGTCGGCATGGCTTACGATGAATCCTCCACAACCGAGGATCTCTTCAGTCTTAACGTATTTGAACAAACTAATTAAAGAAATTGATAAAATTCCAAAAATTAAGGAAAATAACTTCATTATTTCTAATCAATGAGACAGCAACTTGATGGATGGGACGTGCGGATAGAGGAATCATAAATTTTGACATTCAGCTGATTTGAAAGTGGTGCTATCTATGTTTCAAAGTGTTTCTTCATGGTGCCGGTGATGCCCTTTTTATTGCGGTCTATCATATATTATTTACTTGAGTTGACAGGGGTGCACTATTTACCTTTACATTCTTAATGACCGAGGGGTGGCAAGTAAAAGGATTTTCTAAAGGGAAATGCCCTGAACATATTTTCCTTGACTTTATGGGTTTTTCCTAAAAATTGAGGATTTTTTAAGTTGTTGGTCTTCTAGAATATCGAAGTAAGTTCAAAGAATTTCGCTCTGATGGTCATTCAAAAGGCAGTCCGTATCCAAAGTCCTTACTTTTTACTTTTTCGGCGCTACAGCCACTTGTGGGCCTTGGCCTGCTCGAGGATTTTGATCCAACGCTGCCTATCCCTTACCGTGTTTTGCCAATTCCTTACTCCGAGCATCCGAAGATCCTGTTCTCCACCAACTCCTCTTCGCCCTTCTGGATCGTTATGGAATAATTTTGAAGGGGCTTTGTATTTATCCATGCGTGCAAATGACCCGCCCACCTCAACCTTTGGACTTTCGCCACTGCCGCTATATCCGGCTCCCCAAAATCACGTTCCAATTCAAAGTTATATCGCCACCTCCCCCTCCCCCCGCGCATCGCAAACGTTTTTCCTCTTTCCGCAGTTCTTTGTATCTCACATCTGTCGCCACTTTCTGTTCTTTCATTTTATTTTCCTTTCTTCATCGCGCACCAAAGACTTATGTGCGAAAAAATGGAGATTATCACGAGTATACCTCAACATACAAATTTTTCTTTTTGGCACCAGCCATTCTGAACTCTGAAAAGCACCCAATTTTTTACAAAATTTGGCAACATTTAACGAAAATACATAAATTTCAGCATGATTTTCAGCATACAAACGGATTTTAAGGGTAAAGGAGATGACTTTTGTTCTTGGAACCCCACAGAAACTCTACCTAAAATACTTCAATTGATATAATAAAATACCTAGAATATTTCTTGTAAAATCTATAATAGGTTTAGTTAATTAGTGACACACTGACCGCTACAAATATGGCGCCACACACACATTAAATGACAAATAATGGCTGCTCCATATAAATTTACTCCATTTCGTAAATATTCTCGAATAAAATTATTTAAAATAAAACAATCAACAGAAATTTTTGAGTTGTCGGGTGTTAATATAAGTGATGTGTATAGTGAATAAAAAATATGTTGATGTTTCTTACAGAAATCACCTAAATTTAAATGTTCTGTGACCTCACCGTGTGACCGCACACTTACTTCTGTCACATAGACAGCAAATACCGCAGCTTTATTCGGAGTCTATTACTTCAATAATTTTCTTATAACTTTCGCTATAAAAGCAAACATTAGCTACCGTTTCATTGCTTACTTTGGCATGTTTGCCAAATACACATCATCAAATCAAAAAATTTTGCTTGCCTCCCATGGACGGTAACAAGTCGGCGCCGCTGCTCCAAACTCTTCGAAAGATACATGTTGCAAAGACTAAGAGTCGTTATCGAGTTGACAGTTCCGATAGAACAAACTGGTTTCAGAAGAAAACAGAAACTGTTGCGATCAAGCTCTCACGTTCACCAACTACATCGAGCTAGGATTTGAAAAGGGACTCAAAACCGCAGTAGTGTTCCTAGACTTTAATATTGGCTGCTTATGACACAGTGTGAAAACGCGGACTCCTGTTCAAATTATCCCGTGCCGAAAAACTTTAGTGCTCGTCATGGACATTCTGAGCGATCGCAATTTTCAAGTCGAGGTAAATGGAAAAACCAGCCACAAACGCGTGGTCAACAACGGACTACCACGAGGATCCGTACTTTCTAGCTTCTTTTACTGCATTTATACCATGGACCTACCGCCGACTCACTCAAGAAAGTTCATCTACGTAGACGATAACGCTCAGGCCTGCCAATCTAAAACGTTTGAACAGTTGGAGAGCATAATAAGCGAAGATTTGGAAACGATAGGTACGAATTTTAAAGATTGGAGGTTGAAACCGAACATAGGGAAAACCGTTCACTGCCTATTTCACCTAAACAACTGCCAAGCAAGACGCACTCTCGACCTGACACTAAACAGAGAAACAGTGGAATACAACCCCAATCCTCGGTACGTGGGCAACAACTTGGATCGTAGCCTCACGTATCGTCCGAACTTGGATAGAGGCAAAACCAAACTCAAGTCCGGTGTCAACATAGTGCAAAAACTAGCGGGAAAGACATGAGGGTGCTCAGGAAAAACTTTAGAAATCACAACACAGGCGATGGTACTGTCCACAGCAGGTTACTGCTCACCTGTATGGATGAACTGTGCACATACGAACAAAGTCGACATCCAAATAAACAGAGCTTTACGTATCGTCACGGGAACAGTGGATATAACGGAAGTAGAGTGGCACCTTCTCATACCACACGGCAAGAAGCAGCTCTACGGGAATGCTAAAAAATCGAAGCCATCGAAGCAAATAACGATCTACCATTATTCAAAGATATCGAAACAGCGCCAAAGACCACACGACTTACTTACTTACTTTACCGGCACTACAACCCATTAAGGGTCTTGGCCTTCTCCAACATGCTTCTCCAACCGCGCCTATCTGCAGCTAACGTCTCCCAGCTGGTTACTCCCACAGTTCTTAAGTTGGCAAAAGCAGCGTCGCTCCACCTGGACTTGGGTCGC
>CM055404.1:28861989-28926887 GCA_029228625.1 Pseudolycoriella hygida
CGTGCATCTCCATCCATAGCGCGTTGCCGCCGTTCTTGAAAAGTTCACCGGGTAGGTTGTCAGTCCCCGGGGCTTTGAAATTTTTGAGCTTTAAAATTTCAGCTTCAACTTCTTGCATCGTTGGTTCTTCTATGTATGGTTGCGCAGTCTGAAATGGCAATTCGTCGTTTTCGTCGTCTCGGTTGAGCGGTCTGTTCGGGTTAAGCAGTTCCTTAAAGTACTCAGCCCATCTCGCAATGCACCTTTCCTCATCTGCTAAGACCAATCCATGCTTTTCCTTACACAGCAAAGGTTGTTGACTGTAACCGTTTCTGGATTCGTTCACTTTCCGGTAAAAGTTCCGAGTCTCCTTCCGATTGCCAAACTTCTCAATTTCGATCAAAACTTCCTTGTCACGCTGTCGCTTTTTCCATCGGAAGAGTTTTCTCTCTAAATTTCTTTTAGAACGGTACTCTTCCTGGCCAGCTCGAGTGAATCTACTTAGAGTTTTCAGGCGAGCTGCGTTTTTGTCGTCCATGGCCTTCTGGCATTCATCGTCAAACCAGATATTTCTTTTATTTCCCGTTCTCGTTCCCACTGTCTCTGCTGCGGCGCTCTCTAATTTGATTCCACGCATCGTCTACGCTTCGTTGTTCGCTGACCATTCCGGCAATAATATTCGTCTCCAGCCTGTCGACATATTGACGTTTAATGTCTTCGTTCTGTAGTTTTTCCACGTCCCACCTTTCCAAGGCCGGTTGTCGATTGTGTTGAACCGATATTCGAGACCTAACTGCCGCTCTCACCAGGTAGTGATCGGAATCTACATTCGGTCCTCTACAGCTTCTGACATTCAACATATTTGAACAGTGACGTGCATCTATCAAAATATGGTCAATCGGTTTTTGGTTCGTTTATCCGGTGATACCCATGTCGCTTTGTGGATGTCTTTATGTTGGAAATAGGTACTGCTGACAACCATGTTTCTTGATGCTGCAAAATCAACCACCCGCGTTCCATTTTCGTTCGAGTTTTCGTGAAGGCTATGTTTACCGATTGTGGGACGATAAAATACTTCGCGGCCTATTTTAACATTAAAATCTCCAAGCACAATTTTAATGTCTCGTTTCGGCGCTCCATCATATACATCCACCAGTTTCTCGTAGAATAGCTCCTTCACCTCGTTGTCGCTTTCCTCCGTAGGCGCATAAACGTTTATAAGAGTGTAATTGAAAAATTTTCCTCTTATCCGTAGAGAGCACTATCGCTCGTCAACAGGACTGAAACCAATCACCGCGTTTCTAGCTCTGCCGAGGACCATGAAGCCTGTTCCATACTCTCTTGGACTGTCGTTACTCTTCCCACTATAGTAGAACTTATAGTCGCTACTGGTCATGGTGTCCTTTCCAGGCCATCTCGTTTCTTGCACAGCTGTTATGTCAATTTTTGCCGCTCTAAGCGTGTGAGAGATCTCAATCCTCCTGGCCGCAACAAAGATCTTACATTCCATGTTCCTAATTGTAAATCGTTGTCCTTTTTCCGATGCTTGAGTCGTTGCCGTTTATCCTGTCCGATCCGAGGCTGTGTTGGGGAATTCATAACAAGACTGTGTTTACGGTGTCTGGGAGTTAGCCAAGCGCCCAACCTACTTTCCTTCTCCCGATGACCCGTAGGGAAGTCACCAGGTGGTGATGGTAGCCCATCTGACTAGGGCTGTGTATGCTGCCGTTGTCTCTTGCTGTTGAGATCATCCGCCACCATACTAAGTCGCCATCCCATCTTGATAGCGCCTAGCTGCCTTCGGCCCTCCCTATACGTGCCGTTTAGGTACTACCCGAAGGCAGCCCCCCTCATCCTTATGCTAAGTGAACCACACTACTACACCAGGGTTGGTTACCTGATCGTTCATGCGGGTTGCTCACTATAACAGGTGTCACCACGGGTAGGATAGGATGTAGGAGTAGGTGGACAGAGGCTAAGGTACATAAAGGAGTACTATATTACGCTTAGCACACCATTTGACACCCAAAAAAGACCCAAAAGACCACACGACTGCTATCGAGAAATCCTTTCTGGAAATTCTATCATCAAAAAAATGAAGTAAACGACATGAAAACATAATGGAAAGAATGGTGGCAAGGAGTGGATGTAGTCAACAAACAATTGATCGCCGATCCGACCGTCGAACTACCCACGAAATTGTGGCTTCGTCTGAATCGATTCCGTACCAGCCAAGGCTGTTGCGCCTTCCTAATACACTGTTGGAAATTCGCCGACTCACCACTATGTCCATGCGGAGAAGTTCAAACAATGGAGCACATCTTGAGCCAATGTACCATCCATCGCTTCACGGGCAACATCATTGATCTCAACGATTTAACGAACGACGCGATCTCATGGCTAAACGATTAGAATATTCAAGTTTAGGACCGACACAAAGCAAAGAAGAGTTAACTTAAAGCAGTACAAATATATAATTAACCTATGCGATGATCGATAACTGGAACTGTGATTAACGGACAGAATTATTGTACAGTTTAATTTCTTAAGTCATTGGAATGAATAAATATAAACGAACGAATTCGTACTCACCACTCTCAAAGTCATCAAATTGTATATGGCTAATTCCATCGGTAACCCATACGTTGTCGCTACCATGTCACCTGGGGAACGAATGTGTTTTGTCTCATGTTAATATAAATTACATTGAAAGAATGAAAGAGATGAAATTCGTTACCCAGGTGACGGTACCGATGGAATTAGCCATATTCACCACAATTGTTGTGATATCTCAAGAAAAGCGTTGTGATATCACAACAAACTTTTTTGTTTTGTGCCAACTACATACTACTACATAACTACATGTACTACTACAAATACACTGGTTTTGGAAATGAGATTTTATAGCTGCACCCTTTCACTGTGAGTAAGGGGCTGTTCACAAATGACGTCACGCTTGCTATAAAAAAAAGGCATCCATAAAACGGTCATAACTCAGTCAGGAGAGCCAATTCTGTTTATAGGACTCCGGCTACCCCCCCCCCCCAAACAGGGGGTGTGTTTGGGGGGGGGGGTAGCCGGAGTACCATAAGCAAAATGTCCGACCAGTTTGAAGTTGTGAACTTTGTGGATTTTATAGGAAGTGTGACGTCATTTATGAACAGCCCCTAACTTTTCTCGTCAAAGATCATAAGGTAACCGAAAGATAAACCAACTGCATCGAGCTCACATCACAACTCACTGTGAAAAAATTCTTACGAAAAATTGGGAGAAATCAAGGATCTTATTCTTATTTGGAGAATTCTGTAAGATTTGACAGTGATTTTGTTTATAGGATTTCCACAGCCTTAAGGGTTTCCTTATGGATTTTATTTCGAGATGATAGAAAGCGCAGTGAAAGGTGAAATTGGAACAACTTCGTTTTGTTGAGCTCAGAAATCACACTAAATACAAGTTGGTACTTTGTAGTGCCAGCCTGCCTCCTGTCTTCCAAGTACTTCTGGTGCCAAACATAGGTTTTGGGCACCGCGATTTCTTCTGAATAAGGACAAACACGATAAAGAGAAGAATGAATAGACCGCACACGAGACAAACCAGAAGTCTACCCTTATACAGAGCGTCCATTCGTTGACTCGTGTCCATCGTTAGCCATTGCAATAAAACCCATAAAATATTTGGATACGTTACATTGTTCTATTACATTCAATGTCTTCACATGTAAATCGTACGAATCAAATTGTAAAATATCAATTCCAAGAGTTCAAGTTTAAAGTAGAAAATAAGTAAAATATTCAGATATTACGGATAGACTAGAATCTAATAAGTAGGTGTAAACATTGCAGTGATACAGTTTCTATCTTCTACCAATTTTGCAGGAAATCATAAGTTTTCTTCAATTCGGATGCCTTCAGCAGCGAGCTAAATTCTTCGACATTATTGTCCTCCTCCGATGTTAGCGAATTGGATGGCTCCATGCTGCTGACAAACTGATATTCATTCTCTTCATTGAGTTTGCCACCATCTGAATTCGACGATCCATTGAAGTTCATCAATTTGGATAAAAAGTTTTTATTCGACAGATTGCAACTGTCACCGAATGCAACATTAATCTGCTGAATGGATGAGAGCACGTCGGTATCACTATTTGAATTGCGTTTGTTAATACTGCTAGGCGGTGGCGGTGGCGGTTGTTTCATTTTTCCGATTTGATGCTTTTTCTCCGTTCCATCCACCGCATCTTGTTCAGTCAGTCCGAAAAGATTCAAATTGATTTGACTTTTCGTTTTCACCGAAAACGGTGCAGAATGCTCGTCTCTAATACTAATGCCACTAACATCGTCGTGGTTTTTCTTCAGTCCAGTTTTGATCTTTGCGAATGTAGACAAATTTCGTCCGTCGTACAGACAACTTTTCGACGGTGTACCATTGTCTGTTGATTTTGGTGATTTAATGGATTCGATGTACTTAAGTATTATCTCTGGCTTAATAAGTTGATCGTTGATGACATCATTTCGTTCTTGTGGCTTGAACTCATACCAAAGGTGTTCGTAGTTGGAACTTATTTGATTAATATCGGCTTTTATTTTGGACGCGATTGGATTAATTGATGAAAAATATTCATCTGCGGCTTGTTCGATTGAAGTCATCGTTCTGTTTGATTGTTTCTTTTCACGTTACTCAAATGAATTTCTTGCCGCCAACCAATTAGTCACCCGTTCTGATCACCAATCTTTACTTGCAATTTCTATTTCTTACATATTGCAGTTTCTCTGTTGCTTTGAGTCACTCACAAATATATAAAACTATTATCCCAACACACCCTCTGGCACGAAAGACAACAAAAGACACAACACTAATAAAAATATTACAAAACGTCATGAAAATGTGTGCGCGCCGATGTCTTGGAAAAATGTGAGGAGTGAAAACAATGCGTAATTTAATTTTCCGATTAGATTCACATTGACTCCAACTCTTATACACTAGCCGCCAAATCCCCACGTAATTACCTTCCATACCCTTCACATATTGCCCTTAGCGGCCATTCATAAACTACGTCCAATACTTTTTGGTCATTTTTGATACCCCCTCCCCTCTCGTCCAATTGCGTCCGATTTGAGTAACACCCCTAAATATGACGTCCATTTTCGTTGACACCGCCCCGTCTCCATCTAAAAAAATGAGCACTCAATCGACTCAATCTCTGAAGTCTATCTGAGCTGTCGTAAAGCTGATTAACACAAAATATGATGAACACGGGTTGAGAATGAATGAGAATGAGAATGAAAACAATGCAAAATTTCAAAATCTTAGATCTCAAATTTTTCCGTACTTTATAATTCATGTGTCAAAGTTTGTAAATGCTTTTCATGTGTGAAAACTGATAGACTGTTTCGTGTAAGCGCATTTGTATATACTATTCAATTAGTGGGAGTGATGCTTTTACTTACTGTGGATAAACAAATAACATTTTCTTTCTATCAAAGTGGCCGAACCTACTTTTCAAATAGTATACACAATTTTAGCTATAACGTCGTCGTATTTTACTTTGGAAAAATTACAGATATGACACAACGTGAAGAAACTAATTTACAATTTTTACCTATTCCTTTTGTCATGTGGATTTACATAAATTTACTACCAAACAAATGAATTTTTCATCGGCGGTTAACTCGCCCCCCCCCCTTTCGTCGGACGTAATTTACGAATAACCCCTTACTAATTCCTCACCTAAAATATATGCACGAAACCATCAGCTATCGTATATACAGCCGGTTTGTTGGGATAAAAAATCTGTCTTTTCCAACTGTCAAAATGTCTTTTTAAACGTCAAATATACGAATAGATAGATTTTTCTGTCATACTAGATTCTTTTCTGATCAAATATATCAACATAAATCACAGAAACATTTCGGACCTTTTCCATAACACTAGATACGTAACTGTTGTTTGCTGCCAAGCGATATAAGAACCAACATTGCCACTGTCCTTCTGTTGATTGATTTTTCCAAATCTTCTCGACCAGTACTATTCGACTTATGCAAAGTTACTTGTCCAACCGTTTTCAATCAGTTTTTTTAAACGGGTGCCAGTCACAGTTAAGGAGTGTTAGCTGTGGTGTACCTCAAGGGTCTGTGCTTGGGCCTATTTTGTTTTCGGCATTTATAAACGATTTACCGAGCCGTACTCTAAGAGTCACCTATTTGCAGATGACGTTCAGATTTACAGGTCTGTCCACGAGTACTCCGTGCTCATCAAACTACATTACCTGAAAGTAGATTTGTCATCTATCTTGGTCTGGACGAAAGAGAGCCAACTTCAATTGAATATGAGTAAAACGAAAGCTATATTTATTTCATCTAGCAGTTTGTCGAAGTACATTCCCAAAATAATATTTGATGGTGCTTTGATCGAGTATGAAACCGCTGTCAAAAACCTGGGAATAACGATAGATAATTCCATGGGATGGATTCAACATGCGCGGAATGTATCTGCGAAAGTGTTCGCTGGACTGCGTTCCATTCGGTCTACTGCTCGCTTTGCACCACTGCAAACTCGTAAATTATTGGTAAAATCTCTTCTGTTACCTCACGTGACCTACTGCTGTCCAGTTTTGGGGGAACTTTCCGCGGCAGCGAAGAAGACCTTAGAAAAGCCTTTTAAGGGGCGTTCATAAACGGCGTCCGTTCGTTAGGGGGGGAGGGGTAAAGGGAAACCGGACGAATTGGGACGGTGGGGGAGGGGGGCTATGAGAAGCGTGACGTCCGGTTGAGAATTTGTGGTTTTGTCAGATTTCTGTCAAGATTTTATAACTGGGAGCATGCCCGAGGTTGTTTGTCGAGAGAGAAACGTAGACTTAGCCATAAATTTTCCTGTAGTTTTTTAGAAGGAAAATGTACATAAAACTGGCAAAAGTATTCATTCTACAATAAAAAAAATATATTTTTTTTTGTGAACTCAAATTTTTATTTGGGGGGAGGGGGGGTAATGAAATCAGACGTCATTTTTTCCTTGAGTGACAGTAAAACCGGACGAATTCGGACCAGGGGGCGGGGGGGTCGGAAAATTGTCAAAATAACCGGACGTCATTTATAAATTGCCCCTAAGGCTTGTATTAGTTTTGTGTACGGGATTGAGCGCTTTGAGTCAACATCTTCTCATCGAAATTTGCTCCTTGATTCTTTGCACTTATTTTGATTTTCTTAATACGTCTTTCTTACATAAGGTTATAATTACTGGTGAAACCGACTATATTTTCCAAGAACTGCGGTTTGGATCTTCCTCCATGATGAGGAATTTGTTACTGCCCATGAACGACAAAGATATTTCTAACTCTTCGTTATTTGTTAATGGAGTTTCCAAATATAATGCACTGCCGTGAGGCCTTATGAGCCTTATGGATATTACTGTCAAAAAATAATCAATCAATCAATTTATAGCTTTGACGTATAAAACGTCATTTTGACAGTTGGATCGACTTTTGATCCCAGCAAACTCATATGAGATCCTATACGTTACATTTTGTGGCCTCCAAAATGCAGAAACATGGTATAGCGGGTGGGTTCCCCACATAAACTATAAGACTTGTACCTACACTAGCGATGCGAAAGTGACAGCTTCGAAATTTTACCAATACGGCAATACCAAATTTCATTGGTAACTTTCGAATTTATGAATGAAATTCGGTGTTGCCTAGTTAGAAAATGTCGCATATCTGTCACTTTTGCATTGCTATGATTGCTATTAAATCTCCGGTAACAATGATGAAACAAATTGGCATGTATGGAGAAGCTTTTTTTGCATTTTGGATTTACATTTTACTCACATTTGAAGTCTACGTTGAGAACCCAGCCGCCATATAGGTTATTCTCAACGAAACGTGCGACACTTATTACCCTCGTAACGTCGAAATGATGAACTAGAGATAGTCTGCTCCAAATGTCAGAATTCTCAAATAAGTAAGTCTGCTTCAAATGTCAAGTGTATAGAGTATGCTGCCATCTATTTTCTTTCAGAACTGTCTATGAAGTATCTGCCAAAATACTTCGAGTTTGTTCACAAACAATTTGTAACCGAGGGATGAACGACTAAACATGCTCTTTCAGATGCAATTACGAAATTGATGCGAAAGTGTGCCAATATAGATGATGGCTCGCATCGGACAATAGTCAAAAGAGTCACCGACAAAGCCGACAAACGGTGTCGCCATCTCTTCATTTTCTATAGCTGATAACGGTTCGATGTAAAGAGTGTCACCGACTGACAGTAGCGCCATCAATTAATTTCATTGTTAGGTGTGGTTCAACAAGTAACTGATTCCATCGTCTATTTTTTACAAGATTACCTTAGTGAAAGAAACCGAGTACTGTAAACCCATTCTAAGGAAAACAATATCTAAATCAAAAGAAACTGTCAAATCTGTCAAAGAAACTCGTGAAATCGTACATAAAAAACTGTGTGAATTGTATTTTCTGGTAATTAAATATTGATAAGATAAACCACATAGAAGTTGGTGCAGTAAATAAAATTGAAAATTTAATAACGGTAATTATTCGGCCTGCAGTCGCTGATCGATCGATTGTTATGATAAAAAATCGACAATAATAGACGAAGATATTGATTTTGGATTGAGTTAGTACGCAAAAGAACGTAAATTGCTTAGGTGACGGTAAAAACATTGCTTTTCGTGGTATTTATTTTCGTCATCTATTTGGGACAGTTATTTTGTCGTCATTTCACTCAAACTGAATTCATGTACTGCATGGATGGGTTGCCAGATTTCCAGGCAAAATGATTCAGATCATCCAATAGATCTAGTCATTCCAACTGATACGATGGCCAATCAGCACCAAGACACGGAAATCAATTACAAGGCGAGATTAGAGAAGAAATTGTGTTTGGTGAGCGGTTTTTCGTGTGTTAATTTGAAAGCGGCATATGATAAGCGTTTTTTTTTTTGTTTATTTAGGCCAAAGAAACACCTGAACCGGAATTTGACCTTTCCGAATGTCAGTTGAAGGATGTGCCTTCCGGTGTCTTTGTTATGTGTAGAGTCTTAAGAAAGGAGCGGTTACTGCTGAATCGAAACAAATTGCGAACGTTGAACGGTGGCGGTTTATTGGGCGATTTGTCTTTGTTACACACACTCGATTTGAGTCGGAACAGCTTACGAAAATTACCAGAAAATCTTTCAGTGTTACAGAATCTACGAGTAAATTTTACTTTGTTTTGACTTCTGATGATTGAGTTGACATTCTTGCAATAAATTTTCAGGAATTGTTGGTGTCACACAACCAGCTCGACTCACTGCCATCGAACATAAACCACATGAGAAATTTGGAATTGCTGGACGTTTCAGACAACAATCTCAGTGACATAAAACAAATCAATTGCATGTCACATCTGCGAATTCTAAACATTGCAGAAAATCCTAAATTATTTATTTTACCGAATGAGCTGGCAACTTGTGATAGTCTAGTCGATATAGTCCTTTCGAGCGAAATTTTAGTTTATCCACCTGCCCATGTTCTGGCGCTCGGAACTTTACAAATTCTAAATTTTCTAACAACTGGTGAAGTTGATATGAATGCACAACCGCAACGGATACCCAGGCAGGATTCATCGATATTGGTTTCAGAGGAATTTGGTGCTGTGAAGAATACAAAAGTTGAATATTCAAAATTAGCAAATCAGAAAGTAAAATTTATTCGATTCTCATTGTGATGTTGTGACGTAATTCTTTTACTCTTAATTTCAGTTTATAGAACACGAACAATTGGAAACGAATTCACAACTAGAAGCTGAACTTTATCTAAAACAAAAGAAAAGGAACCAAGAGGTTTGTAAATGTTCAATTACGCTGCACTCGGCGCAAAATAACTTTTGTTGTTCGAACGATAGAATTAATTCGGAAAGCAAAAGTTTTTTTTTGTGTTGGCTGTATTAGTGGTGACCGGGACGAAATCTCGTACTAGAACTGGATGCCAAAAAATTTTTATGTCAAATAAGAAGTATAGAGTGAGGATTTAGTTGTTTGTCGTATTCTATAAAGAAAAAAATGGATGGCGGCGCCACCCACAGGGGTACTTTCGCTTTATATCGTTCCGTATTCTGCTATGAAGAAAAGCGGAGGACACCACCAACAGGCGACTATTATTGGATGAAAAGTGATGCAAACCTTGCTCAATACATCGTGCTTTTCATTTTATACTCGTTAGCGCTAGCTGAGTTTCAGGACAATTTCATACATACAACACTCGACGATGTTCACTTTTACGAAAGTCGAACACCAATTTGTTTGTATAATTGTCCCCTGTAACTGTATGCGCCACCTGAGGCATACTATATTTACAGTTTAGTACCATCCCGTCAGGGATAAGTGAACACATTCCCTTAAGAATCGTATAGGAATCGTGGGAGAATGTATTATGCCATGGAAAATTTCAATGACGAAAGAAAATGCGTTCACATATTCCGTCCGGGATGCGAGCCAGACACAAATTATTGCCATTATTGCCCTATGCAAAAAACGTTGACTTTTTCAATAACAGAGACTTGATATTATCGCGGCTGGGGCGAATGTCATCATCACTTGACATTTCGTCACCATAATAAAGAAAGATTTCTCCATATGACAATTTGTTTCATCTAAGATAGTCTATGTGGGAAGCCCAGCCGCCATATTATGTCTCTGCATAAGAAGATAATATTTGAAGTAAAAAGTGGGTGAGTACTTGAAAGTTATGTGGCAAGAACACAACATGGAAAATTTACTCTAAAAAAATTGAGAAAGATTACCTCATTGTTAGGAATTTTTTCAAAATTACCCATAAAAAATGTGTGAAAGGTTAGAAATTTTTTTTTGGAAAATTTTTCTTTCTATTTTCCTGGGCAATTTGGGATGAGATTTATTATATTCTACCTTTGGATTGCGCCATCAACGCGATTAGTGCTACATCAGCTTCTGTCAAAGCCTAGCGTGTTTTATGATGAACTGCCCTACAACGTATAAAAAACTTAGCGACGTCCAAAAATGTCGCTAAGTTTTTTATATCTTGTAGGGTACAGATGCGTAAAGCGACTGTTCATAAATGACGTCTGCTTTTTTTCAGACTTTTCAGACCCCCCTCCCCCCTTGTCTGCTAGTGACTGTTTTGCCGAGTTACAAGTTTACGGTACAAGTTATAAGTTTATATCACAGATCAGTATGGTAACTGACCCAGATCAGTACTGATCAGTTTTAAAACTGACCAGGATAAGTACTGATCAGCTTCGAAACTGATCCGGATCAATACTCATCAGTTTCAAAACTGATCTGTATCATTACTGATAAGTTTTAAAACTGATCTGGATCAGTACTGATCAGTCTGAAAACTGATATGGATCAGTAATGATCAGTTTTAAAACTGATACGTGTAACTAATGATCAGTTTTAGAATTCCTTAAGAGTTTACGCATTTCATCATTAAGTTTGCTACACTTTGATAGAAACTGATGTCGCACTAAACGTTTTCGAAACAGAAAAATGCATCAAGTTGAAAAAGCCAATGTTACTGGCACTAGAATTGTTAACGAACGTTGCTGAATAGTTGCTAAAGCGTTAACGAAAGTTTAGCTGAGAACCTTTATAAACATTATCTCAATTTCTCTCTAAAAATTCCCAGTTCTTAAAAAGTTCACCAGCATGTGTTCGATTGGTCATGAATCTCATTACTCTAACCCTAAAGTGAACGCAATATCTACCTTACGACACATAAAAAACTTAGCGAAGTTTTTGGGACAAAAGAATTCCTTTGTTTAAAAACGTCGCTAAGTTTTTTATGCGGTGTAGGGCAGATTGAGTCTGATGGGAGTAAATTCGGTCTATTCCAATTGTCCAAATGACGTAATAAACGTCAAACAATCAAACATTTTTTTCTTTCGTCTAAGATTTTTTTTGATCAAATATTTTAAGATTAACAACACAAATATGTTGGAGTAGAGGTGTGCGGGTCGTCCTTTTTTCCCAACCCGACCCGAAACGAACTCGAACCAAAATGAAAATTCAAACCCGAGCCGAACCGAGCCCGATCCAAAATAAAAAGTCAAACCCGACCCGAACCGCACCCGAACCCTGAAAACTCGGCAAAAACGTAAATTGTACATTTCCACGATTCGCGAATAATCGTATGATTCAAAATAATTTGAATGCATCAAATTTTTATTTTCTTGCAATCAAATTGTTCTTGCGATCATTTTAGAGGTGTGTGGGCACCGCCCGTGCACAAGCCCGCCCGCACTATACTGGGCACGGGCATCATTATATCGAAAACGGTCGGGCTGCCCGTTTTCAAAATTGAACGGGCTCGGGCAGGCGAAAAGTGATGCCTGCAGACCTCTACTAACTAGAAATAAAGTGGAAGTGTGCGGGCACGAATCGCTGCAACTAGTATGAGTTAGGTCCACTCTATGGTCGTTACAGCCTGAGCCTCTCAATCGATTTTCACCTCATTTTTTTGTTTTTTCTTTGTTAGTTTTTCGAGGTTGATATCTTCAAAAGCAATTTCCGCACGTTATTCATGTAGATATAAGAGAAAAAGTTGCACCGACCTTCAAAAAACTAAATTCCCACCACATTTTCGCTCAAACCTTTCGAACTTTTTTACCGATTTTGCACATTTTCAATCGCAACTTTCCTTTTTGAATTATCTTCCAGTGAAATAAAATTGAAAATCAATTCCTTCTCGATTCGGCCAGTGAGTAAGAATCATTTGTTAGAAACCAGAATTGTTTAGTTGAAGTCATCAAACCCGACCCGACCCGAAAAAAGAAAACGAAAACCCGACCCGACCCATCAAATTGGTTCGGGTTCAGGTCGGGTCTTTCTTCGCGTTTCGGGCTGCCCGCTCACCTCTGGTAGCATATTCCTAATTGCTCTATTGCTTAATATCTTTGACGTTCTATACGTCATTCTGACAGTTGGAATAGGTCCCAATAGACTTTATAACCAATGACAGAATGTGCTACTTGCGCCAACACAAATTCAAATATTGCAATTTTTTACAGTTATTAGAACAATTATTGCAACAGCAAAATCAAAATGACGACCTAGTTAACAAATTGCAACAACAAAAAGATTCGGAACGAAACAAACTGATTGGCGATATATTGAAAGGTGAGAGGATTATTTGCGCGGAACAGGAGCACAAAACTAATTTTTTTCTTTTCAAATTTTTAGCCGAACAAAATGCCAGCATTGTCGTTCAGAATCTTTTAAATCTTAAGAACGAACCTGATCCTACACTCCTGGAACAGGAGCATCGTGAACAAGAAATTTTGCTCGAGCAACTTCACATTCAACACAATGATCTGCGCAAGCAAGAAATTCTGTCTGCAATGTCGAACATTTTAGTAGCTGAAGCTAAAAAGATAGAGAATTACCAAGATCAGCGTGATATCACCGCCCGTAATATATTGAACAGTGAACATGAAACGAATCAATTGCTCAGCGATGTGTTTGCTAACAATGATCGAGATCGCAGTGAAGTTGTGATAAAAATAATGCAGGACGAAGACTTGCAGAAAAGTGCTGTGGCTACGTTGATAACGGAAAATGATTCGAGAACTTGGGGTTTGATGGAACAAATGCGAATTGTTGAGTGCCAATTGGCGGCGATGACTTGTTGCGAAATTGAACGTAAAAAATTGAGTGCAGATGAGCAACTGGTAAGAGGAAGTTTTGAACAGATGGGAATTGACCCCAGATATTTCGGCCAATGTCTCTTTTCGTTTGGTTGAAATTTCAGTGCCCTGTCGATTGGTGAAGTGTTTTTCTTTATTTTCAGAACGAACAAACTGCTCAGCGACTAAACTTGACCTACATTTTGATTGATTTAATGCAACAACAGGAAAATCGTCGAAAACAGGTACTTCTTGAACGTAATCATTAGTTCCCTTTTCGTCAACCTTGTCCATTCACTTGTAGCTGTTCGATACTCTAATCGACATTGAACAACAAAACAATAGTCAACAAGAGGACTTCTGGCTGTTACAATACCAGAAACTTATCGACTCCAGGCCGAGCGATTTAACGACATCTGCAAACAGCATCGATCCCGCTCTTGGTTACAATTTCCTTGTAAATGGCGTAGTTCATTGCTTGCCATTTTTATCAAAAATTTGGCATAGCAAAGGAAAAGACTTGGATAGCGTAACCGATGAAGATTTACATTCAGCGGGAATTGTCAAAGCTTCTGATCGATCCAATATATTGTTATCGATCAGACAATTCCTTGATGATGATCATCCAGTCGTTGCCAGTGCACCAATGAAACATTCGCTTAGTTTGCCGGATAACGATCAAAGACCATCAAACACGAGAGAGGAAACGGGAGAATTTTTAGCTGAATGTGTCATTTGTATGGAAAATTCGGTAAGTTTACTTTATTTGGACGGGATTGAGGTGTGGACATTCTTCCGTTCTTCAGGGATTGCTTTTTTATTAGTGTAACCCACTAGTGGATAACGCCTATATGCTCGTACTTCCGTCCGTCCGTATCACGCATCTCTCAGCTCCCAGACCACCCAGAGAGCTCAAACTTTCGCCATTTGTATGCTTTTTGACTCTAGATTTGCAGAAATCTCGGCTCTTAGACTACCTAGAGACTTAAAACTTGTGCCATTCGATAGCTCTCTGATTCTTTATTTGCAGAAATGCCGGAGGGATCGGCGGGGTTTGAGGCGTATATGCCGGAGGGGAAGAAACTGTTGAAAGATCTCTTAATTATAGAATGCTCCAGAAAGTTCTTGAAAGTTGTAGATTGTAATGTTCCAGAAATTTCTGAAATGTTCTAGAAAGTTCTAGAAAGTACTAGAATGTTCTGACATGTTCCAAATAGTTCTAGAATATTTTCAATTTTCCAAATGTTCGTTTGCATGAACAATTAAAAGCAACTGTGTAATTAAATCCTACACGCTAAGATGTTTGCAACATTTTTTGAAATGTATCGTTGTTTTACATTTCTTCATGGATAAGACGTTGCTCGGGGTCTACTTAGCAATTTCTTCTAAAACTAGACGCATAAAGTCTGATTTTCCCCTGATAATGCTCTCGGCAATTATTAGACTTCGTTGTTTTTCAGAGCAGTTTTTTGCTATTGAAAAGAAACTGTTCCCGTTTATGACTCATGTACTGTCTCAGTATAATATCCGTGAAAGTGAACGGAACTCACAAAGCTTCTAAAACAAAGTCTGAACTGCCGTCTTAAGGGAAAAAACTTAGGGAAAATCAGCGAAGGTCTTCAACGAATTTCGCCGAAAAAAATCAATTGACAAAGTTAAACAAAATATTCTCGGCGAGTCTTTTGTTTTAATTTGTCGCTTATTTGAATTTTTTCGGCGAAATTCATTAAAAATTTTCGCTAACTTTCACTAAGTTTTTTTTCCTATGAAGGCAATAAAAGCGTTGGCTGCCGTAACAAGGTAATAAACTTAAAGAAAATCCGTGAAGATTCTCAACGAAATTGGCCGAAAAAAATTAAATTAGCGACAAAACTAAACAAAAGATTCTCGGCGATTGTTTTATTTAATTTTTTCGCTAATTTGATTTTTTTCGGTGAAAATTTTCGCTGATTTCTCCAAGTTTTTTTTCCTTATGACGACGGGACTAAAGTACTTTGAAATGACAAATGCCTTTAGTGCTCTGCCGTACAACGCATAAACAACTTAGCGACGAGAATTTGTGATAGAAAATATATGAAAATCTCTCATTTGATAACTTCGCTAGGTTTTTTATGCGTTGTAGGGCAGTGCTGCGTCGGCTTATGTAAAAAGTATGCAAAAAACGTCGAGCGACAAGAAATCTGCCGTACTAAGTTAAAAAACCTCGAAGCGAAAGTGCCGAAACATATTGTATGGATACAGCAGAAAAGGTGTTCTCATCAGCTTATGCACTTCGTTAGGAAATTTTGTATGCTTTGACATAAGCCGATTTCGTAAAAACATCGTCCATCGGTTGTATACAGGGACGTGACAGTCCTTTGTTTTGACCTTTCCAAATAATATTCAACGTGAAGTTAGCTGCATTTGCAACCGAGGCTAACTTCATTGCTAGAAAATTAGCTGATTTTAGAACATTTCAATGAATTCACATGATTTTGTTTAATTTATGAATGAAATCAGCTGATTTTGTTTGCAATGAAGTTAGCTTCGGTCGCAACTGCAGCTAGCTTTATGGTGAATATTACTTGTAAAGATCAAAACAAAAGACTGTCACTCCCCTTGTTATGTAAGAAGTTAGCTTTGAGTTGAGTTCTATGAACTGTCGTCTGGATGCAGAGACTTGATATTGCGGCTGGGTTCTCCACATAGACTGAAAATGTATCCAAATGTCATTTCGTTAGCATATCATAAAATGCAAAGAAAATTTTGTTCAATATTTATTTAGGGTAAATGCACCAGTTACTGGCCATGTACTAGTTTCCGGAGACAGGTTCCTTATAGGAACTGGAAGGTTTTCGAGATTTACATGATGAATGGGGTACGAAACAAAGGATCATCAGATCTGTGTTTCAAGGACCAGAAATGGACCGACCCAATCTGATAAATCTAAAAAAAAAGTCTCCGGGGTATTCCACACGAATTAGGAAAACAAAAATTAGGAAGCCGAAAATTAGGACTAAAAATTATTTGTCAAAAATAAGGAAAAACAAAAATCAGGAAAAACTAAAATGAGGAAAAACAAAAATTAGGAATGAATTAAATTAAGAATAACCAAAATTAGGAATCAGGCAATCAGGAAAAACCAAAATCAGGAAAATAATATTTGAGAGAATGCGCCTCAGGCCCTGATAAATCCTGAAAAAAAGCGGGGTGGAGGGGCGGCAGCTACCTCTTTGGGGGTCAAGGGGAAATATACCCCCCCCCCTTGTGGGGTTTGGGGCAGAGCCCCATGCACGGAAGGCTGCCTGCAGGGCGTTAGCAGCTCGCCGCAGGCGCAGGGGTTTAAGGGGCAGAGCCCCCATTACATACCAAAAATAAGATTGCCTTAGGAATTGAAAACTTTGATGTTTTTCCTGATTTTCGTATTTCCTCATTTTTGTTTTTCCTTATTTTAGGTTCGTGATTCTCTATTACTGATTTTAATTTCCTGATTTTTGGTTCCTGATTTCTTGAGTCCAGATTTTAGCTTTCCTAATTCAAGTGGACATTCAGTATCCGGCTAGCACCAGTAACCGGCCATATTTCAACGCGAAATTTGGCCGGTCACTAGTCAAACTATGGTTTGGCCGAGACTACTACTGGTGCATTTACTTAGTTACTTACTTTACCGGCACTACAACCCATTAACGGTCTTGGCCTTCTCCAACATGCTTCTCCAACCGGGCCTATCTGCAGCTAACGTCTCCCAGCTGGTTACTCCCACAGTTCTTAAGTTGGCAAAAGCAGCGTCGATGCCAATACGAATACGATGTTCATTCATTCGTTGTACGTGACCGAGCCAACGTAGTCTATTTATTTTTGTTGTTCTGACTATGTCGGGCTCTCCAAAAAGCTCTATGAGCTCGTGATTATATCGTCTGCGCCATCGGTTCAGTTTTCGGTCAAATACTGGTCCAAATATTGTACGCAGTACCTTTCGCTCGAACGTATGCAGAGATTGTTCATTTTTCTGTGTCAAGCACCACGACTCCGAACCGTACGTAACTACCGGTCTGATCACAATTTTATAAAGTGCGCATTTTGAATTTCGGCTTACTGACTTGGACTTTAGAATTTTCAGCAGGCTGTAATAACTCCGGTTGCCCAAAGTTACTCGCCTTTTTATTTCGTCCGCAATGTCGTTGTTTATGTTCAGCTCTGATCCAAGGTATACGAACTTATTGACCATTTTGAATGTGTGTGTGTCGATCGTTACGTTATCTTCCCGATATCGATTCGTAGGTGGGATGATCATGTATTCCGTTTTTCCGTCATTGACCTTCAACCCAAGGTCGGTACCTTTCCTCTCCAAGGCCATAAACTTATCTTTAACAACATCCATAGTTCGGCCAATAATGTCCAGGTCATCTGCAAAACCAAGCAACTGACTGGACTTGGAGAAAATGGTGCCGCTGGAGTCTATGTCCATGGTTTGAACAGCTGCTTCGAGTGTTAAATTGAAAAGCAGCGTTGCAAGAGGATCTCCTTGACGTAGGCCTTCCTCAATGTCGAAAGTCTCTGACATTTGATTGCGGATCCTTACTCGGCTGTTAGCTCCGTTTAGTGTTAGCTTCGTTAGCGAGATCAGTTTGTTGGGAATTCCGAACTCCTCCATGACTCTCCATAGCTTACTTCTTCTAACACTGTCATAGGCTGCCTTGAAGTCAACGAACAAATGGTGTGTTTCAATGTTGTACTCCTTGCACTTCTCCAAGATCTGTCTGATATTAAACAGCTGGTCCGATGTTGAACGACCTACACGAAAACCACTTTGGTATTCACCTATCGTAGATTCCGTGTATGGATGAAGGCGCTGATATAGAATATTTGCAAATATCTTGTAAGCAATATTCAGCAGAGCGATTCCTCGAAAATTGCCACACTCCAATTTGTCACCTTTTTTGTATATGGGACAAAGTATGCTGGTCTTCCAATCTTCCGGTAACTCCTCGTCATTCCAGATGCGTATGATGAGCTCGTGCATCTCCATACATAGCGCGTTGCCGCCGTTCTTGAAAAGTTCACCGGGTAGGTTGTCAGTCCCCGGGGCTTTGAAATTTTTGAGCTTTAAAATTTCAGCTTCAACTTCTTGCATCGTTGGTTCTTCTATGTATGGTTGCGCAGTCTGAAATGGCAATTCGTCGTTTTCGTCGTCTCGGTTGAGCGGTCTGTTCGGGTTAAGCAGTTCCTTAAAGTACTCAGCCCATCATGCGATACACCTTTCCTCATCTGCTAAGACCAATCCATGCTTGTCCTTACACAGCAAAGGTTGTTGACTGTAACCGTTTCTGGATTCGTTCACTTTCCGGTAAAAGTTCCGAGTCTCCTTCCGATTGCCAAACTTCTCAATTTCGATCAAAACTTCCTTGTCACGCTGTCGCTTTTTCCGTCGGAAGAGTTTTCTCTCGAAATTTCTTTTAGAACGGTACTCTTCCTGGCCAGCTCGAGTGAATCTACTTAGAGTTTTCAGGCGAGCTGCGTTTTTGTCGTCCATGGCCTTCTGGCATTCATCGTCAAACCAGATATTTCTTTTATTTCCCGTTCTCGTTCCCACTGTCTCTGCTGCGGCGCTCTCTACATTCCGTCTAATTTGATTCCACGCATCGTCTACGCTTCGTTGTTCGCTGACCATTCCGGCAATAATATTCGTCTCCAGCCTGTCGACATATTGACGTTTAATGTCTTCGTTCTGTAGTTTTTCCACGTCCCACCTTTCCAATGCCGGTTGTCGATTGTGTTGAACCGATATTCGAGACCTAACTGCCGCTCTCACCAGGTAGTGATCGGAATCTACATTCGGTCCTCTACAGCTTCTGACATTCAACATATTTGAACAGTGACGTGCATCTATCAAAATATGGTCAATCTGGTTTTTGGTTCGTTTATCCGGTGATACCCATGTCGCTTTGTGGATGTCTTTATGTTGGAAATAGGTACTGCTGACAACCATGTTTCTTGATGCTGCAAAATCAACCACCCGCGTTCCATTTTCGTTCGAGTTTTCGTGAAGGCTATGTTTACCGATTGTGGGACGATAAAATACTTCGCGGCCTATTTTAGCATTAAAATCTCCAAGCACAATTTTAATGTCTCGTTTCGGCGCTCCATCATATACATCCACCAGTTTCTCGTAGAATAGCTCCTTCACCTCGTTGTCGCTTTCCTCCGTAGGCGCATAAACGTTTATAAGAGTGTAATTGAAAAATTTTCCTCTTATCCGTAGAGAGCACAATCGCTCGTCAACAGGACTGAAACCAATCACCGCGTTTCTAGCTCTGCCGAGGACCATGAAGCCTGTTCCATACTCTCTTGGACTGTCGTTACTCTTCCCACTATAGTAGAACTTATAGTCGCTACTGGTCATGGTGTCCTTTCCAGGCCATCTCGTTTCTTGCACAGCTGTTATGTCAATTTTTGCCGCTCTTAGCGCACTTGTGAGAGATCTCAATCCTCCTGGCCGCAACAAAGATCTTACATTCCATGTTCCTAATTGTAAATCGTTGTCCTTTTTCCGATGCTTGAGTCGTTGCCGTTTATCCTGTCCGATCCGAGGCTGTGTTGGGGAATTCATAACAAGACTGTTTTTACGGTGTCTGGGAGTTAGCCAAGCGCCCAACCTACTTTCCTTCTCCCGATGACCCGTAGGGAAGTCACCAGGTGGTGATGGTAGCCCATCTGACTAGGGCTGTGTATGCTGCCGTTGTCTCTTGCTGTTGAGATCATCCGCCACCATACTAAGTCGCCATCCCATCTTGATAGCGCCTAGCTGCCTTCGGCCCTCCCTATACGTGCCGTTTAGGTACTACCCGAAGGCAGCCCCCCTCATCCTTATGCTAAGTGACCCACACTACTACACCAGGGTTGGTTACCTGATCGTTCATGCGGGTTGCTCACTATAACAGGTGTCACCACGGGTAGGATAGGATGTAGGAGTAGGTGGACAGAGGCTAAGGTACATAAAGGAGTACTATATTACGCTTAACACACCATTTGACACCCACTGGTGCATTTACACTATAATAAAATTTCATCAGATTTATAGTAGAACCCATCCGCCATATCATGTGTCTGTCTGAATGGATTCAATCCTTTCAAAACCCTTGAACTACATTCAGGGATTCAGGCGAATATTTACATCTGGTACTTCACGGGTTTTAATGTTTACCGTGTTTATCGATATGGATGGGAATCGAATGTCTTACGAATGGGAAAAAAGAATTTTTGAATGATTCGAACGTGAATTTTAAACGATTTTTATTTTTTTTTTTGCAGTGCAAGATCATATTTTTACCATGTGGGCACATGTGCTGCTGTTTGAACTGCCATAACGATCTTCAATTATGTCCAATGTGCCGTTCTGAAATCGACCGCAGAATCAAAGTGATTCAGCCTTAACAAATCTACACATTTAATAAACGCGAGGGTGTGGTATAATAGTCATTTAAGTTAAACTCTTAGCACAAAAAAGACTTACCAATTTATCTAAGTTTTGTGTTTTGTGTGAGAATAATGGTGAATTGAAGTGATTGTAAAGTGTTAACGCATTTCACTCAATGCATCAATTGCATCGACAAAGCAATATTATAGCGTTGCCAAAGCATTAAGAAATTTGCACTTTTTTTCATTTCGTTGGTCGTCGGAACTAATGCTCTCTGGATGAAGCAATGCGAGTCAATAAAATATTTTCGTTATTTTTCTACAGTTTTCCACATTCTGAGAGCTTCGAAACTATAAAGCCGATAGAAAATATCTAATTTCGATTCTAGGTATGTAAAGATGATTTTGTCATTCCTAGGAGACAAACTAATAATTCATGAAAAAAACTTTCAAACGTTTCTCTCCTCGGAAAAATTTTATACGACGTGAGTTTACTTTCGTGAGTTCAAATTCTGAACTGATGGGTCACTCTTAGCTACTTAGATAAATATTCTGCGACGAGAATTTGTGAGAGAAAATGAAAATCTCTCATCTGATAACGTCACTACGTATTTTATGCGTTGTAGGGCAGAAAGACGGAAATTTTTTTTCTCATCATTTGCATGATCTCTCGCCGTTTATGCGGTATGTCGATTATGCGGATTGTATGTGCGTACGTTCCATGTAAATATTTTTTTTGACATGTCAACTACAGGAGGCTCGAATTATGTGGTTTCAAGATGTGCGGTACTCATATACCGCATAAACGGCGAGAGATCGTGCCATTCACAAAACTCGAACAAAATATTTTTCACACTCGTATAATAGACGCGTTTGGTGCGGTATTGGCTTCTCAGCCGTCCAAAAAAATTTAGAGAAAATTAGCTAACATTCTTAACGAATTTCTCCGAAAAAATTAAACAAACCATTAAAATGGTATAAAAAAGTAGCGGTAGAGTAATTTTTTTCACAAAACAAATGTTAGAGTGACAGATGTCAAAGTTTCACACTTTGTCAGCTGTCAAAAAACGTACACAGACAGACAGAGCATTCCCATAAAGTAGCTACCGCTGCTTAATAAGCGACCAAAAATAAACAAAAGACTCGCCGATAATATTTTGTGTAATTTTGTCGCTAATTTGAATTTTTTCAGCGAAAATCGTTTAAAACTTTGCTGACTTTTTCTAAGTCTTTTTTCCTTATGACGGCAGTTCTGTCAAAGTATAGCGAATTCGAAGATGAGATGAGATCACCAGGAAATATGACATTTTAAGAGCACATTGCGAAAATATGAACTGTCAAATTTGCGATGTTTTTTCAAAAAAAAAATCCTGCGTAAATAAAAAGTTACTTAAAATCATACCTCATGTACTGTGAGGGGATGACTGTTACACGAATATTAAGTGAATCAGAATTCAAAAAGTTTGCGCATTACGGTCAAAAGTTGTTCCGAAAAATCATCGCATTCCAAGTTCGTATGCAATGTTTTTTCAGAGCAAAGTTGTGCATTGATGCTTATGCTTTTTGAATTCTGATTCAGCTATTTTTTGTGTAAGTGTCATCCACTCTGAGCTATATTTCTGAAAAAAATTTTATTTACGAAGGATTCTCTTCTAGGAAAACATCGTAAATTTGACAGTTCCCATTTTTTTGACGTGCTCTTAAGAAATTCATCGCGAAATTTGCTATACTTTGACAGAAGCGGATGTCGTAATGAACATGTGAACTGTTTTTCCCGCCTTCAACTTAACGGCTGTGGTGAAAGTACGACTATTAAAATTTTACTGGTCCAGTAGTTTTACCAGCATAAACTAAGAATAAAAAACCAGTGGACCAATTGAAATGAAAGTAGAAAAAATTAAAATGTTCCGACCTAGTCATCAATGGAAAATCGGCTTTAAAATTTTTCACATCTTTTACTGTACATTTTACTCGCATTTACTTTCTTAGATTTTGATATGATTCGAAGAAAATTTGAAATTAAAAAAAAAACGCTTTAACTCAATTTACTCACAACTAACTTCCTAGTCTTAAATTTTTTTTAAATGTTGTATCTTTGACTTTGAGTCATTTTTATACTCTAATTATAAACGAAACTATTTGTTCAAAATCTACACAATACATCAGACAATGGTGATACTATTTGGAAATTTATTAACATGAAACAAGTGGATCTCAGAAAATCGTCGTCAGGATTTTTCACAGACGTTCTTTGAATTGTTGATGCAATCCTTAAACTCAACTCCTTCCCCGTGTGTAAGACGTTCAAAACTACCAGTTCAGATCTTCTCAATAAACAAAAATGTTTGACTTTCCGATTTATAAAAAAAAGTTTCAAAAATAAAGATTAATGTGATTTTGTTAAAAACTCTTTACAATTACTATTTTGAAAAATAGAATGCGCTCATTTTCATAGATGTCATTTTTCGGCTGTCAAGCCTACCGGGAGTTCTATGAATCTATCAAACAATTGAATTCAAAAAGATATGTGAAAAAACAAACGTTTAGTGCGACATCGGCTTCTGTCAAAGTATAGCGAATTTCATCATGGCAAAAGTCAGGGATGTGACAGTCCTTTGTTTTGATCTTTCCAAGCAATATTCAACGTGAAGTTAGCTGAGTTGCAACCGAGGCTAACTTCATTGCTAGAAAATCAGCTGATTTAGAACATTTCAATGAATTCACCTGATTTTGTTTAATTTATGAATGAAATCAGCTGATTTTGTTTGGAATGAAGTTAGCTTCGGTCGCAACTGTGGCTAAATTCAAATTGAGTGTTACTTGTAAAGATCAAAACAAAAGACTGCCACTCTTCTGTCTAAAGTCCATCCAGTGAAACTGTTTGCAAGTTTATGCATTTTTTTCTATAAATGCCGTTTTTTATCATACCTTTTTTTAAGAACACGTTGCAAAAATGTGAGCTGTTAAGTGTGGAATACAAATTTGCGATGTCGCACCAAATTGATCGAAAACATCGCGACGTACTCTTGGGTAGCCCTGCCTCAGTTCCCATATCTTCCTCCGATTTAAAATGGAAACTCAGAGCCTTTAATATTCATACGTGTGACCATAAAGTGGTCGACGAACAAACATTCCATTCTATATCCACGTCAAAGTTCATTGAAAGGATATAGAAGACATAGTTTTGTCATTCAAAATCTCCGTCCATATTATTTGCGTCCCAATCGATGTCCCCATAATTTTTAGTAAAAAAAGGCCTATCCCAAAAGATACTTTGCAGTAATAAACGATGAAAAAAACTTTACGTCAACAGTTAACGTCTGTAATGTAATTTAATTTTTCAAAATCGAAAAGAGGAAATGAGATCACAACTTGACAATAAATTGTAATCGATGGCCTGGCAACTAATCGAACAACCAAATATTAACACAATTTGCCAAACACAACATTAATTTAAAATAAAAAAAAATTGTTTAAAGGATAATAAGTGACCTTAAAAGTGCATTTATGATCGTTACTGTTATGTACTTTTTTATATAAACCAGACAAAAACTACAAAATATGAAAATATAAGATAACGACAAGAGCGAAAAGCATTAATTTCGAATAGAAGGATCTACTATGTGACGAGCCCCTTTCTGAAAAAAACCAAAAGTTATAAATTTTACCCAGGAAGTTTGAATTATGAGTACTAAATAATGATTTAGTACTCAAAAATCGGACTTTTAGATTTATCAGTTTGAGCCGGTCCATTGCTGGACCATGAAACACAGATCTAGTGATCCTTTGTTTCGTCACCCGTTCATCATGTAAATCTTTCAAACCTCACAGTCCCAACAAAAAACCTATACATTGCTGCAGGTCCGGAAACCCAGACCAGCGTTACCTGATTTCTCAGTCCCATCCGGTTCAGTGTCTACTTCAGCTCCTTCACTAGCTTGGATGTTACGACACGTGACACGAGCGCCTTGAAACTGCGGAGCACGTGATATGTGTCTGTATCCGCTTCGAACAAGAGCGAGGTGAGCTGATGACTGTGAGTAAGTCACATGTAAATGCCAAAAACATAATATCGTAGATGTGCCATGCCGCAACGAGGAGGTGTGGAGAGTAGCGGATAATGTAGTTGCGAAAATAATAAAATAATGGGGAAGCTGCAAAGCGCATGGAAGACTGCCAGTTGATCTGAGAGAGTAAGAGCGAAAGCACAGCCCCTCCCCGAAGTAATGCTGTGAGGCGGTTCCGAGGAGAAGAGAGCATGGAGAGTAAAGAAAGGAGTTTTAGTTAGTAGGTCATTGAAGAATGGAATCCAACACTACCTTGGTCCGGGAAGACGGGGTGTCTATGAAGATTTCCCCACCCTTTTAAAAAAAAATAAAAAAAAAAATGAGCGCTTTGATCATTGCCTCACTGTCAAAACAAACTATGACATTCTCTCCACATGCTTCTGCTGGAATCGCCTCTTGCGCTCCCATCAGTTTCTCGAATGTCTCAGCCTGAAAGACATTGGTAAACCTTCCTAGTTGATACCATCTTTCCGCCCGCGGTTCCAGAGAATACACTCCAGCTCCCGTGCGCTCTAAAGTTTTTGAACCGTCAGTGAAGTTGTTCACTACTTCTTCACGTGAGAGGTGACTTGGCCAGCCTCCTAGCCATTCCTCTTTGGTGGGTGCAAAAGTTTCGAAACGCCTTTCGAATTTTGTCTCCGCTCTCATTCGGTCCCTAGACATCTCAAAGAGATGATCCTCTTGATGTTCCTTAGGGGTGTGCGATGGTCAAAGAATCAAAAAGTTAGGGGTCCACAAAAAATTCTTTGGTCCCATAGATAGCGAAAACGCACGTCCAAAGCTTTTTATTTCATGTTTACAACTTGCGCAAATTCAATGAACTCAAAAGTTCGAGATTTCGGACCATTCGGCATTCCCACCTTCACAAAAAATCCGATTCGAGATAAGTTTGAGCTACATTAATTTTTTTTGACTAATCAAACTTAAATTTAATAAAAAAAAATACAAATAGGGGAAATTTGGCGAAAAGGCATTTTTCGTCAGTCGTCAAAGTTCGCCGACCATGAAAAATTCCGTCTCGAAAAAACTTTGAAAAGCTGAAATCGATATGATAAATTGAGTTTTTATCGTTTGAATGATTCTAATACTTATTTATTGAAGTGAAGATTGCAGACAAGAAAGGGTTTTGGGAAAAGATTCAAAAATGGTCAACCTATCACCCTTGCAATGTTGAAAAATATGGAAAAATTGGCTTTTGCCAATTTGCGTTTTCGCTATCTATGGGACCAAAGAATTTTTGTGGACCCCTAACTTTTTGAATCTTTGACCATCGCACACCCCTAATGTTCCTATGGCCCGATAGGAAATTCAGAGTCCAAAGACCGTTCTGCGATAGATTAAGGCTGGGAACAGATCAAATTCAGGTCAGATTTCAAGGTGATCTAGTCTCCCTAATTTGAAGCAAACCATTTCAGATGCCATCGTAGACTCGGTACACAATCCTTAACTTTTGTCTTGAGTAGATTTGTTAATTTTTGATGTAATTACAATAAATTTTGTGATTGAAGTATAGACGGCATGTTCAGGTCATCAGGTCAGGTCAGAACCATGACATTGATTCTCTAGCATTATGCAGTAATGGCAATTTCGGATAAGAAGGTATGAAAATCAACCAAGAATGCTATATATTGTAAGACGTGTCCGCCGAAACCTCTGCAATAGCTCTTGCTCTCAATAAAAAAAGCTGCAGAACAATGAAGTTTTGACCTGAATTTGACCTGTTCCGAGCCTTAGTCTGTCAGCCGTTTCAAATTTGACCTTCAATTCCACGTGAACCGGTGGCAGATTGATCTGCGTTTCGATAGCCGTCGATTTCATAGCCTCTGTAACACGAATGCATACAAGCCCCTGAATCTCGTTCAGCTCTTTCCCAGCACTCCGCAAGTCAAGCCTCAGCCACCAAACGACGCATCCGTGACTTATGACTGCTTCATACATCCACAGTATAGCCTTAGACGGTAGACCCCAGTTCCTCCCAAAAGAGTTCCTGCAATTCCAGAAATGCTAAAGCTTTCTGTGCCTTATCTTTGACTTGCTCGATCCAGAATAACTCCCATATACTTCACCCCCTTCGCTCCCGGAACCATATCCTTATCGAACAGCCTCAGTTTCCCTACAAGTCCGTGACACTGCTAAAGACGTCTTGCTGGGTAAAAATATTAACCTCTACTTTTATTCGTAAGATGGCGATTGCATAGATTTTTACGTTGCCGTCGCAGCGAATTGTCAAATATCTGCGCAGCCTGCTATATGCAGCCTTGCCTTTGACCAGTGCAATAACTTTGGTACACGGCTTTATATGGTTGCGCAAATCCCTGACAATTCACTGCGGCGGCATCACGAAAAGCTATGCAATTGCCATCTTACGAATAAAAGTAAAGGTTAATATTTTTACCCAGCAAGTCCGATTTGTGCGGCTTGAAGTAACCCCGGACAAGACAAGACAAGACAAACCTCTTTAGCAGGAGAATGTCGTGTCACGGACTGAGGCTGTTCGATAAGGATATCGTTCCGGGAGCGAAGGGGGTGAAGTATCTGGGAGTTATTCTGGATCGAGCAAGTCAAAGATAAGGCACAGAAAGCTTTAGCATTTCTGGAATTGCAGGAACTCTTTTGGGAGAACTGGAGGCAATATGAATAAAACTAAAAGTACATTTTCGTAACCCAGCAAGTCCAATTTTCTCAAAAGTCAAATTTGCTGGCTAAAATTGTTGACTTTTAATTTTGTTTGGAACATGGCGATTGCATAGATTTTTCCGTTTACCGCCCAGTAGGTGACTTTGACCGAAATTTCAAATTGACGCGCTTTTCGCAACATCGGCTTCTGTAAAAGTATAGCGAAATTCTGAACTGGGAACTGACGTTAATGCGCCTCGTAATGAAATTTGCTATACCCGTCAATTACAGTAGAGAGTTTCAATTTTACTCACAGCCCATAAAAAATCTCCTGACGAGATCAACTAGGGTACGAGCTTACGATTTCACAGAAAATCCAGAATAATTGTATACCAATGCGCTTCATGCGATATCGGCTTCTGTCAAAGTGGAACAAAAATTTGATGTTAAAACGAAGGAGCTTTCAAGCAGTCCGTATTTTACTGAAATATTATAAGAAGTTGAAAATAGGTCAGAGTTAAGAGCACATTGCAAAAATATGAACTGTCAAATTTGCGATGTTTTTTTAAAACCGAATCCTGCGTAAATAATTAATTAATCAAAATTATAGCTCATGTACTGTGAGAGGATGACTGTTACACAAATAATAGATGAATCAGAATTCAAAAAGTTTGAGTATGAAGGTCGAAGGTTGCTTTGAAAAACCATCGCATTCCAAGTTAGGTTGCGATGTTATTTGACAGCAAATTTGAACCTTTATACTTAAACTCTCGAATTCTGAATCATCTATTATTCGTGTAAGAGTCATCCTCTCACGGTACATGAGCCACAATTTTGAAGAATGTGTTATTTACACAGGATTCTCTTCAAAAAAAAACATCGCAAATTTGACAGTTCGCATTTTTGCGAAGTGGTCTTAATCATTTTGGCAGAGAACCAAACGACTTAATCGAATTCGCTTCCGGTACTTTTAACCAGCGTAAATTTAGATGTCTCTTACGAATCAGTCATCACCGGCTATATCAATAAAACGTTGCAGTCTGTCTACTGTAGTAAATGGCTCGAAGTCACGACCCTTACCTCTTGCTATTCCCAAGGTTATTGCTGAACACTTTCAGTTCATTCGTATCCTAACTTCTATTTCTCACGGCTAATAAAGCAATTTATCCCGAATAATAAAAGTGTAAAAAAAACGAAACATGGGCAACAGAACAGAACAAGGTGTTAATTTATTCAAATATTCAAAAAAATGCTTTTCGCTTTTACTAACAATAAAAAAAGTCATTTCAAGTGCACTGCTAAATAAAAGTGTTTCACCTGACATTTTATACATCATATTCACACACCCTGATATTAAAGTGTTCTTAAAGTGAACAATGAATGCAGCCGTTTGTTACATAATACGTCGTAATTCTAATTTTATAAAACTGTTTTTTGTGGGTTGTCAGAATAGATTAAAAAAAAATTTTTATTCTAATTTTACTTTAAGAAATGAAATTTATTTTGTCATTGAAATGATTTATTTAAACCAATTAGACATCACTCTCACTGTGTCACCGCATCAGGAAGGGTGTCTAACGTATTTGTTATTCATGCATATTTACGATATTTAAATAAAAACAAATTACAAAAGGAAGAGTTTTTTGATTTCCTATAAGATAAGCAAGGTATTCGCGTCTACATAGAGGATGCATGGCCGTAGGAATAACGTGTTTGGAGAATTAGGAACCAAAAGTGCATCTGCCGCCGCTATTCATCATGTTTTGATGTTTTGTAAGTTGTTGCACGATCGGAAAGTACGGGTTAGTACTGTGCGCCGGCGCCAAAAATTCGACTATACCAAAGTAATCGATCCCCCAGGAGGCTGTTGATTGTTCAAATGTCAGTAACGACGCGTTTTGTGCGATGTCCTGTCAATACTTCAGATGAGCTTACGTACTTCATCATCGAGCTGAAAAGCGCACCATTTTTCGTCGCTTGAAATATTATGAACTCCGTCATAAAATTTTGTATACTTTGACATAAGTCGATGCCGTATGTACTAATATGGTGCATGGTACATGGTAAGCATGAAGTTTGCGACGATTGAATGCTGTAATCGTATGAATTGTCACATAGGTCACATACTTAATGCTTGGCGGCACGTCGCAAAAATGTGAACTGTCAAATTTGCGATGTTGTTTTTATAGAACAGAATCCTGCGTAAACAAAAATTATTCAAAATTATAGCTCATGTACTGTGTACTCTTACACGAATAATTGATGAATCAAAATTCCAAAAGTTTGAGTATGAATGTCAATAGTTGCTCTAGAGAATCATCGCATTGCAAGTTCATTCGCGATGTTTTTTAAGTGGAAATTTGTACCTTTATGCTTAAACTTTTTGAATTCTGATTCATCTATTGTTTTTGTAAGAGTCATCCTCTCACATTACATGAGCCATAATTTTTAATAATGTGTTATTTACGCAGGATTCTGTTCTAAAAAAACATCGCTCTTAAGAGCACGTCGCAAAAATGTCAGCTGTCAAACGTGCGATGTTTTTCAAAACAGAATCCTGCGCAAACAACCAATTTTTCAAAATTATAGCTCACGTACTGTGAGAGGATGACTCTTACACCAATAAAAGATGAATCAGAATTCAGAAAGTTTGAGTATGAAGATCGAAAATTGCTCTGAAAAATCATCGCATTCCAAGTTCATTTGCGATGCTATTTCAGAGCAAGTTTTTACCTTCATACTTAAGCTTTTTGAATTCTAATTCATCTATTATTTGTGTAAGAGTCGGCCTCTCACAGTACATGAGCTAAAATTTCAAATAATTTGTTATTTACGCAGGATTCAGTACTTAAAAAACATCGCAAATTTGACAGCTCACATTTTTGCGATGTGCTCTTAAGCATCAATACACAAATTTGCTCTGAAAAAACATCGAATTCGAATTTGGAATGCGATGATTTTTCGGAGCAACTTTTGACCTTAATACGCAAACTTCTTGAATTCTGATTCACCTAATATTCGTGTAACAGTCATCCTCTCACAGTACATGAGTATTAATTTTAAATAATTTTTTTACGCAGGATTTTGTTTTGAAAAAACATCGCAAATTTGACAGTTCACATTTTTGCGACGTGATCTTAAACAAATGCAAATGTTTTAAATGTTGAAGACGAAAGAACTGAAGTCAGCAATTCAGAAGTTCCACATGAATGGAAAACAAAGCGTGCAGTTGTTGTCGATTCGAAAGGCGAATGCCGACATTCAGGCTAGTTGAACTTTCATCGTTTATTTATTTTGGCAAACATTTCTTTTAATAGAAGCCGCAAGACGAGAAAAAATGTGCCGCCGAGGCATATACTACTAACATATTTTGAATTCAACCAATATCGATCCCTAAAAAAATTTATCCCGTCGTTAGCTTTCAGTTTTTGATGCGCGCACAGGTCTAATACGGTTTCTAAGTTCATAAGCAACGACAAGCTGCAAAACCTACCACTTGACGGACAGTTATTCAACATTTACCTAATGTTTAGCAACTTCCTGCATTAGAAAAATCAAATTGTGTGTTAGCTTACTGTTTACGCAAATATTGACAAGAGAACGCGTAAATTTTGAATATTCCAAAATTTACAAGCAAACAAACTTCTTGAATGCACTAAACCCATAAGCCACTTAATGAGGAACCAATTCTGTTCACAGAACTAGGAAAAAAAACACACTTAAGTGGGTAAAATGTTCGACGACAAAACAAAACAAAACACATGTTGAAAAAAGTGAATGAAATTCGAGACTTTTTCGAAATGAGAAAAAAATAAGTTTATAAAATACATCATCAATAATGAGACAGTCTTTATAGCTCATGGTGTCATTTGTGATGTTTTTACGTTCAAGGAAAAAAAATGGTAACTCCCTTCTTTGAATATCTTAAAGAGGAAATGAATTACATGTTCGGTGCGCTTGGTGTCGTGAAATAGGATACAAGATTAAACTGTCGTTTAGAGAACCTACTTAATTGTAAAAATATGAGGAATATGGAGAACAAAAAAAATCTTCTACCTAATCGTTGCTGAGATGAGGTATGGGTATAAAGTAATGAGGAAGGCTTTATTTCAATTTTATTCAACCGATGAAATTTAGTCCACGCCTGTTCAGAAACGCATTCATTCTATTTCATATCTTCTTTCCGATATTCGATGCACATGTCTTTTATAGGATTTCATTTAAACATCTTGAAGTGTTTTTTTAAATAAGGGCCAAAGTTGTATTTGAGATCATACTCCTCGGTCTTTTTCACAAATACTACTCTAAAATAGGATGATCTTTGACCCCTTTGCTAACTTTTGTATACGCTTTTGAAAAATGAAGAGAAACTGCGTAATTTTAATGCAAAAAGTGAATTATTCGAAGTTAACTCGAAAGGATACGTTTAACATCACTAATAGACTATACGAACTCACACTAAAATCGAAACCTATACTCAATACAAATAGACGAAGAGAACGTGCTCAAACTGCGCTTTCTCTTTGACAAATTTCATATAAATGTTTGAAGCGACCATACACATGGTTGCGAAAAACATTACATAATAATGGTTTTCCTCGTTATTTGTGGAGATTTTAAAAATTTATCCGGTCCGGAATTAATAAATAATTTGAAAATTTTGAGTTTTGAGAGATCATCTAAATATCATGCTCGGAGTGGCAGCGGAGAGCGTGACGCAGTCCTCAAACCCAAAAAAAAAACGTCCACAAACCCAAAAAACTCCATACAAAAACCTTTGGGACAAGACACGATGTTGCCTATGCATACTTTTGAGTTTTTCTCCCTACGTCGTAGCAGCTTTCCAACGAGCCCAGACTCATCAAAATCGAATGAAAACGAGCCGAGATATCGCCAATCAATGATGATAAATTTTCATATAAAAATGGTAAAAATATGTTTGAAAATAATCAAAATTTTATTCCTGTGTTGTGTGTCCACGCTGTATCTATCTACTTTTTTTTCTCGAGAACCGCTTGGGCGATTTCCTTAAACTTTTTAGGAAAGTTCGGTTTCGGTCCCAAATGGAAAATTCAGCCGGTGGCTACCCCCAAAAAAAATCTTGGAACTGAGTTATTGGCCTTCAAAGTTTTCATACAACCCCCAAATATGAAAATCGACCAACGGGAGCACTTCTTCGGCTATATCTCGGCCGGTAGTGGTCAGATCGCGGTGAATGGGATACCAAATGAAAGGTATCCATCTCACGAAGCCAACGGAACCGGTTGTGGGCTTCGTTGCCAGGAGTCGGTCAAAGTGGTCCGAAATGAGCTACGCTGCTGTAGTGACCGATAATGATGTGGAAAGTACGTAGAATGATGTGAAAAGTATTTAGGATGATGTGGGAAGTGTATGGGATGATGTAGGAAGTGTGTGGGATGATGTAGGAAGTGTGTGGGATGATGTAGGAAGTGTGTGGAATGAAGTGGGAAGTGTGTGGAATGAAGCGGAAAATGTGTAGAATGAAGTAGGAAATGTGTGGCATGGTGTGGGAAGTGTGTGGGATGATTTTGGGAAGTGTGTGGAATGATGTGGGAAGTGTGTGGGATGATGTGGGAAGTGTGTGGGATGATGTGGGAAGTGTGTGGAGTGATAAGATAAGTGCGTGAGATGATGTGGGAAGTGTGTAGGATGATGTGGGAAGTGTGTGGGATGATGTGGGAAGTGTGTGGGATGATGTGGGAAGTGTGTGGGATGATGTGGGAAGTGTGTGGGATGATGTGTGATGGGAACAAGTTACGGGTCAAAAATCGACTGGTTAGGGGCTGCCCCTAAATTACGTAACGCTCGAGGGGAGAAGGGAGGTATTTGTGGCAATGTTACATTTTCGGAGACAATTTTTTTTGAAGACATTTTTTTGGGAAATTTTTTTAACTAAGAAAATTTTCTTTTCTGAGAAAATTTTTTTTCGGCGAAAATTTTTTCACAAAATAGAAATTTTTTCAACAGCTGAAAACTTCCAAAACGACTGGTATCACAACAAAAACCTCTTTAAAGGTAGAGTGTGACGCAGTCCGTAAGTCTGCTTCCAAAATTAATGATATCGCTAGAGGTGACGCTATCACTGATAATGCGCAGACTTTTGTTTGAATGTTATCTTGTGTTCAGAGTTTTAATTTTCTAAAAAAATTACAGCGCTTTTTACAAAACAAAATGACGTTGTGTTAAAAAAATTGCGTCACAAATGCCGTACCCACCAGCGGAATAATTTTTCAACACTTTCAGTTTTTGCGCTGCAAAAATTTTACTTTTGTTTCTTAATGCGTAGATTGTTTCAGGTAAATTTAAATTTTTGCGTGTAAAAGCTGAAAGTACAGAAAAATTATTTCGTCATCGGGTCTGGTTTTTTCATTATTTTACGTTTAATACAAACAATTTTATTGTAACATGGAGCACATAGAGGCGGGAGTTGTGGTCATACATTTCATATCGTTTAGAGTTGGCGAATCAGCAATAAAAAATGTCCGGTCACCCGTCTCCACTTTTTCTTAAATGGCTCATTTAAGTTCAAAAATGAGCGAAAACGGTGAAGTGATGCCAGAGATATGGTAGAAGAAGTGTCCAAAAACGTGGATTTAAGAGTGTTGGTAATATTTTTTCGCAAATATCTCTAAGTAGCACGGAAATTGTTCATTATTTTGGTGTCAAATGAAAGCACATTTGATCTCACAAAACTAGGAACATTTGTTACAGCTTCTACGTTCTATCTCTACTTTCATGTTCAACTACTAGTGGGTTATTCACCCCAGCCCGCAAGCGCTAATAATTCAACATATTTTCCAACTTCTTCACGTTCTACTAAGTGTTCAACAACCAGTGGGCTGTGCACCACAGTTCGCAAGCGCTAGTTTTTGAACACTTTTCTACAAAGAAAACGATTCGCTTGGGTATGTTGTCCCCGTGAACTCCTCGTTCTGAATGCCATTTATTCTCATAAGTTCGTTCCTTTTATACACAAATCTTTGCATTCTATGATCAGTTTCATTTAAAGAACAATCTTGATTATTCATTTAAATTCATATTGCAAGTGATTTCAGTGCACGAGTGATTGATTACAATTCCTAACAACATTTTTTGGTGGAAATCGGGTCAGTAGTATTGGCAGTGGGACGAAAGGGATTGTCGAAATTGAGTTTCTCGGCCATATATGAAAGCAGATGGTTTTTCGTCTATATTTGCTTACTTATGCAATATGTCGAAGGCAAACTTGTAGAATTTTTGCAGCATTTTTGCAGTTTCAGTTTCGCTGCAGTGCGATACGGTTGCTTTTTTTTTCAACTGCTATTTTAATACAAAAGTAAAATATTTACCTGAATAAGCATAATTCATTAAGTGAATAAAAACAAAATAAGTGCATACATTGTATTATCTGAGTCAAATAAAACAGTGAATTGTGAGTGAGACCAAGAGTGATCCCCCGAATGGGAATGCTACCAATAGCACGTCCCGGGATCAGATCTTAATGAACAATAAAAGATCAGCTACTGAGCTAGACCCGGATTGCGAAACCTGTCAACTCAACGTTAAGAGGCACACAATGCCTAAACAAAATGTCAGCCAGCCTTCGATTGCCGACGTATTTGGTAACAAAAGGACTCTAATTCAAGGCTCTATTCTACAGCGCAGTGATAGCCTACCTAACTTAAATGAAACGCATGAAATGCAATCAAATAACGAAATGAACTCTAAAGAAAATACACATTATTCTATACCTACACAAAATTCATTCGGAATATTAAACAACGTAAATGCTGAATTACCAAAACAGCTTAAACATAATAAAGTGGAAAAAGCGAGAATTCCACCAGTCACTGTTGTTGGAGCTTCAAATTTCACCTCCGCTTTAACAATATTAAATACTATAGGAATTAACTCCACGTACATGTTAAAGTACATGTCAATTGGAACGAAAATACTACTGAACGATATCGAGGCCTACAAAAAGTTTAAAACTGCCCTGTGCGACAAGAACATTCAATTCTACACTCATGATGTCAGCTCAGAAAGGTTTGATAAATTCATACTATCAGGTATCGCCACGACGCCTATAGATGCTATATATGAATCTCTCATAAAATATCAAATCGAACCGGTCGAGATAAGAGAGATTACGATGAAAACAAAAAAATTCGATTGTGAAGGCTCGTATGTTGTCTCCTTCAAGCAAGGCACAACAAATCTACAAAATCTGAGTAAAATTGTCATAAACTATACAATTCCGAAATGGCGGATTTTTAAAAAAACAACAGGAAATGTTACCCAATGCAGACGATGCCAAACGTACGATCACGGCATGAGAAATTGCAACATGAACCCGAAATGTTCCAAATGCGGTTTAAATCACTACATGGACAAGTGCGATAGCCCAATTCAAAAGTGCGCGAATTGTAAAGGAGACCACCCAGCAACCTCCCTGGAATGCCCAAAGCGTAAAGAATTTCTTCTTATGAGAGACAAACTGGGCTCTTCCAACAACAAAAATAAAGCAACAAAAAAATACCCAACAGCCCCACTGAAGAACTCAACAAACTTCCCTGAAATGAAAAAGCGGCCGTCATCCAGAAATGACAACTCAGCCCCAACCCAGAAAAATCAAACCATACCAGCTCCCAGAGTAAATAAAATTTTCAGCAGTTGGTCCGAAGCCCTAAAGAATGGCTCAAAAACGTCCGCCCCCATAGCAACTACCGCTGACAATGATAAATTCAAACTTGAAGAAATAGGCCCCATAATGTGTGATCTACTAAAGGGTCTAAAAATATGCCAAAACAAAGAGCAGCAACTCACCCTTATGTTCGAGATGGCAACCAAATATATCTACAATGTTACCCCTTAAGGAACTTGGCATAGTATTATGGAATGCCCAAAGCATTCGTCCAATTTATAAAATCAATGAACTCTCAAATTTCCTGAACAAGCACAAAATTGATGTTTCCCTTATTTCAGAAACCTGGCTTAAATCCGGTAAAGGTTGTTCAATCCAAAATTTTACCATCTACAGAAAAGATAGACCTGCACCAAACAAGCGAAACGCTGGTGGAGGGGTGGCAATTGCGGTCAGAAGTGTTATACCCCATGTGGAACTGCCCGATCTGAGCTTGGATGTAATAGAATCGATAGGCATAGAGATTTGTGGTATCCAAATGTACTCCATTTACTTTCCCGGCTCCAGTCCTTCAAAACTGCAAGGTTTCAAAAAAGACATTAGTCGACTAATGTCACTTCGTGGCAAATTCTTAATCGGAGGCGACCTGAACTCTAAGCATAGGCTCTGGAATTGTGTGAAGGCCAATTCCACTGGTAAAATAATATTCGAGGAAATGCGAAAGAGAAACTTCAATATACATTTTCCGGAAACTCCCACTTATTACCCGCCGCAGGCTAACAGCTCGACTCCTTCGACTGTGGACTTCTCTCTCTCTAACGGTCATTTCAACGTGACTGACGTGAGGACGATAAACGATCTGTCCTCCGACCACCTACCAGTGGCCCTCAAGGTAGAGCTTTCGCAATCCTTCCAACCTTACCTTTCGCCAAGGCGTTGCTACTCTTCAGCAAACTGGCCGGCCTATAAGTCCTACATTGACAGAAATATTGACCTCAACAAAATGTCTAAAAGTTTGACCTCTACACACCTGATAGAACAATCTGTCAAACTTCTGACAAACCTGATTAAGGAGGCCGAAAACTACGCAGTCCCACTGTTAAAGCCCACCGAACAGGTGTTGCAGCTACCAGACGAAGTGCAGCAGTTGATTTCTCTCAGAAACTACAAGCGACGTCTTTGGCAAAGAGGCAAGCTACGAGGTTTAAAACAGGAAATCAATTTCCTAAACAGGCTTATTAAGGCCGAGATAAAGTCCTTCAATAATGAAAGGTGGAATCTTAAGCTTGCTCGCTTGAAAAAGCACTCAAACCAACTATGGAAGGTAACGAAAATTTTGAGAAACACTGTTAACAAAATCCCCCCGATTAAAACATCCATTGGCACCCTCACGACGGACGCTGAAAAGGCAAACGAAATCGGAAGTTCTTTCTGCAAAGCACACGCGACAACATTCCATGTTAAGAGCGATCCAGCCACTGAAAGTTCCATCAATAGTTCCATAGTAAACATTAATTATTTCAACTCTACCATCACTGAATCTGCGTTGCCCACCCCCCGCGAAATCTCTCGTCTTATTCGCGGCCTAAAGATTGGCAAAAGCCCTGGAGATGATTCCATAAATAACGCCCTGCTGAAACAGCTTCCAAAAAAGGCCGTAATTCTATTGATGTACATATTCAGAGCATGCCTGAAACTAACATATTTTCCAGAAGCCTGGAAATTTGCGAAAGTCGTCCCTATCCCAAAACCCGGAAAGGACCTAACTTTGGCGTGCAATTACAGACCAATTAGCCTGTTAAATTCATTAAGCAAGCTCCTGGAAAAACTCATATTAAGGAGACTAAAAGCCCACATCTCTTCCAACAATATTATCATGAACGAACAATTCGGCTTCCGTGAGGGCCACTCGTCCAATCATCAATTAGTCAGGGTACGCAACTACATACTCGAATCGCTGAGGAAAAAACACTCAACTGGCATAGTTACCTTCGATATCGAAAAAGCATTCGATAGTGTATGGCACAAAGGCCTCCTACATAAGATGTTCATCCTAAAGTTCCCACTATACTTGACGAAAATTATCCAATCCTTTCTTCTTAGAAGATCCTTCTATGTTGAAATTAACGGGAAAAAATCAAATGCTTTCACAATTTTAGCTGGTGTCCCCCAAGGCAGTGTCCTGAGTCCCACCCTCTACAATATCTTCACTTCCGATTTACATATAACCAAGAGTGAAAAAGCGTTTTTCGCTGATGACTCCTGCCTTTATCAAGCAGCAAAGTCACCCCTCAAAATTCTGAGTAAGCTTAACGCAGCCACCAGACAGCTCACCGAATATACCACGAAGTGGAAAATAAAGCTGAACGATTCAAAGACCAATGCCACCCTGTTCACCAAGAGGAGGTCACAAAAATGGCTTCCTCCTCAAGGGATTGCAGTCCGTGGCTCCGAAATAGACTGGAGGTACATCATAAAGTACCTCGGGGTCACTCTAGACAAGACTCTGACCTTTAAGTCACATGTGGATCTGATATACTGTAAAGCTTTAAAGCTACTTGGCGCGCTCTACCCACTATTAAACAGAAACTCAAAGCTGAGCACTGAAAACAAGTTATGTGTCTACAAGGCAATCATTCAAATGTCTTGCTTAGTGCTTGCCCAGTTTGGGGCGAATGTGCTAAAATCCACATTGCGAAGCTCCAACTATTACAGAACAAGTGCCTGAAGATCATCTACCGCTTGCCGCCGTACTACAAAACCGCTGACTTGCATGATCTCGCCTCTATACCAATGGTTCACCACCAAATTTCGAAGATCAACTTGAACTTCAAGTCAAAAATTTTAAGCTCAGTTAATCCCATCATCAGGAGACTGAACTGAACAACCTTTAACTGTGATATTAGTCCTTAGTTCTTAATTAAAAAATAAACTCATTTGAAGTTTTTTGAAAATTTTCTTCTGCCCATAAAACAAAAACATTTCAAACAAGAATAAGATTTTTATAATGATGATAATATTATAGTTTGAAAAGCTAGAGTAAATAAGCTGAACACTAACCACTTGATCCACAGTACAATATTTGTAACAATTGATTTATTGAATAAAGAATATATATATATATAACTTGTAGAGAATAAAATTCTAGAGAGCTCGTATCAGAGGGTTTTAAGGATAAAAAGCAGAATCCTGGAATACGGCCACTTTTAGAATTGGAAAGGATGACTCATATCTCTAGAACTATGTCACTTAGAAAGTTACTGTCAAAGGTAAAGTTGTAGAAAATAAAATTTTAGGGAACACGTGTTTCGGGGTTTTAGGGGAAAATGACCCTATTTCGGGATATGACCACTTCTAGAGAGTTAGAAAATTGCTTCCAAAGGCAAAGTTGTAAAGAATACAAATTTAGAGAACACATGATTCAGTGTTTCAGGGGAAAATGGCTCAATCCTGGGATATAATCACTTCTATAATTGAGAGGGATGACTCATGTACCTAGAACTATCTAAGTTGCATCCAAAGGCAAAGTTGTTGAGAATTACATTTTAGAGAAAGTGGTTTCAGGATTTTTTTGGAGAAACTGTACGTTGGTCTGTTTGCGATATGGTGCAGGTAAGAACATTTCGGCCTATGAAATCAATGCTGTCAGATATCATAAGGCGTACATCGATTCTGTTTGCCACATCCATTCTAATAAGTACGGGTCCTCGCTTATGTTTCTTATTAAATCTTCAAAAATTTCGCCTGCGATTCTTAGCTTATAACGAAAAATGTTGCCTGCAGCAAACAAACATGGTAAGAAAATGTTTGCATTTATTTACCTTCGTAGTGTGTAACAATTCGAATCGTTCTGAAAATTTTTCGTACCTACGTTTACGTTAAATTTTCAATTTCCTTTCGACCATCGCATCAATGCTCTTTTCGGTACAAAATTTCAACTATTGAGGAACTATTATACAACCTTTATTGTTTTATGTTCGATTGTGTTCTATGGTGTGAAAGTCGTAAAAATTCCTAAGAAATTTTGGGTGATTGGGAAATATATATTATTGCATAAGACACGAGAACAGTAGAGTTTTAGTTTTTAGATAAATGGTATGTTGTTAAGGTGGACGTGTTAGCCCCCACCTGGATCCACGCTCGACTTACCTCTTTACTCTCATCTTTTTTGTAGCAGGAAAATTTTTAAATTTCACACGTGCCAGACGGGATCTCTACGTTTTCCCTGGACTTTTTCTGGAATTAGTCCTAGACTAGAAGTTGATTGACCGAATTTACCCGACTCGTTTATTAGCTAAGTATGAAACCTACATAGTGCCTTAGTCACAGAAGGAACTCTATTTTACAATTTTCCACTTTTTTACGGTAATTTATCTGTTAATGAAATCCCGTCGCTAGACATCCTGTAGAAAATTATGATCACAATGATTTTTTTAATACGTTGCCACTGCCTTTTTCTATGATTTGTTCCATATGTTACAACACATTGTAGTTATATGATGTATGCGTGAGCGTGACTTACGATTAAAGTCTAGAAACTCAATTTATCACAAAATGTTTTTTAAAATTCCGTTTGATAAAAAAATGATACATAGGGATCAAGTTAAACGGAAATATATGTCAGGATTACGATAATTCATTTTTGGCAAACTATTTTTTTCTTCTTTTGATTCGTTTTTAAAACCCAAATAATCCTGACTCATGTAATAGTAATACACGAACCGGATATGAATGAAAATTTACCTGTACTTAAAAGCAGTCTTTCCTGAATCGTATATATACACGGAGCGTAAGTTTTTTTCTGTTGCTCAGCTAGCATATCATATTGAGAGCTCGAAAATGCCTATATGGTAATTTGTATTTGTTTATGAAAAACGTCGCATTCGATACATCTCTTCAACGACGATCATACCATAGAAAAACTCCTACGGTGTTGTTACTTTACTTACTTACAATACCAAACACTTAAATTTGATGAGTAACTACTTATGCATGTAACCAATTTCAATTGTATACAATCTCGAGAATCATTTATTCATTCATCGTCAAATCCTCATGTGTAATTCAAATCGGGACTGAATTATTAAGAACTTTTTACTGGCGTCCGAAGCATACGGGTCTTATGTGTTTACCACGACGTTTGTTGAGAGTTGATGGGATCAAAATTTGTTCGATTTCCATATTCCTTTTCTTTTAAGGTAATCGAGCAAGTGATTAGGGTATTGAATTTTCATAAATCTTTATTTAGTCGATAGGTCTATGAATAGTAGAGCTCGCTGTATAACAAAATTTCTTAGTCACAAAAGTGTGAATTTTGGGCCATGAATAAATGCTGATGAGTAGAGTCCAAAACAATTAGGAGACCTTTAGAAAGACCCCCTTCGACCCCTAGCTTCCCTAAGTTTTCAGAGCAGAGGTAATCTTGACGATTTACTGAGAGGTGATTGTTGAACCGATTTCATAAACTTTGGGCTTAAATCAAAGAGGAAATTGATTTCCATTTTCCGGGCGGTTTTTCCTATTTATTTGAAAAACTTAATTTTTTTACTGACGTTAAACTCGAATTACAGGAACGGAAAAGTGAAAACCGACAAGTTTCTGATTTATCATACGAATTTACCATACAAATCAGAAACTTGTCGGTTTTCACTTTTCCGTTCCTGTACTTTTAAATTGGATTTTTTATAAAAAATTCGGTTCTTGGAGGTTGTTCTCCATTCAATTGTGAGCAGATTACTCGAACAGTATGTGTGAAAGTGCCGAAAGGTTGGCTGAGGTTGAGGCGTGTGGAGTGCTGGAGAAGTTGTAAGGGTGGTGTTCATAAAAACCTTTTCTTTCCTGAGCCCAATGGTCCTTGAGCATAAAACCACGGAAACGGCATTTTACCTTAATTCTTAACAACTAACTCATAAATATATAAAGGGATCGTATTAAACGTCAGATAAAAAATAGAACAATTTCAGATGAAAAATTTAAAATTTCAGATAAAAATCACAGATTTTCGGATTAATTTTGTAAAAGGAAAAATTTCCTCTTTTTATCTGAAATTTTGGTTTTTTATCTGAAAATGTGAATTATTTATCTGAAATTTTGGTTTTTTGTTTGAACGGTTTAATATAATCCTATATAAAGAACGTCACAAATCCAGAAATCCAAAATTCTTGAAAGTTTCAGAGTTCTGTGGCTGGGAACAAGGTGAATCTTCAGGAAAAGCTTCCAATTTAGGAACTAGAACGGAAATATCCGAATTAAGGTCTAAGTCCAGAATAAAGCCTTTTTAGGCTTAGGAAAAGCATTTAAATTTCGATGTTCTGAGAGGTGGACCCTCTGGATGAGGATCTGGGAACATTGTTGTACTACTTACAATGCCAAACAGCTTCGCTATTGGAAGTCCTTCACAGTATGTTGTAATTTTGCATTGAAAATTCATTTTGTCACTTAGGAACTCATGTCATCGTGGTGGAAAATCGGTTCTAGCTCCTTCTCTTTTCAAGATAAAAAATCTCAGTGTTCAGGAATTTTGCATAGAATTGAATGGAGAACAGACCCCTAGAACAAAATTTTCTCCTAAAAATTCGGGTTTAAAGTCAGTAAATAAATTAACTTTTTTAAATAAACCATTGAAATGGTATAAGACAAAACAAATGTCAGAGTGACAGATGTCAAAGTGACAGATGTCAAAGTGACAGATGTCGAAGTGACAGATATCAAAATGACAGGTCAAAGTTACAGATGACAACGTGACGTTACAGCTGTCAAAGTGTCGACCGTGACGACTCTTTGACCGCTGTCACTTTAACAAAGTGACAGCTGTCAAAAAACGTCAAAAAAACCGCCCAGAAAATGAAAAATTTGAATAACCCAAAAAAATTTCGAATCTTTCTATTGCATTTGAACTCAAAGTTAATCAAATCAGTCCAACGATTGCCTCTCAGAATGTCGCCAAAGTTGCCTTTGCACTGAAAACTTTAAGGGAGCTGGGGGTGGAAGGGAGGTATTTCTGAAGGTCTCCTAATTGTTTTGGAATCTGCTCATCAGCATTTATTCATGGTCCTAAATTCGCGCTTTTGTGACAAAGTGTACGAAAATGTAGCTAACAAGCCCTACTAGAAAGCCCGTTTATTAAAGAAAATTTGTTTAGCTTGGGCCTTCAAACAAAGCTAGGGTCCTAAAAACGAATTCTTATTTTCTTAATTTTTTCTTATTTGAGAGATAAAGGAAGGCGTATTAGTATTCAAGAAAAATTTCGGGCCGTGGCCCGTCAATAAGACCAATGTTGGGCTTTTGGGTCCAATAGTTTGGCCTAAGCCGTCCATAGCCCAAACAATTTTTTGCGCTATGTTTTAGAGAAAATTGAGTGCAACACTTTTTTCAACTGAAGTAAAGGTACAAGGCTAAGGACAGCCCCAGGTGGGTAGCTACTTTGGACTAATTTTTCAATATTGCTATTTTGGCAATTTCCCATCCAGCTTAACACATCAGTAATTTAATACAATGGAAATACTCACACCTGGATTCGTACGGGTGCGTGAAGCATATATTTTGAAGGGGCTAAGGTGCGGGTTGGGAGTGCAATTAGGTGGAAATGAGCAAATAGAAGCGGCAACAGGTTGTTTGTTTGGAGGAGTATTTAAGAAAGGAAAAGGTGTAGAGTTAGAAGAACGATAGACGTTGGAAGGAGGCTTAAGAATTTTTGAAACTTGAAATTCTTTCTTTTCACTTTGGAAATTTTTTAGAATTTTGAAAATAGTTTTTGAAGTTTCAACATTTTTGAAAAGTTTTGAATTTTCTTTTAATTATTTTAGAGGAGTTTTTTGCTACGGACGAGGGTTTCATAATGGTCCATGGCTATTTTGACAAGTTAATTTCAACAGACGTAAAACGTAATTGTAAGTAATAAATTATTCTACGACATACCTTCAAAACGTACCGTCTTTTTCATTTTGTTGTTTACAAAATTTTAGCCCCATTTGACAGCCGCAAACGAACTTACGGAAGCCGAATGTACTACCGAATAGTATTTACTATGTTATGAGCGGTCTTTACGCTGGAAACCAAAAACTAAACAATTTTTAGGGTTTAAATTAGGGTTTTGATTTGAAATTCAATTTAAGTGACCGCCATCGCTCATTCTTTTCGATTTCGGCGGCTGTACTAACTGAACTGATCCTTTCATTTATTAGTTTAATTAATTTTATAAAAAAAATTGGTGCATTTTTCCGGCATGTCGTAAAACAACATTTTGTTTAAAATAATATTTTACGTCACTTTTGTCGAAATAGCCATGGTCCATTGTCTTTTGGTTAATTGCTAATGCAATAAGGACGTACGTAAATATGTTATTAGATTTAACAGGAGATGTTAGGATTTACTAAGTCTTGTCACTGATTTCAACAACAAGAACTTCCGTTTTGACTTCATAGAGAATCGTACGGGTCTGTGAAGACATTGTTTACTTTTGAATCGTTTTCAATTTTGATTACCTGTGTAAAACTCCTCGATACTGCAAGTATAATGTCTACATGGTTCGACGTTACACAATGGGCATATCAATACAAAACATAAGATGAACAAATTCTTTTTTTTTTATAAAATATTTTTTTGAAAAGCATAAGAACACTATGATTATAATGAGCATATATTTATTCATAGAGGGTGTTTGTTTTATTGTATTATTCATTTCCATTTTGGTATTCATCACGGTGAAGATTTCTTTTCATTCTTTTAATTTTTCAGGTCGTAGACTCGAACGTGGTTATGCATAATAAAAATATTCCAATGCAAACATACACATTGTCCAAATTTCTGATGGTTAGACTTTCTGAATAACATTTTTTTTGTGTTAAACACGGACAGTTGGCCCATTGGCACCTTTATTGAACAATAAACCAATACGGTCATAAAAATTAAAAATTTCACAAAATGAACAACAATTTAAACTGAAATTGACTTCTACGTGATCCTTTCAATATTCACACTTCATTCACAGTAACGTTTTTTGTGTTCACAACGTTCATCGTTCATACAAATTCCAAGAATTTGAGTCACACGTGTTTTTATTTGATATGATTATCTAAAAGCAGACCATAATTGTAGCAATTTCTTCGCGAAAGAAAATTTTTTTTGTTCGGCTCAGCATTCCTGTTACCTTGTCTGTAAAATGTATGTGCGAAAAAATGCTTAACAGCCAATTTGTTGTATAACATTTTCGTAAAATGATTACTCTGGAACTCTGAATGTTATTTTTTGATGCTATGCACATTGTTTGTGCTTATGGATATTTAACACCACACTGTAAATTCATGTAGTTAATCGAATCGCAGACTTTCTGCTCCGAAATGATTGTTATATTAAAATAAAATTTGTTCTTGTTAGCATTTTTGCGTCTTCATTATGTGTGGTTCACCAACCCTAACCAAAAGTTCTTTGGAAATACTTAAGGCAAAGGTCAAACTTCCTTTCTATTAAATTCCATTCAAAGAGATTACAGAATCTTAGCTCAAGTCCGATCACTGACCACTCTGAGACAGAGAATGTTGCTATTATATTATATATTATATTATTATTGCAAATTAAGTATTAGATGCTCTTGGCCTGAACATGTCAGGTACGTTAATCAACGTAAACATTTTAAATGCTACAATATTATTACTTAAAACTAAAGAACTGACTCGTAAATATCTCAAGAGCGTCACAAATCCAGATTAACATAAGAAATCTTGATGAAACTACATACCTTTAAAGAGTTCAATAGATGGGAACAAGGTGGATCTTCAGAAGAGGCTCCTAATTTAGGAACTAGAATGGGAATTTTTGCCATTTTTGGTCTAAGTCCTGCGTAAATCCTAAAAAGTCTCAAGAAAAGCGTTCAAATCTCAATGTTTTGAGAGGTCCTGATGATGAGCTGGGAACATTTGTTTGTACTACGGACAATTGCAAACAGTTTTGTTATTAGAAGTATGTTGTAACTTTGTATTACAAATACATTTTGTCACTTTTAGGAATTCATGTCATCGTGCTGGAAAATAGGTTCTAGCTCCTTCCCTTTTCAAGATAGAAAATGCCGGTATTTAGGAAGTTTGAATGGAGAAGAAACCTCTCCTAAAAAATCCAATTTCAAATTTATTTGGGTTTGGGAAAAATAACTTTTTCAAATAAATAGGAAAAACCTCTCGGAAAATGGAAAATTTTATTTATTATCCCCAAAAAAAATTGAATTTCTTTTTTCATTTGGGCCCAAAGTTAATAAAATCGGTCCAACGATTGTCTCTCGTTAAATCGTCGAAGTTACCTCTGCACTGAAAACTTTAAGGGGGGTTGGGGGTCGAAGGAGGGTATTTCTAAAGGCCTCTTAATCGTTTTGGACTCTACTCATCATCCGCGTGTGGAAAAAGTGCGGTATCCTGATATCCTAGATACTGGGAAATTTGGGAGCCGAAAATCTGGATACTGGGATATTAGAAGAGAAAATCGGGAAATGACTAAAAAAATCGTGAAATGACTGAAAAACGGGAAATGACTAAAAATCGGTAAATGAACAAAAATCGGGATATGAATGAAAAGCGGGAAATGAATGAAAAGCGGGAAATGACTGAAAAACGCAAATGAACAGAAAAAGGGACATGACTAAAAATCGGAAAATGACTGAAAAACGAGAAATAATTGAAAATCGGGAAATTACTGAGAAAGGGGAAGCTCCCAGAAATAATGAAGAAAAAACAATTTTACTGGGTTCACCATTTTCAAAATTTTCGTCTGCGGCGCTAATAATCTTCTTCATCAAAGAAACAAAGGGGTCGACCCCAAAGTAAACGCACCTGAATTTTGGCAAATACATGTTTCAATTTAACTTGATTTCTCTGCGTTTGAAATTATTCTATAGGCATAGACAGCTTGGCTCGCGATCTCTTGCGGAGGACAATTGAAAAATATTACACTTATGAAAAAAGTATCAAAAAAATTCGCTCGTTCCGCTCGCGTTTTCATAATAATTAGATTACAGTGAACCTCAACAATTTTTTATCACCAGACCGGATTTTCTCTGTACGGCTCAGCTCACCTTGAATATTTTCGTTCATAATCTATTGATATTCGCAAAAAAATATGAAATTTTCTGAGAAATCGTTCTATTGTTGAAACAAATGCAACGAAATTTAAAACAAGCATTGGACCAATAAAAAAAATCGGAAGAAGCGTTCAAAAAAATTTCGTTCGCTACGCTCGCGAAACTTTAGTCATATGCGGAGAGCTGAGCGGTTATCTATCGGTTGTCCTTTGCGCTGAATACCTTAATTCTCAACTAAACGAGAAAGGTACGCACAGGTAACACTATCTTCGAAATCGGGAAATTTGGTTACCAAAATCGGGAAATTTAGCCTAATTTTAGCGGATACCTGGAAAAATCGGGAAATCGAATTTGGATACCGGAAAAAACATTATTTCCGTACGCATCATCATCATTTACTCATGGTCCAAAATTCGCACTTTTGTGACAAAGTTCACGAAAAAAAAGCTAGCGATGCAATAGTCCTCCCCTCTTCCAATCTCCACCTAAAAACCATATAACTCGATTCTGACACATTCACAAACAACAAGTTCTCTGTCGACCAGGATTCCGCTTTCAAGCACGCATAAATATCAAGAACCCCCTTGAAACTCACACTGAACAGATCATGCAGAAAAATCACAAACAAGAGCGAGCAGAACGTTGAATCTTGAAGTACCCCACATTTGGGGGAGCTCTCAGTTCCAAAGATGCTCACGAACTGCTTCTTACCGATCAAGGAACTCTATATGAGGTCATATGCTGAACCAGATAAGCCCAACCTCCGCAACTTGTTCAGCAATATCCTGTGACTGACTCGATCAAACGCCTTCCGGAAGTCACTAAACAAACACACGACAGACCGGTGATTGTCAAGGAGGGGCGAAATGAGTTATCCCACATACATCAAAAAGTGGAAGTTATCACACAGGAAATACACTGAGGAAAATATCTACAAGCGACGTGTTTATAATATACGCCGCCGACGCATTACATACACGGTGAATGTATTTCACCCTTATTTAAGTACTGCGTGGTATGCCATATGTAACGAACGTGTTTTGAGCTCACATAATACGTGCACGGCGTTCATGATACGTGGACGGTGTATAAAATACGTCGGCGTCGTAAATTATAAACACAATTTCTCCGTCGCTTGTAGATATTTTCCTCAGTGTATCGCCCAGACAAATGGGAATTACACCCGCATGATTTTAATTATAGATGTTTCTTTTGTTTGTTCAAAACAAATAAAAGAAACATCCACAGTTAAAATCGTGCGGGTGCATCACCCAGGGAATTATCACCCAGCAAGTTTAAAGCGGTACATTTGTATACATGGAGAGTGTTACTTGGCTGGATTCTAAGGCGTGTAATTTGTATAAGGAAAATGCTATTTTGTATAAGGAATAACTTTGAATAAGGAAAATGCCATACTGGTTGATAATTCCTGGGCGATAATTCCCCGGGTGATAATTTTCCCATTTGTCTGGGCGATAATTCCTGGGCAATAATTCCCATGGAGCATGCAAGCGTATTTGATTTCTTCTACTTCGCCAAATTTTCTCCTATAAATCTTCATAATTACGGTAATTTTATGTTGTACGAAGTTCAATTGTCTCATCGCTTTGGCAATGGGTGACAACATTAATCATTCCTTTTGCAACAGTGATGTCTTTCCCAATGTTTGAAGCAACGACACTCGGTTATGATTCGTAGCAGGCTAATTCCACGCCACGTTACACTCACAAAAACGAAAAATCTCGGGAAATAAGAAGCCTACGGAGTAAAACAGTACACCATTTCCATTTCCCACTGCAACATCCATGATTTCTAAGATTTTTGAGCATAAAAAAGGTGTAGAGCTTACAGGAGACAAGTACTTTGGTCACCCACGCTACATTTTTTCTCCAGTCAGCGTGGAATGACCCAGCAACTTTTTTTTTAATAGCAGGTTATTATCATCCCGGTAATATGTTGCGTGGAATACAAAATGAGCAGCGAGCGTTATCAGTTGTCTTCACATTTGATTCACAAGGAAACGATGTTCATTACAAGTTCTTACGAACAGGAGAGATATGACACAGTGACGAAACTAGGACTATTCACTAACCGTTATCAGGAGCGATTAATTTATAGTCTTAAAGCTATTAACGAATTGGCTAAATCTCCATCATTTATCCTTGAAAAATTTTCCGAATTTGGATGCGCATCGAATTATGTCAGGTATATTAAAAACTCCATACCATACAATACAAATTATGAATTTCGTCATGAAATGTTGTGTACTTTGACATAAGCCGATGCCGCACTAAAAATCTGACGTTTCTTTAACAACAACCATATGAAAAGCTCAAAAAGCAGGAGGAGAAAGGAAGATTTGCAAAAAAATGAAGAAAACAAGAGCAGTCCAAAGACCGCTTTTCCCTGACCTGACCTGAGAGTTTCAAGCGACGAAATTTTTAAAAAATATTGAAAATTTTGAGTTGTTTTGTGGACGGATGTTTTCAATGTCTGCTTACAAAAAGAGTCCTTTTTCCAAGAACATAAAATTAATATTCAACAAAAGAATTATACGTGAATGTTTCCGGTCGTTTTTTTTTCTTCAATTAAAACTGTCATTTAAATTCTGTGAACATTTTCTCAAACACCTTACGTTAGGTCTGATATTTCTCACTACTTTTCACAGTATTTTTTATTTATTGTAAAACTTTCCAAATATCAAATTTATTCTCAAACATTTATTCATTTATGAAAAGCGTAATATAAAATTTACGTCGGTTTCATTACAAAAAAAATCATCATCCTACCTTGATATAAAACACACAATAAATGAATGCAGTTTTTCCTTTCATCATGCAATTTTGTAATGAAAAAGTATTAAGAAACCTTCTTATCCAGAATCCATTATTCATGGACGTACACAACGCAATATCCACATACATTCAGTCGTCTTTTTATTACATAATAGACATCCTTTCCATGAAAAGAATTTTTTATGTCCAAGTTCTATAACTTTTGTATCATCATATAGTAGAATGAGTAACGAATATAATCCAAAAAGATTTTTTCTTTCAGTTTGATATGTGAGGGTGCGGATTTGCGATCGTTTTGTAAGATTATTAGTTTTATAAAATAGTCCATTTTTCCTTTGATTAGTTTTACCCTTTTATGAGTCTTGGTGCAGACGGTTTCTTAGGTAAATTGCTGAGTTGGCAGCATGGTCTTATCTAAAAAAAATGATTCTTAAAAGAAACTGCGAGAGGTAACAATATCCAAAGTAAGTTTTTTGATTCAAGGATTTACTGGAATTTTGATGAACGCTAGAAAATGCCGCATGGTCGAGTGAATTCGTGATACATTAGACAAATTTTCCGCCCGGATCTGCCCCAAGTTTTAAAAAAATTGTTTGGAGTAAACGTACAGGGTGCCAATTCTCATATCGGTGAATATTTTCAGATCCATCGGTGAATATAAAGAAAGTTTCGCATGCGAATCTCAAGTTCCATCGGCTAAAAAACGCGTATTCTCATGCATCGGCGGAACTTTTTACGAAATTAAATAAATTCACTGATGGATCTATACGAAATATACGTAAGTGTTAAGATAAATTAATGCATCTAGCAATGAGGGAAGAATAATTGTTAAGATTAATATTTTAAATCAAAATATTTCAATTTTTCAAAAACCGCTCGATTAATTAGTAAATAAGTTTACGCGGTATGTGACGTGTTTGATGCGTGAATGCACATGAACATTTACACGAATGTAAAAAAAGTTTGTATGGCTATGTATTATGCGTAATGTAATATAATTAAAATTTGAGTTATTAGACCCGTACGAAGAACGAAGTACAGGTCCAATAAACGAGAAGTGGTTGAGATTTTGACCTTTGAAAGTCTTTAAAAAAGTAAAGTTACATCCAAGAGGCTGTCGAACGCATTCGTAGATGAAACGTCCATAGTCCATAACAGTCTTGTAAGATTACAACAATGCATTTTTTATTCAATTTCTTCTAACAAGAGTTTTTGTGAGGGATATTGAATCCATACTACGGATTCCATAGGCTTCCCGGGTTTATAGATTCTATTAAATCAAATTTAGGAGTTAAGTGATTTTCACTCGGCAAACAAAGCAAATCCCTGTCGGGTGATAGGGTATCGTGTAGGAATGTAATAGTCAGTGGCTGCGGCAGAAAAACCTTACACTGAAGAGTATGATAGACCATTTTCAAAGAGTTATGGTCAAGATTACGAGAAACTTTCGAAATCCTGTGACTTGAATGTAGTATATGGAAACAGGTAAGATCGATTGGGTTTTGCGTGGAAGATGGGTACCGATAACCTGAAAACTTTGGAGGTAGACAAAATCAAAATTATGTTCTAAAATCCGGATGCGGATGAAGTAAAGTAAGCAACAGATTACGAAAAAAAAATTTGCATTTAGAGAGGCGAGGTGTGGTTGGTCATGGTTGGATTTCACTTACAATCTGAGTCTGAGAATCCCAACGTACTTTTGCCTGATAGCAATTTCCTCACATAATCTGGTAGTTGCCAGAATTTCAGCTCTACTCGACCGTACACGATGATGGTTTTTGATGAACATTTCGTCAAGCATTTAGTTAAGACCATAGGGTCCGTCTCTATGGTTGACCGTAGAATAAAAAAGTTAATTTTTGGTATGTGGTGAAGGACGTTGAGGAGAAAGTTTTTGCCAATGCAATAATTGCACCTAGAGCTTGTGTTATGGCCTTAGATCATGTCAGCGCCCTAGGTCGATTTCATAAGACGTATTTCGAGAGAGTTTTCGACATTGGGGAGTTTCTCAGGACGGTAGTTTATTAAAACCGCTTGTATCTCACTGCTTTACGTCCAACCTGATGATCGAGTGTCTAAATCGTACAAAGCAGATGTCAGCAATAAACAAATTATTCCTGGTGTGGGCACCGGGACACCAAGGAATAAAAGTGAATTAGGAGGCTGATGCTGCAGCTAAGAAAGGAAGCGAGACCCGATTTATTGAAACAGAACCACTAGGAATATTTTAAGGAAATATTTCCTTCACAAACACAACATAATGTGAAGCAACCTTGAAAATTGTATACACCCCAGGAAATTTATACTAGAATCCAATATCAACACCGCCAAATACCTTTTGAACAAACCACGATCTTTGGTTGGACTATTAAGTGGACACATGAACAGAATGGGCCTGGCGGAGACCATTCTATGCAGATTGTGTAAGACATATGAGACTCCACATCACAACCAGCGCAAAGGGATTAGAGATTAGATACTTAGATTTTCAATTTTTTTTTTCAATCGAGAGGTCTAGGAATGTCTCACATTTTATGGACTCAGCCAGGTCCCCAAAACTGAGTTTCTACTGGGGCCCAACGTGTCTGTTTATATAAATTGTATAAATCCTAACCGATTTTGTTGATTCTTTTTCTATTTGAGAGGTAGCCGAGTACCGAATTATATTCAAGAACAAATTTGGGCGCCTTTGCCTGAGCTTTGGGCTCAAGTGTGGCTTAGGTCAGTCGGCCCTAACCAAGGAAATTTTTTTCTATGTTGCAGGGCAAATTGAGAGAAACATTTTTGTCTATGGAATTATGTGTCCGAGGCCTCTACTTTTAAGTAAGGCCCTAGGTCGATACTAAGGTCGGCCCCAGCCAAAAAAAATGGTTTTTAGACCCGTACGAAGAACGAAGTTCTTTGAAAAGGGGTCTTATGCGTTTACCACGACTTTTGTAATCAGTCGAATTTCGACCCGGAAGAAGGGAGGGAGCACCGATCATGGTCCTTAGATGACGAATAAGCAATAAAAAAAATGTCCGTCCGTCCGTCAACACGATAACTCGAGTAAAACTCAACCGATTTTCAAAAACTTTTTTTCCCCTGAAATGTAATTGAAAAATCTTTTATGGGATTGAATCTGGGCACTGTCGGCCCAAGGGCCACCATGCTAGGGCCGTTTAAGTGATTTTTGGTCTTTGGTACATAACTCGAGTAAATTTTTTCCGATTTTCAATTTTTTTTTTTATTTGAAAGATCTAGGCATGACCGACAGTTTGAAAAGAAAATTTTGCCTGCGCTTAGTGCTCAAGTTGGCCAAGTCGGTGCTAAGGTCGACCCTAACCAAAAAATTTTTTTTGCTATGTTGCAGAGGAAATTGAGGGAAACATTTTTGGCTATGAAATTGTGTGTCCGAGGCCTCTACTTAGCGCCCTAGGTCGGTACTACCCAATTAGCACAATTCTTCCGATTTTCAAATCGGACTTCTATCGGTAAAGCTTCGGCAAAAGAACAAAAGAAGCTCTTGAAAGCTTTTTCTAAGGAAGGTCCGATTTTCAAATCGGAAGAATTTTGTTAATTGGGCTAGGGACGACGACCCTAGCCCAAAAAATGGTTTTTCCTAGGTTGTAGAGAAAATTGAGTAGAATATTTTTCTACATTTGGGGGTCAATTTTGTGCTTTCGGAAAGGTTTTTTTACACCGTTTCTTTGGACGGGTTTTTCAATATTGCCCTCTCGGCAATTTCCAATACAATTTGATGTGGACGTAAGGCAATATTTGCTTAGATACGTTCGAGTCTCTTCATAACATTAACTCTGTTTACCACGGGTCCCTTCATATGTTTTGATCAGAATTATGTTCTGAATCGATTAAAATAATCCAATCTTTTGTGCTCCTTTATAACTATAAGAATTTCAAAGATTCCTAGAAGTTACCCAAGGTAATGTGAAAGGCCTTACTAAACGGAAACTGTTTTCTCTAACATGTAATTCTCGCCACTTTTGCCTGAAGTAGCAAATTTCAAACAGGCGTAATTTTATAGATATGCGTCATCCCTCTCAATTTTAGAAGTTGCTTTGTCCCGGGATTTGATAATTTTCCCCTAAAATACTCTAAAATTTCATTCTCTGCAACTTCGCCTTTGAAAGCAGCTTTCTAACTTTCATAGTTCTAGAGATATGGGTCATCCTGCCCAATTCTAAACGTGGTCATATTCCAGGAATGCTTTCATTTGACACCCAAATGAACAATTTCAGTTGTACACTTGTGCAGCAGTAGCAATTGACACCTTCACAAATCTGAAAGTCCAAGCCGAGAGAATGGGTTTGATGATAAACGAATCTAAAACCAAGTACATGAAGACCGAGCCGAATTCGGTAGTCAATCAACAAGGAGACACAATACGCATTGTAGAGTGCAACCTCGAGGTAGTGGATGAGTTCATTTATCTTGGAGCGCTGGTACGGTCAGATGGTGACAATCAACCTTAAATTCAGAGACGTATCATGGCGGCAAGCAGATGCTATTTTGGTCTAATCAAACAGTTACGATCAAAGTTAATATCGAAGAAAACAGTACCATATTTACAAAACGCTTTTTCGTCCAGTGTTGATCTACGGATGCGAATCTTGGACGATGAAGAAAAATGATGAACAGTTGCTACTAACGTTCGAGCGCAAGGTACTACGCACCATATTTTTAGCGATGCGCGAGGGTGAAATGTGGCGATTTTGAATTGGAGCGTGAATTTGGCGAGCCGGATATAGTGGCGGTGGTGAAAGCCCCCTCAAAATTATTTCGTAACGATCCAGAAGAGCGAAAATTAGATAGATTGATGGTGTCGAACAAGATCTTCGGAGGCTCGGAATAAGGAATTGGCAAAACACGGCAAGGAGCAGACGCAATTGGATCAGAATCCTCGAGCAGACCAAGGTCCACAAGTGGCTCTAGCGCCGAAAAAGTAAAGTAAGTACTTGCTGAAGTATTTGCGAAAAAGTTTCACCGACCCTCGAAAAACCATGTTTTTGACCACTTCCTCGACCATATCTTCGGAACCACTTGACCGATTTTGCTCGTCTTTAAACTGGAATCATGAGACACATGTACCTTTCAGGGGAAAAAGTTTAGGGTGAATTTGACGGACAAACAGACTTTTTTTCGCTGAGGCGTCATCTCTAGAGAATTTAAATGCATCCCACGCACTCCCGCCTCGATCTACCCCATGCTGCAATAAAATTGTTTATAGTAAACGTGTAGGACGGGTCGTACGGGTCCAAAAAATTAATTATATCTCTTGTTGGTACAAAAGAGCAAAAAACGAAACTTAGTAAAATGGACGATTCTCCTTGCAATGTCTATACTTACGTGTCTCTTCGCTTATGTTTTCACTTCAAAGAAAATTCTTTGCCTTACTTCACAGCATTGAATCATTTTCCTTCGAACTCCGCGTTTTGAAAGTTGTTTTTGAAGAAAAAACTCCCGACAATTCGAAATTGTAAAATCTTTTTATTCTTTCTTTTAATTGTCGTAAATAAATGTCTAATATTTCTATGATGTTAACTATAAATGTCCTAAGCTAAATGCATTACTGACCCAAATTACTTTATGTACAGTTTTAACTTAATTAAGTTTCGATTTGATTTGCTAAATTTACTATAGTAAGCATTACGCTAACCTTAACATATTTACATGAGATCAAATTGCATCTGATTTAACGTTTTTTTATTCATCACATTCACACATTGATCGTTTTAAAACAAACATAAAGTAATGAGTGAACATTAAAAAACACTGAAGTTATCTTTTTAATTTGTACGACATTTAAAAAAAATTATTTCTTTTCCAATCAAAGGAGGAAAAACATACATTTCGTTGCACTGTTTAGTGACAGAGATGATTTCTCACACCATTGAATAGAAAAGTTCAAGAATCCACTCAGTAAAATAAAGTTGACGTGGAACTTTAACCCTTGCCTTTCCGGCTTTTCGTCTAATTTGCTCACCCCTTATGAAGGTAACAATCATTAAACATTTAAAAAGTCAGAATCAAATAATTGGTAGAGGGAGACTTAACGTTTACCTAAAAATATATCATAATTCAACACTGTTCCAAGCATCTCGTGACTATTTACACCATTGTTATGTTTCTCGTTTTCTTCCTTTCTCCGCTATTCACTGAATTCATCGATCCTTGCAACGAACTATTGAATTGCGGATGCTGTGGGTTCGTAAACCTTTGATTAATTGACGCAATGTACGTGGGCGGCTGTTCGATTTGCCTTTGCTCATTGTTGTACAGATGAACTGGATACGGTGACGCCGTTTGGTATGGTAATGGCGGAACCGGTGGAGCACTCGACAATGATATGTGATCGAATAGCTGATAATTCATTGAAACTTGATCGCCCTGATCGGTACCCATGTGCATTAAATCATTTCTTTTCATGTTATCATCGTATGGACTGTGCCTGCGCTCGTGTTCATGTAACAGTTGAGATGCAGTCCATGAATCATGCGGATTGAGCATACGGTCCTGCCGGGCTAGGGAATTGGTGTTTGATGTTATCACACTGACGCCACTTTGGCGGTACATTGTTCTTTGAATTTGTTGATGACTCGGTTGATCGATCAGTTGATGGTTGCTGTCCACGACAACAAACGACAATCGTCGCTTGTGATCCTCTTCATCGGATCCGTATATTGGTAAACCAATGGTGTGTGGATCGGGAATGTTGTTGTAGTCACTATCGTCAAGGCGAGGATGTGGTTCCGGTTCCGATATGCTTACCGTATTTTTCATAATCGAGCTGATGTTGTAGTCGACGGTATTCACCTGCTCTTTGATATTTTGGGATTTCATTGTGTTCTTCAAATGTTCTCGATTCTTCTGACGGCGTCGTCTCACCACGCAGAAGTAACAATATATTAGAATGAGACACAGCACCAATACAACACCAGCGATGATAGGAACGATTGAATGCCACGTGAGGAAGGCTATTTTGGTGGAACTGTTATCCGGTCTAATGACACGTGTACCATCGTTAAAATCATCTTCGAATGAATCACTACGACTGTCTGGAACAACGGAAGGCTTCACGGGGTTCGGAATATTGACTCGTACGAAATTTGAAACAGGACCCGGCATGGCATCTTTGGATAATTCAGTGAATGCTCGTAATGCTATGTAAATGTTTGAACCAATGAGATCTGGTTCTTTGCTTATATCCATACCGAACGATGTGTCATCACCGATGGAAAAGGCCAACGGTTGGTCATGAGTCCATAGAATAGCTGCCGTATCAAAATTATCCACAATGTCACCTACAGAGAGTGCATACTTCAGTTCATAGCGAGCGACATTGAAGCCTCCGATGTCTGGAGATGTCCAGGACAATTGAACTCTTGTAGCATCCAATATTTCAGCCTGTAGATCACCAATCCTACCGACAGAGTTGCGTTGGGATTCGTGAATGTGGCTGGGAGCAACAAATACAGTCAGCGACGGTAAATATCGTTGGAAAGGTGACAGCGTTTGCTTGGAAGGAATGTTAATGGAACTACCGCAACACTTTGAATTGTTCATGTTGAAATTTTGTGGCAAGGAGTACGCTGTGTTACCGTTATCCGTGACAATGATGTCAATCTTGTAGACTCCACTACCTTTATCGGCTACATTCAAATACCGTGTGTAAATTCCATCGCCTTTTAACACATCCGGATCGCCGGAACCGGTGTCCAACAAACGGAATTTTTCGTGACATCGACTTGTGGAGTTGCATTGCTGATCGGGTCGATAAACTATTGCTTCGACCAATGCCGATGAGACGGGCAGTGAGCCGCGTTTAACTTCGACGTACAAAATTAATGCGCCAATCGAATCGACTTTGTTGGATGTCCACGATCTGGCAAAGATGACTGGTGATGTTGCTGACTTTGCAGACGCCATTACTTGCACGAAATGTGGTTGCGGATTGCCATTTATTCGATCAATGGTATACGTCCAGGTACCGGCTTCGCCGATAACACTCGATAGAGACATTTGCTTCAATGAAAGTCGTTCATCGCTTCGAATCGCTGTGCTCACTCCACTTGGACTAATCAGTTTCATGCTCTGGATCAGAGGATTTTCAGCGTTGTGCGTGTAAACATAAAATGCTGATGGCGTTCCCATTGACTCATCCAGCATAAAAGTCGATGTTATCTGTCGACTGATTTTCTTCGGCGAACTGCTACTGTCATCGTCATGTATGTCGAACAATTCCTTCCGGTGGATTTCAATGGGAAAATTCAATTTACTACCTTCGTAGTGGTTCACCATGATGTCGTAAAACACGTTGCATAATTCAAAGTACGTTGTCAAAAATGTCTTTTCAGAATTTTGTTTCATTTCGAACACTGAATAGGACGAACTAGATGTTGCTGCAGCTGCCAAACCGTCTAACGGTTGTCGTCTTATCACACCGGGATAATTGATGGTCACCAATTTTGTCTTTTCTCTATTCAACTCCGATGCCAACTTCGAAACGTCCGTTAAACGATACATTCCTGGTGCCACGACCAAAATGACTGAATTCGCTGGACCATTTTCGTTGTACCGTTTTTTTAGCATCCTCAATCCGTCCTTGATGGCGCACTCCACACAACCTGGACTTTGAGACTCACTCGGTGAAAATGGAATGAACGAAGCGATAAAATCTCGATTCCTTGGAATATTCAACGACGAAATGTTGAAAATTTTCGCCGATGCTGTATCATTCGCAAGAATGATGCCAACTTCAGTGTTCTCCGGCAGATCATGAACAACCCATTTTCGAATTGCTGTGCGAAGAAAACTCCAAGATTCTCGAACCATTGTGTCGATTGTTTCGTCAATAACCAGAACGTATCTCGTTAGCAAACGCTGTTTGTAAACAATTTTTGGAGTTGTGTTTACAATAGTCGTCGAGGCCACTGTCGGTGTATTCGTTTTAAAATCTTTGTGTTTTAGAATTACGTCCAGTGTTGACTGTCTATTGCACATCTGATTTTGTTTCGTTGGTGCGTATGGGTTGTGAGTTTCTTCGTCGCAGAACATGACAATGTTCGATTTTTCAGCGTCAAACATAATGCTCGACCTAGCCGTATCATCGACTGTAACATTTTTCGGTCCATCTCCGTCACCATTACAGAGTCTGGAAAATTAAAAAAAAATCTTTTGTCAAATTGCGTTATCAGAAGATACGAATGAAAGTTTTGTGAGTGTTTTATGACACATTCTAGTTGTCTATGTCACATTTCTTGAAATCTCATTGTTTTGAAGACGAATTTTCAGAAATGTGACAGAAAACTAAAATGAAGTGCCTTGATCTTAAAAGAGTTTCACATACTCGTTATCATAAATGTTCCAGTCGGAACATCCAATGATCTTCAAGGGGTGGGTTTCGTGACACATGGGGTAAATTGGATCGTTGGGATAACCGATGTCGTCGAAAATTCCATAACGATATTTGGCCCACTCTCGCACTAGTTCCCTGCCAGCGGTGTTGCGGTTGAAAGCCGAATAACTCGCATAGATTTGATCGCCATTTTCTCCACAACCTGAAAAACAATCATTTAGAAAATTAGCTTTGACTTGTTTGTTCAATTCAACATTGAATTTTCAAAAAAAATTTCCAAGAAAATTTTGTAAAAATTTAGAAATTTAGAAAAATTTGTAGTTTTTGAAAAATTAGGAAAATTTTTTTTGAAAATCAGGGAAACTTTTTAGAAAAAAATCAGGAATCTTTTTCGAAAATTAGGAATTTGGGAAACTTAGAATTGTGTGGAAAAATTTTACCGATTTTTGAAAATTTACGAATTTTTGAAAAATTACGAATTTTTGAAAAATTACGAATTTTTTAAAAGTTAGGAATTTTTGAAAAATTACGAATTTTTTAAAAAATCTGAACCACCAGTTACAGGAATGAAGTTGTCTAATTTAGGCCATATCCTTCGTTTTAGTGAAAATTTATTTTCTGTAAAACTAAAGAATGCTATTCTTTTTCCGATTTGGCATCGCTAAGCTAGTTCCTAACGAAAATAGATGGCAGCACATTCTATCGGCTTGACATTTGAACAGAGGTGTGTGACAGTCTTCTGTTTTGTTCTTTACAAGCAGAGGCGTGACAGTCTTTTGTTTTGATCTCTGCAAGTAATACTCAACGTGAAGTTGGCTGCAATTGCAACCGAAACCAGCTGTTTTTTGAACTTTTCAGCTGATTTTGGTAAATTTATGAATGAAATCAGCTGATTTTGTTTGCAATGAAGTTAGCTACTTGCAAAGATCAGAAGAAAAGAATGTCACACCCCTGAGGGGCGTGACAGTCTTTTGTCTTTATATTTGCAAGGAATACTCCACGTGAAGTTAGCTGCAGTTGCAACCGAAACTAACTTTATTGCAACAAAATCAGCTGATTTCATTCATAAATTTAGCAAAATCAGCTGACTTCATTGAAAAGTTAAAAAATCAGCTGATTTTTTGCAACTGCAGCTAACTTCACGTTGAATATTAGTTGCAAAAATTAAAACAAAAGACTGTCACGCACCTGCTTAAAGTAGACTGATTTGTTTGAGAATTTTGACATTTGAAGCAGACTATCCTTAGTTCATAATATCGACGTTATGAGGGTAAAGGATGTCGCACTTTTCGTTGACAATGGCCCAGGGGTATGACACTTCCATATAAATCTTATTGAAGCCATACCCTCAATTTTTTCAAATTTCACAACCCGCTTGACATTTGTTTGTCAAATAAATGTTTGCAGTGAAGTTAGTGACATTTGTCAATCAAATTTTGAAAAGCGCCATTCTGTCAATTTTGTTTGAAACATGACAGACGTGACGTTGGCACAGTTTGCATAAATCACAATATAAAACTTTTGATTTTTTCAAATGTCAACCCGACGGCGCTGATCGCACGACCATTTTTTTTTTTTTTGTATGGAGAGCCATAGGGGTGCAATGTCCTATTAAAAATCCTACATTATAGGCCATATATCATGTACTAAAGAGAGTCTGCTATAAATGTCGACATTCTCAAATAAGTCAGTCTACTTTAAGTTGTTGAAAACATAATTTTCACATAAGTCAGATTTTCGATTGTTGCTTTGGTTACGACGCGTGCTGACGTCCCTATTTTTTAAATGTACAGTCCAGTGGTAAAAGGTGGGAGTCTATTCAATACGCAACGAAATGTATGGGAGCCCGTTAGGGATAAGTGAACACATTCCCCCGTATAGGGATGTCAGAATGTCTTATGTCATGGAAAATTTGTATGACGAAAGAAAAAGCTTTCACATACTCCGTCCGGGAGTTTCCCTTTTATACGTACAGTCGGGCGATATGAATTAACGCCCGGGGAATACATACCCGGAGAGGAATTAACGCCCTGGTAATTATCGCCCAGACAAATGTGACAACAATTTAAAGCGGGTAAATTTGTACAAGGAAAATACACAATTAGTACAAGGAAAATTTTCTTCCGGGCGATAATTACTCTCCGGGCGTTTATTCCGGTCACCTTTACGTTTTGGGAAAAAATGTAAGGATACAGATGAATTTGGACCAAAGAATAGGGTATATTTCTAGGAGTTTTCAACTTTTTTGAAGCAGCCTGTATACATCGTTAATAAAGATTTGGCAAAATAAGAAGACATGGAATGGCGGAGAATTTTCATGACTCCTGCAGAGATCCATAGTCTAATTCGTCCGTCTTTTGTCCCTCTCGTTTCAGAAAAGATCTTGACTCCTACCATAGCACTTCTAGCATGACTATAGGTTTGACAGCTGTCAAATAGAGTACATTTTATAGGGAGTTGACGACTATATTATTTTCAGACGTGAGCCGTTTCGCGTTTATTCAAATTTATATGAAAACTACATCCTACTCTTACTCTTTCCAAACTTGTTCCTTTTTTTTCAAAACAAATTGTGGCTCTTATCTCATCAATAAATTTTTCAACAGTGTTAACATCGGTACTCTATCTTTTTTCTATAGGAATGCTAGAAGTGATATGCTCCTGCCTTTTCAAATCGCGAGTAACTCTGAACCTATTTTCCTTCCAATGTTTCAAAGAGAATGCTGTGTTTTGTGGTTTCTTCCAACACGCTCCCTTTCCTCTCTGTCCCTCAATCATTAAACCAACTGTGGGTTTGCGATTCCAGTTCATTCAATTGAAAATTAAAAATGAAATTTATGAAATTATGAGAAGTTGGTTAAAACTGAATTGGTGCACCACAAAATAAATTTTTATTACCACAAATGCCTCAACGATTACAGTTTTTCCACTTTTCTCACTGATTCGAGTCGTTGGCCAACAACAACAAAAAAAAAAAAAATAATCGAAACGAATAGAGAATGAATATTCACTTACCTGCTGATTGTTGTGTCCAAATTGCATCACCGTAGATGGGATGCCTTTCACTAATCGTAATATCACTCGATTCACCACTAGATGTTAACAACGTAGCATTTTGTGGTAAACAATTCTTTGGCCACGATGAAGGTATCATGACTATCACACTGTCCATGTAAGCACGTCCGTCCAGTGCGTTGAACAAAAAATTAGAAGCTGATGGTAATGCATTCTGGAAAAGGGAAAAAAAAGAATGAATTTTTTTTGAAATTACAACTTTTTGTGTGGACACTTTTCAATTCAATTATATAGTCAATGATTCGCACGTGGTAGAGTTTTTTTGTTAAATGTGGTCATTATATGTGGATAGAATGGTATGGCTGTGAATGACTGCACAGAAAAATCATGATGCACGTACCTTACTTATATACTTAATAATAATAATAATGAATTACAATGAGAATAAATATAAAAAAAAGAACTTCAAACAAAAGTCATGTAAAAATTAGTTACATGCTATACTCGGATAGAGGTTTTAATATATTCGTCAAAGTGGAACGGCTATGCTTGAATAACCATTATAGGCTCATTCCAGCGTTTTGTTCTTTAATTCGTTTTTGTATTCAAAATAACTTTTCACGTAAGTACTGTGACATGTTTTGGATCAAAATTTCAAAATACTCTTTTTCTGATTGAATGTTCGGACGGGTAATTTTGTTTATAAACAAAATAAACAACATTAAAAATTCGTCTTAGCCCAGTTTTCGACCGACGTTTATGGAAGGAAAATATTCTGTTCATAGTTCATCTAAATAATAGCGAATTCGGTGACACGTTGAGTTAATTTATAGAGCGGGTGGTTCATTTGTCAAAGAAAAATATTGTAATTTAATTGTGTAATTTTTTCCGGTGCTGATTTTAAGAGTCAAATTCCCGTATGGAAGTAACAGAATTGCATACTCGATTGCATACGTAAATGTAGACAGAACATTATTTTGCCACATACTTGAGACAATTAGTTTTCTTTTTTGCTTCATGTGACGGAAGTTATTATGTTGCTGAGGCGGAAGAAAAGAACTGTTATTTAATGTAGGAAATAGGAAAAATTTTTTGGAAAGACGACACATAAATCCCGTGATTATTTGTTTCATCCCTTGGACCATCATAAATCGCAAATCATGTGAAAGTTTAAGACCGGAAATAACTTCTCTTATCATAATCTCTTGCGGTTTTCGAATACAATTTTCTCTACTAGACAAGAAGTGAAACGCGACGTTGGCTTATGTCAAAGTATACAAAATTTCATGATGAAGTGCATAAGCTGAGCGTCAAGCTATTTTTTGTCGCCTAATATATCCACGGTTTTAGTAAAGCATTGACTAATGTCACAATATACGAGTACTATTCATGATGAAATTCATAATATGCGTAGTGACAAAAAATGGTGTTCTTGCCAGCTAATGCATTTCATCATGAAATTTCGTATACTTTGACATAAATAGTTTTGCAAACTTATGTCAACCCCGCGTCGTACTTCAAATGAATCTTTGGGTTTTAATAGTGAAGAAGTTTTTGATTTTGAAATTTTTTGCCCAAAGTTTTTGTTATTTTGCGCATAGAGTCCTCAAAAGTTATTTATCTCACAAGGAGAAGAGCCGAAAGTGCTTTTTCGAATGACAATATTTTCGTGCCTGTACGATGATTTGAGGCAATTTCGCGAGTTGTAGATGGTTCGATGGGAAGATAATTATGTAAAAAAGATGGATAAATTACATAATAACGATGGATTTTGCTACATTATTTTTCCATCATTTTTGCATTCCAAATTAGAAAAGCATTTACATTAGAGATGAGCGGGTCGACCATTTTTCGAAACCCGACCCGGACCGAACCCGACCCGATTAAAATTTTCGAAATCCGAAACCCGAAACACGAATTGTTTCAAAACCCGACCCGGACCGAACCCGACCCGATAAAATTTTTCGAAACCCGAAACCCGAACTGTTTCAAAACCCGACCCGGACCGAACCAGACACTCAAGTTTTTCGAAACTCACAACCCAAATTACTTCGAAACAAAAATTATTTCAAGGCCCGACGTCTGCATTCTTCACGGACCTTAGACTAAAACAAAATTTGTGTAATGTAAGCTGATAAAATTTAGACAAGTTTTGTAAAATATAAAAAGTCAATAAAGGATCGGGACCCGAATAAAATGATACAACAACCCGACCCGGACCAAACCCGACCCGATAAAATTTTTTAAAACCCGAAACCCGAACTGTTTCCAAACCCGGCCCGGACCGAACCCGACCCGATTAAAATTTTCG